>OX637350.1:4403483-4920529 GCA_951799405.1 Agapetus fuscipes
CGTCCGCACACCCATTTTACATCTGATGAATCTGATAGAAAACTTTGAAACGGTAGTAAAACAACTTGGCTCTTGTTCACCTGTATAGGTATATGTACACATACCACGAGACACTTTCGTCTCTCTCGCTCACTCTCATGGCAGAGTTATAGCACTGTTTCGGTCACACCTCATGCCTACCAGTGATTACATTGCTAGGATGGTGTACTGGCATCTAGCGGTCATACAAAATAACTGTTCAAAAAGTTCTCAACAAGCAATGAAAAACAAATAAAATCTCAACTAGGGTATTTGCAATAATGAGGAATTTGACAAACAGTGTATAATTCAGAAATACAAAATATAATAAGTAATGAATTGTTTTTGGGTTTCCATGAAAGTGTTAGTGAAAGTTTACAACTTTAGTTGTATTATAATAAGTAACTTTGTTATAAAAACAAATATTATATAAAATTCAAGAAGTTTTGTAATAAGCAAATAAAAAAGGTATTTGAATCGATAAGACAAAAAAAATGTGATTTTTTCCTGCCCTCACATTATTACTGTTACTTTCGGATCACACTATAATTTTATTATTTAAGCCTACCCGTATTGATATTTTTTATTTTATAAAATACTGGCAACATAAACTGTGAGCTCATTTGTTTCACCTTGAATATTTTATTAATTAAAAGCTCTGTATACAACAGAAATATTTCGGTCAATCTTTCGTTCAATTCGATTTTGATTTGTTCTCAAATGCATTTTATGTACAGTTTATAGGCTCACATGACATCGGCAGCGCTGTTCCCTCGCAAATTGCCCGACATTAGTTTGATTTCCTGTGCCGGCGTTTCCAATCTTGTGTTAGCCGGCTGTCGCGAATGTATTGACCTATTGTTTCAATGAATACTTCGCATTGTCAAAACGCCAAATTTATTATGGTCATATTGTGAAAAAAAGTGCGTGTGACACTCCATGTAAATTAATTAAAAAGAATTAGTGGTCCAAGTGCTCCTGATTAAATGTTAATTGCATGAATTCTTAGACTGCCAAAAAAGGGTATCGTAAAAACAAATTTGGGGTTAGGCGTGGCATTAATTTAATCTTCATAACGGTTCTTCAATTGCTGACAACATGTCTGGTGAAATCTACAGTGAAGACTTGTCTTCGTACTCCAGGGAAGAAACTGACTTCATCCCTGATCTGCCGACAGGCCCATTGGACCATTACAGAAAACAAGCTTCGTTCGATTGGAAATCGTTACGCCTTGTATTTGAGGACGCAAAACTACTCAAGATCAAGGTCTGTCGTAACTCTTTGCTATGAATGCCATTGTTGTTTTTAATTGTTTTAACAATTGACTGATTTTATATATTTTTTAGTATAAAATCTGGGACACCTTGGAGGCAGATCCGCTCTTTGCCCACAGCCCTGTGACTTTATCGGTTGACGAGCAGAAACGCAGAACAGCTTTACAAATTGACAAAATCAACAAATACCATTTTCTGCCCGCTAGCATTGTGAACGCTGACTACAAAACCAAGGTATGAACAAAATGAAGTCGGTACAAAAAAGTCAGGAAAAAATTGTGATGACACCCGGCGGGGATACTAAATAAATAGCTAAACAACATGTTGTCATGAAGTCTACATATTGGACGTAGACAAAAAAATTGGGATGTCACATGTCCAGGTTGCTAGGCTTGAGGCTAACTAACATTTTGTTTTTGCTTTCTAAGGACCTTATTTACATAGGCGGGTGACATTTTCCTGCCGAGAATTTTTTAAATTTACAACGTCCATTTTGAAAACTTTGGGTGCCGAAGGCTTTTCATTCTTAACGTAAGAGAAATTTGAAGTTTGGAATTTTTTTCTGACTCCATTAAAGATTACATTTTATGCTAAAATCAATTATATACCAATTTATAATCAATTCAAAAGTTAATTAAACCCTGTTATTGATAATTTTGAGTATCAAATTGTGTGTGCAATGGATTAGGGAATGCAATCTTGCAGCAAAATCGCAATCTAATCTTGCGAGATCTTGGTACTTGCAAGATCTAGCATTTAGTGGCCATATGGTTATATTTTTTATGCTAAAAAGTGACATTTTCCTTTAGGTAGATGAAAAAGTATATAAAAAAAACTTTTATTTTGTTTTTTTTTATTAGAATCAGAAATACAAGCTAATCAGAATCATTGACTATCATTGAATATGTTTATCAGTTAACTCACGGCACGGATTTAAAAAAAAAACTCCTCAATAAGCATAGAGTGTCAATCGTGGCATCCGATAATCTGCTTCTTGCGTGGGACACTAAGTAGCCTGATAAAGAAAATGCCTTCTTTGATTCCTCGCTCGTCGGCACTATTGTCACCAGACTATCATAGGCATAAGTACTGCAAATATCTTCCTCTTGATCCGCCATATTCAATGAGGTGCATTGCTTTATTGATGATAGATTCTAGGGTCGATATTGAAGTGTACATTGGAACCGGAGTAGAGCGTTTACAAGATTTCAGGGTATTTTCCAACTCTTCCTGAAGTGATTGGTTAAAGAGCTGCCGCTGTGCTTGAAGCTGCAAGTTTTTAGCAGCGACTGGCACGTCGTCATCTTCATTGAGTTGTATTACCGCAGAAGTAGATTGGGTAGGTGTAGGAGCAAGAGAGGCAACACCAACAGCATTGCGTCCACCCGCGTCGTCACTTGACGGCTGATAACACACGTGGCGCGCTGTCGCTTGATTTCGAAAATCTTGCAAAATCTCGCACTGTTTTCGATGCGAGATTGATCTTTCAAGATTTATGCGAGATCTCGGTATTTCAAGATCTCTATACCGAGATTGCATTCTCTACAATGGACCTTCACTGTGTGAACCACCTAACCCTTAAAAATACAATTAAATTTATTACACTTGGTCTTCTTTTTCTTGTAGTACAATTTCAATCAAAGATCCGGGATTATCATGGCTATTGGACCTTGGATACGGCTCGAAACAGGGACTTGGTGCTTTTGTTGAATAATTGTCACACGTTTTTCAGCCACAATGTCCTACGGCATCCCTGAGATGTGTAAATTTGTCTAGTAAAGGAAAATATTCTGATGATTTTTTTCCACTTGCAGACTAGACATGTGATGTCTGTGAACGAAGCTGTCAATTCCTTGAACCCAAATGTGTCTGTTAAAATGGCCATCGGCATCCATTTGTTCACCAACACTCTCTTGTCCCTTGGAACGGAACGTCATTTACACATTTACAAAGCCTCATGGAACCGACAGGTAAGTCCATATTATTGATTATCAAATCTAAAATTTTTATTTTGTTTATCAAATCATAAGATGCATATTTTTAAGTGCCAATTCCTACTTTCTTTTACAAGTTCGCAAGTCTTACGCCAACTATTTCATCGGAAGTATTTTTTTTTAACTGAAAGCAGCAAGTTGTCATTCCTCATGAAGATGTAGTAAATCTTCTTAGGGGCCGTCCATAAATTACGTCATCGATTTTGGCCTATTTTCGACTCCTCCCCCCTTACAATCATCCTATAGTCATTATCTAATGACCCCCCCCCCCTCTTGTTGTAATAATGGATGAGCTTAATAATTAATAATGTTATATTACTTTCATAATATTTTGTATATTTTGTAAAAATTGTTTTTTACAAGAACGACGTCACTTTTGGTACTCGTACATCATTTGCCATCATCCGCAGACCAGACTCCCCCCACTAAATGCGAATGACGTAATATATGGACAGCCCCTTAGGAGGAAAAATAAAACAAAATCATGTCTCGCACTTGTGTATTTGAATCCATGTTTACTCAGAAGATTATCTATAGAGTACAGCATGAAGCAGAGTGTAACTGTATCCAGCCACCATTCTGCTATGAGTACTGATACCTCCGCAAATGCATTCTCTTCTCTTTCCACCACTCCTGAGATTCCAGTCATTTGCAATCTTCTTTATTTTATTGATCCATTAGTTTCTATGTTGTCCCCTTCCTCGTTTATCTTAGATATTTCTTTTGTTATCATCATGCGCATGGGGCTGACAATCCCTGTCGCCAGATTGCTGGAGTGTCAAATGGCCCCTGCAAAGTTGCCAAAGCCTTTGCCAGGTGCAGTGGAAAAACCAGTATCACCTGGTAAAAGCAGAAGTTAGAAAGGAGACATCTTCTAAAGGCAGTGCCTTGTTGTGTCAGCCATCTGTCTCTGTTGTTTGTCATCGTCTTGATCTGCTTATAGGATACATTGATGAGCCTCTTCATATCCTGGAAGTATAAAGATTTTGGGCGGCATTTTGTTTGTCTACCCCAAAAATTTTCCTGCCAAGATGTTGCTAAGAATGTAGTGTCCTATTAGTTTGGTCTTCTTCTTCTAAATATGACTTATAAACTCTCTTCTTTCTTTTACCTCCTTTTGTCGGACTTTCTTTCAACCCACCATGTCTTGGTCATCTTCCTCCTAACCCACAACTCCATTGAAGCATTTGTACTATGTGTTAATTAAAAAGAATTGTATATTTCAGGTTTTATCATCGTTAGCATTGACTGAGGTAGCCCACGGTAGCAACACCAAAGCAATAAGAACGACTGCTACCTATGATCCTAGTACGCAGGAATTTGTCATCAACACTCCTGACTTTGAGGCAGCCAAATGTTGGGTCGGAAATCTAGGTATTGGTGTAAATTATGTATTTGATTTCATGTCAGAAAATATGAAAAACAATGTTCAAAACTGTTTGATTCAAACCGTTTCTGTTTTACTTCAAACATAGGAGTCAAATTTCCACATCGTTGTCTGCTAGGCCATAGCGCCGAAATAATGATTTTTCTGTTAATTTGTTTTTTTTTCATTACACATTCATTTCTCAGGCAGACATGATTCACAAAAAATCCAGCATTTTGCAATGTTTGAATGCTTGGATCACACATTTTTCTCAGTAAAAATTGTGCTGATAGCAACAGTTATTGGTAATTGGTGTTAAGTCATTTATAATCTATATAGTTTTATCAAAGAAAATCTCATTATCTTGAAGGTTTAAGTTGATTGGCATTACGAAGAGTAATACTTTCTGTGCACCTTGTAACTTTTTTTCCTGTAATAACATCGTACCGGAAAAATGTGACTAATTAAAAAAAATTATATCGAATGCCATTAAAAAAAATATCACCTTACAAAATACAATCAATAAAATTAAAAAATGAATTACAAGAACTATATTCTGGTACATAAAAGTACGAACATGTCATATGCAAGCTCATACTTCATGGAACTTTTTTTCTCCTCATGCATGAAATAAAAGAAGTATGTAAGAACAGAAAAAATGTCTGTTGATCTATAATGTTGGCGGCTAGGGCTAAGGTTTTTAAATTAGAATTTTGTATTTGTTTTGGTATTTATATGGATTATTTGTTGATTGTAAAAATGTAATTTATTGTCTATGTTCCTTAACTGATAGGTTGGTATGCGGCTGACCACCCATGCTGTAGAAAATGGTTCACTTAGCCAATTTCACCCCTGTTTCAGGGAAGGTCGGCAAGAGTTGCAGGGTATATGTTCATTTGAGATTTGGGTTTTATGTTGTAGGTTCACATGCGGCATGTGCAAGCGCGAACTTAAACGTGTCTACTTGTGAGAATGCATAAAATGTGAAACCCAATATTACATATCTTTGCAACTTACATTAGATGCACATTGTTTTTTTTTTGATAATCTGAGAATCTAATCACCCATGTCACCCCTGTTTCAGGGAATGTCGGCAAGAGTTGCAGGGCTAAAGTACATTTGAGATTGGGTCTTTCATATTGTACGTCCACATGTGGCATGTTTAAGCACAAACTTATACGTATCTGCTTGTGGGAATGCATTTAATATGAATCTCAAATGATACATATCTTTGCAGCTTAGATTTAGATTTAGATTTAATCCATTTTGTTCTTAATTAGGTACTTAATTTTTTTAACGTCTTTATCGAGGTTTCTCCGCTGGCAGATAAATACTCATTTTTTACAATGGCTGAAAGTAAAGGCACCTTTAAACTGTGAGAATGTGCAATAGATGATAAATATCCTGAGTGCTAGTCTGCCCACGTCAACAAATTTCAGTTCTTAGGCATTTTTATCATATTTTCCCCATTTCTGTACCTTGATCTGCAAACTACGTATGTATATTAATTTTTTGTTTTTGTTTTGAAAAAAACACAGTTACAGGAAAAATTACACATATACCTTGACTTATAGGTTGGTATGAGGCTGACCACCCATGCTGTAAAAAATGGTTCACTTTGCCAATGTCACCCCTGTTTCAGGGAAGGTCGGCAAAAGTTGTGGGGCTTATGTTCATTTGAGGTTTGGATTTTATTTGTAAGTACGCATTCAGCATTTGTAAGCGCGAACTACACGTGTTGGTTTGTGGACGTCATCTGAGAGCTTTAAATAAATATATCCTTGCAACTTAGATTATAGATTATTATAGATAGATAGACGGTGGAAAAAAACAGTAAGTTTGCCATTGATTGATTTTTTTTAAATCAAGATAATGCATATCGACGGTCAAAAGGATATAGGGCATAAGCGACAAAAACAAAATTGTTCAGGAGAGCAGTTTATAAAGTTTGAGATTGCAGAAAAATGAGCATAACTTTTTTATTTTTTATCTTATCCTTAAAATCAAAACAGCTCTAGAATTAAAGAAATTTATTGGCATTTCTTTTAATGTAATTTTACATTGTTTTACGAGGTTTTATGTTAATTGTTTATGTTACCAGTTGCTGTAAGGCTGGATGAACCTTTGGTTACCGGTATTTGGTAAAGGTGTATGAATTTTTCTACCCAGCAAAGAGCATATTTGAAAATTTAAATGGTATATTTTTTTTGCTCTACCGAGATTCCAACTCGCAACCTTCCATTTCCGTGTCAGAAGCATTAACACTGGACTAGGGACTGGAAAAGATAAGATGTGTTGGAGCGCGTAGAAGGGAGGGGACATTTCAAATTAATTTTATTCGAATTCTTTATTTATTTGGTAAATCAATTACATTTTTCAGGAAAAACCTGTACTTTATCGTTGGTGTTTGCTCAGCTGTACACCGCTGATGGAACCTGCCATGGTCTCCATGCATTTGTGGTCCCAGTGAGAGACCCCAGCACCCTCGTTCCTTACCCAGGCATCATTGTTGGAGACATCGGGGAGAAGATTGGACTCAACGGAATCGACAATGGGTTTGTGCGTTTTTCGCTCGATGTTTCTGTATAAACCCTTTTTGTTTCTGTGATAATTCTTTGGGTTTAGTATAATAAAATTTCTATTGCTTCCAAACTTAAAATGTTGAAGATAAACTTTTGTTTTCATGTTGTCTTTGTTAATATTTTACATTTGAAACTTTTTAACTTATCCTTGCTTACATCCTTTTACAGATTCATCATGTTCCAAAACTACCGGATCAAACGTGAAAACCTTCTGAACCGCACCGGAGACGTCACACCTGAGGGCGAATACGAAAGCTCGTTCACGGACCCGGCTCGCATCCTGGGGGCGGCGTTGGAGAACCTGTCTGCCGGCAGGGTGGGCATCATGCAGGAGAGCACGCACACCCTGACTTCGGCAATAGTCATCACCACTAGGTACGCGGCGCTGAGGAAGCAGTTTGGCGGCGAAGGCAAAGAGGAGCTGCCCATCATTGAGTACCAGCTGCATGTGAGTTGATAATAATCTGTGTATTTTCATTAATAGCAACTTGATTTATTTTTTAAGGAATCCTGTGCGGCAGGCTCCCCAATTCTTGAAAGTCATAACGCCTCTCGCCATGACGCGCGGGATTTAATGGGGTGAGCTGGGCAAACAATAGTGAACAGCCGGTGGACAGCCGCCGAATATTCCGTATTCGGTCATGCTTCATGCCGAATATTCGGTATTTGGCGGATGACCGAATACACTATTCATTGCATCACTAATGTTTTTGAATTGCATGTTTTCAGCAATGGAGGATATTCCCTTACCTGGCCGCGGCCGCTGTATTGAAGATATTCATCAAAGTCTTCACCGACATCTACTTGGAGACGGTTGAGAAATCCAACGCCGGCGAGAAATTAGATAACTTAGTATGTGACTTTTTATATTATGTGTTTTATATCAATGGGCCCAGATATGTTCGGTGAAGCCATTGAAAGCTGAGTTCAACACCTTCATGTATATATTTATAACCACAAGTATAGATACCTACATACTTGAACATGTCTAGCTATAGAAATGGCTGTCACATATTCGTGAGTGAAATATTTCAGCAAAGGAAAAATAAATTTAATTAAAATAATCATATGAATATTATTTGTAAGTGAAATATTACTTCATATTGAATAACACGTTTTTGTTCTTCTGTTGTTAGCACATATAGAAAATGACCAGCTTGGCACTTTCCATGGAGTTTTCTTGAATTGACAGAGATGTTGATGGTAGGAAGATTACAGATTGACTAAATTTAGAGTTTTTCAAAATGAGTGCGTTAGCTCAATGTATGTGAATCGAGGAATTGCTATCTATTGACTGATATATCGATGGCTCCATACATATGTGCCTATCGCAAACATAAAATGCTTGGTTTTTCTGTCCCTGAATCTTGATTGGTATATCTATATTATTGTTGCTATCTTTCAGAGTGACATGGTGTCTGAGATCCACGCTATCGTCTCCGCTTCTAAGCCTCTGCTGACATGGACGGCTCTCCAGGCCACGCAAGAAGGAAGAGAAGCCTGCGGGGGACACGGATATCTCAAAGTATGAACCACATCATGATCCTTCTGTACTATCGTTTCTTTTTTCTTTTACATAATAGGGTAATTACAATGGTGGAGAAAACGGTTGAAAATACTATGGTTGTGTAGAGTGCATTTCAAGGATCACAACCATATATTTTTTAAGTCATACAAATAAAGATATTGATAATTTTCAAAAATAAAATGCTGAAAATTTGAGTCCCGCCAAAACGCAGCGCTGCCGGATAGCCATGCTTTGATTTCAAAATGACGTAGATGGATCCAACAGTCTTCCAGGGCCTAACGGTACACTCCAAAGATCCGGAGATCCATCGACGTCATATCCGCCTAATTAAAAAAATGACCTGTTTTACCGGAAATCGGAAATGCGCAACTTTTAAAGAGCTATAATTTAAAAACTAAGCCTGATATAGGGAGCTCCCGAGGGGGCTGGTACTTATTTCTTGTGAAGGCTGAGTAAACCTTGCCGGTACTTTTTTTTTGGGGTTTGAGAATAAACACCGAAACAGGAAATCATTTCTGACACCCTCAGTGGGACTGGAACCCGAGTAGAATGCAAGCACTCTACCAACTGAGGTATCGACCAGACTGAGGATGAACAAAATAAGTCTAACGACCGTAACTTCAGTTAAAATTTTCAGTATATTTTGTTGTGTTGTTACAGGCCGCCAATCTGGGAGAGTTAAGAAACAACCACGACCCGACCGTCACCTATGAGGGGGACAACCACGTGCTGGGCCAGCAGAGCAGCAACTGGCTGCTGCGACAGTGGGAGGGCTCCCAGCACCGCCAGCTGCCCGTCTCCTCGCCCTTCGGCACCATCTCCTTCATCTCCGACGCCTCCAGCATTCTCAGAACCTCCTTCACTGGGAGGAGTCTCGATGATGTCATGAACAATCAATGTAAAAAGTGCTTTTTCTTACAATATGTCTCGTCAGATCGTTGATGACATCTGGAGAGATGCCTACAAATTAGGACAATGTCAGAAACTATGGAAAAAGTCCTTTCATCCATATCGACTGTTAGAAGGATGTAGGGCATAAGCGACAAAAACTAAATTGTGTAGGAGAGCAGGAGAGTAGTTTGAGAGTGCAGAAAAATAGAGGCAACTTTTTTACTTTTTATCATATCGTTAAAATCAAAACAGCTCTAGAATTAAAAAAAAATAAAGGCATTTATTGGCATATCTTTTAATGTTATTTTACTTTATTTTACAAGATTTTATGCCACAAGCGCCTTTAGGATAAAAAAGGCCAAAAAAAATGTCGGTTAAACCAAAACAATACGCAGTTGTTTGCTTGCGCAGAAAGAACAAAAAAGTCATCGTAGAGCTATGGGAGTGAGCGCATTGGAAAGAGTGGAAAATTTTAAGTAGGATAGCATTCATAACTCATTTTCGAACAGAAAGCCACTTATTTCCTTTTAACCTTAATGCATGTGTATTCATCATCATCATCATCATTGGCACGATAACCTGGGGGGTGGGTCTTGGCCTCCCTCAGCAACCACTGCCAGCGCTGTCTGGGTATTAATGCATGTATATCTATGTCGGCTATATTCTTTCATAGCCGATATTAATTGATTTCTCAAAATTGGTTGCGTGTGGAGATAGCCGACTTAGTAAATATACACAACTCAAAAACTCCCTATTTAACATCCAGTTTTTCTTTTCAATTGTCTATTTATTTGCAGTTATCGTCTCGAGCTATCACTGGCTGATATGTTGGCTCCTGAAGACCACCGACGCCAAATTACGCCACGAAATGTCACAGGGAAAGTGCAAGTTTGTCGCCCGGTGCAACACTCAGGTGTACAGGGCTGCCAGCCTCACCCGAGCGTATTCAGAGTGCAACGCCCTCTACTATTACGCCCAAGGTGTTGAAAAGGTCCACCCGTCTCTCAAGCCCGTTCTCCAGAACCTCTACATCTTGTACGGGCTGTCGTCCATGGACAAGCATCTCATCCTGTTTTACCAAGGCGGCTATGCTTCGGGACCTGAGTTTGCCGAATTGGTGAGGGAAGGAATCCTGAAGGCTTGCGAGAGACTTAAACCAGATGCTGTGGGTGTCGTGGATGCCTTGGCTCCGCCTGACTTTGTCCTCAACTCGGTGCTCGGAAAATCTGATGGAAAGGTAAACAAACTTATACTTCAAAATTCCCGCTTGAAACTGAAATCGAATTTCCATTATATTGACTGTGATCGTACATTTTAATAGATAAAATAAAAATAATTTTATGTTCGATTACGGTGAGTATATTATAATTCCACGACCGGTTTTGCGAACAATCCGTTCGCATCGTCAGGTGGCTAAATAAATACTAAATGGTCCAGATACGGAATTAATTGTTGAGAGTGTCTTGTGAGGGTGTGAGGGAAGAAGGGGATGCAGGACGGCCATGTGTGGGGCTTGCGTCATCTGGATCATTTCTTAGGAATTGCTTCCTCGGGAATATGGCAACTTATAAAAAAAATGTATTGAAGCTTGAAATTAAAATTTGAAATTATAGTTCAATTTTAGTCATTGGAACTCAAACATGCTCAAATTGTTTTTAAAATAAATGCTTTCATTAAATATTAAAAAGTAATTTGTATATCAATGGTTAAAAGGAAGTAGAGCTGTTTTGATCTTAATGATAAAATAAAAAAGTTGTGCCATTTTTCTGCAATCTCAAACTGTAAACTGCTCTCCTGAACAATTTAGTTTTTGTCGCTTATGCCCTATTACCTTTGAACCGTCGATATGATTATGGGGCGATTAAAATTTGATAATGTACAACCAGCTGTGAAAGTAATATTTACATTGCCGGGTACATATAACCATTTGGTTAGTATTTTTAAAATCTAAAGATGAAAAGTTACAGTCACAGTAAAGTTACAGTTACAGGAAAGTTACAGTTACAGTAAAGTTACAGTTACAGTACAGTAAAGGTTGCAAAGTAAATGCTTCATCAATTGATGATTTCAAAAATGAATTATCCCTCTGTAAAGTTAGGACATTCAAGAAAAATTGCATCTTTTCATTGTTATTTCTCATTTTTGTTACAGCTCTATCAAAATATTCAGACGGAGTTCTTCCACAACCCACGTGCCATGGAGAGACCAACGTGGTGGAGAGAAATAGTGAACAGAGATCTGAAGTCCAAACTCTAACCTACACGTGATTGTAAAGATACCCACCCCCAATAGTGTCATCCAATGTTATCCATGTTACAGCGTTTTATCTGTGTTAAGAGCAGCCACTATTTGACATGTTACTAGCGAGTACAATTATTTTAAGACCCATGTGTTTCAACCATTGACTAATAACATCTGTGGACTAGAAATTATTTTAACGGTAATAGACATATAAATCTGTTTCAACTTGCTTACGAAAATGGTCATTAGTAAGAAAGAGAAGGAAGAACTTCACAGTTGCATTTCCATATGTACAAAAAACTCGGCAGAACGACAAAAAAATCTTGAATGTTGGTAGGTACCAATGGCTGCCGACTTGACCGGAAATAGCAAGAGTTGACTGATAACACGCGTTATAAATAATGCGATGGCTAAAATTGTGTCAATATTTCATATTTTCAAGGTGCATATTCATATTTTAATTTTATCACTCATCTCATTATATCTATTGTGGGGATTGTGCATAATTTTTGTAATTGTTGCCGCCTACACTACTGTAACGTTTGACAGGAAAGAAACGAAAGTGGGAGCAAGTATGTATCAATTCAGTATGTTAGTTTCCGCTCCCCTATGTTATTACTCAATGGTTTCAACTTAGGCTCATGTGACTTTAAACTGAAACAAAAATCCACCTGAAAGTGTCTCATAAGTTTGTCTGATTTCATTTCTATACCCCGTACAAAATGTTGCATAAATTCCAATCGCAACTAAGATGCAAATATAGTGCAATATCTGTTGTTGTTGGGGCTAGGCGGGAATCAAACCCGCGTTATTCTGTTGCAGGTACACTAGTCAAAATTAGCGGATTGACCCCCTTCGGCCATAACACGGACATAGTTAAATAGAGATTATTGTGTTATCCCCAAATAAGTTGCATGCAGCATGCGGATCCTAAGGGGGCTGGTCTTACACCAACCGCTTTGATTCAAAGTGGGGGTGTCTCAGCTCCTAAGGGGGCTGGTTCTCATTTCTTGTAAAAGCCAAGTAAACAATACCTCAATTTTCATTTAAGGTTTGAAATAAACGCCGAAACGGGAAATCATACTGACAACCCTTGATGGGAATAAAATCCTGTGCCCTCTGGTATTGAAGGCAAGCTGAGCTATCGATTGGAAAAAAAACAATGAATGCAAGCTAAATCACTCGCTAGGAGTGCTGTTGTATCTTCCATACTTTTTTCTATTTACCCGTTTGAGGGAAATTCACGCAATATTTTATACTCAGTGTACTTGACTTTTAGGTTAGTTCCTTGAGTTGGTATGCGGCTGACCACCCATACTGTAAAAAATGGTTCACTTTGCCAATGTCACCCCTGTTTCAGGGAAGGACGGCAAGAGTTGCAGAGCTTATGTTCATTTGAGATTGGGTTTTTATATTTTAGGTCCACATGCGGCATGTGTTAGCGCGAAATTATACATGTCTGCTTGTGGGAATGCATTTAATATAAATCTTAAATGATATATATCTTTGCAGCTTAGATTAGATTAATGCTAAAACCCCACACTGTAAAATGGGTTAACTTCTACCAATGTTTTACCAGTGTTTCTCACCCATGGGGGCAAGAGTTGCAGGATTTATCTTCATTTGAGGATTGTGTTATTTTCTATGTACACATGCAGAATGCGCAAGCATGGCTTTTCGCACGTCTGTTCGTGGGCATGCATTAAATATGAGTCTGATCTATTAATCATCCAAGTGTAAGGGTGTAGTGTTACAAAATTAGCTTATCGACTTTGTACTGAATGAAAAGGACAAACTTATTTGAATTTCCCAGTTGAATTTTTGAGACTAAAGTCACACGAAACCTCAAAGTGAAATTCTTTATCCCAAGTTTTATCCCAAAAATTACGCAAACCCACCTTGATCGCATAAATAGAAAAAATGTATGAAAACTAAATCACTTACGAGGTGTCCTGTTGTATCTTCCATATATTTTCTATTTACGGGGTACATGAAGCTGCTGATTTTAAAATAGTTATATGTGTCGATGCACATCAAACATCGAAAAGTCCATTGAACGCTGAACTGAGAAAAATTACAAAAACTGTTATTTTGAAATGTAGAAGACATTTCTCTGCACTGCTGAGACGCTCGCAATAATATTGCAATGGCGGCCATGACAGGCCACTTTCTTGGTTCTGATTGACCGAGATGGACTTTGTTAATATTGATTTAAAAAATCCCTGTAGACTTTATGGGGTTTGAAAAAAATTAAACGTATTTATATGAAAATATGATAATAATATTAGGATGATTTATTTGGTGAGCGCTGTTTGTCATGTGTATCACACCTCAAGAGCCCTCTGCGAGCTTTTTCGTCGCTGTAGAAAGCGCCAATTCTCAAGCAAGACCAAGTTTTTGTAAGGTTGGATGGACCTTTCAGTGTCCGGTCTTTGGTAAAGGTTTATGAATTTTTCAACCCAGCGAAGAGCACATTGGGAAATATAAATGGTATACTTTTGTGCTCCGACAGGATTCGAATCCACAACCTTGTATTTACGAGTCCGAAGTGTTGCCACTGGACTACGAACCGGTCCAAGAAATGCCAACAACACGTGGTGTACCTAGCGGTCACCTATCCAAGTAGCATCCGCGCCCAATGTTGCTTAACTTTGGTGATCTGATGAGAACCGGTGCTTTCAACATGGTATCGTTGTTGACATAATACAAGACTTAAGGGTTTGAAATACATCAATGTATGCAGAATACAATTCTGATTCCGACAAAAATACAAACTCAATTTTGTAGTTGGTGGACCTTACGATGTTTGATGTGCATCAACACATATTTAACATAATATAATTAAATCATGTTATTTTTATCAGAGCAAAAATGGAATCACATTATTCTTTTGAGTTCCTAATGAAATAATGCATAGTGTTTTTATTGAATTTACCTCATGAAACCTTTCCAATGAATAGGTTAACAAATATATTTCCATTATAATCATAAACTATTATTAAAAACAGTAATTTAATTTTTATAAGTACTGCTGTACCTACATTTAAATGACTTAGCGCAATTTTACTACTTGCCCCCTCTTCAACTGAAGTGGTTGGCGTAGGGCCGGCCCCCTTACCTGTAAAAATATACATGCTTCATACATTTTTGTTTTCCTTCATTTTGAAATGCCATGGAGATGCAAATAAAATAAACAACCAAAAGCAGTCTTAAATAAAACATAGTCATCATTTAGTATTATTATTATTTAAAAAAAATATTTAAAGGCAACCATAGACAATAACTCTTCTTTCGGAGCGTTAACAGAGTCCTTGTATTAAATTTTTTTGTCTGGATGGCATATCCTCATACAGTCATCGCCCACGACTTATATAAAAATCCAGATAATCGGGGATTATTTACAGTATTGTAAAATATGCAGTGACATTAAATTACAGATGTGCTAAATACAGTACGTAGCGCATTATAAAGGCTTTTCAATCTACCTAAATGATATTGCATTAAAGTATAACTGTACATACTGTCTCTAGTGTAGTATTTTATTTTGTATGTGTCCCTTGACTTACAGGTTGGTATGAGGCTGACCACCCATGCTGTAAAGAAATTGTTCACCTGGCCGATGTCACCCCTGTTTCAGGAAAGGTCGGCAAAAGTTGCAGGGCCGATGTTCATTTCAGGTTTGGTTTTTAAATTGAAAGTACACATGTGGCATTTGTAAGTGCGAATTTACACGTGTCTGTTTATGGGCATCCATTTAATATGGATTTTGAATGTTAACATATTTTTGCAATTTTAGATTATAGGTGGGTCTATAATCTAGGTTGCAAGGATATATTCATTTAAAGTTCTCAAATGCATGCCCACAAACAAACACGTGTACATAGTTCGTGCCTACAAATGCTGAATGTGTACTTACAAATAAAATCCAAACCTCAAATGAACATAAGCCCTACAACTTTTGCCGACCTTCCCTGACACAGGGGTGACATTGGCAAAGTGAAACATTTTTTACAGTATGGGTGGTCAGCCTCACATCAACCTTTAAGTCAAGGAATAAAAGGTGACAAATCATATTCAAAACTTACATGCTTAGCTATCATTAATTAACCTATCACAAGTGCCATGCAACCTGGCCAATTTAGGTCACATTTTTTTCTCTATTAAAATAAGCGGACTCCATTCTCTAGGCATTATTTTATTTTTTATATTCTTAATTTCCGTCCTTCCTTGTGTGATATCCATGTATTTTTATGAATGAAATTTACCTTTGAATGTCTGTGGGGGCATGGGACAAAATACCTACAGATTTAATTCTGAAATTCTTTTTATATACCTACGTCTTCAACTTTTTCAAAAAAAAAAAAAAAAAATTATATTCATGTCAAGTATGTACGAGTACATAGGACAATGGACTTAGTACATAATTAAAAAAATAGCAGTATTCTCCACAGACAAATGTCACAAATCTAAAAATAACTTTTTGTGAGTTTAATAGTTTTATTTTGACATGGGAGTAAGGTCTTTTGCAGTCAATAAAAAAACATAATTAGTTTGCTTTTTTCTTAGCAACTCAGCCGCCTTATGTCACAATTTTGTTGTCTGCTGAATTTGTGCCGAGTTCATTTTAAATTTACAACATTGACAGTATTGTGTTTTAAGCAAATTAGAACTATTAGTACACATATATTTTTACTACTCTTATATTTATAACTAAATATTGCTGTGTCAAAACATTCTTATAGAAATCTCATATTTTATGGATTTTATTATTTTTTTTCTACATTATTTGACTATATCATGTTTATAATATTAATTTAGAATGCAATCTTTATTGTATATTTTTTCTAGGTATAAATGAGTAAAGTGCCTTTGTATATTTTTCACATTTAAATTCTAAGACAGCATTAAATGCATTTTTTTTCCATCAGTGTTATTCCAGCACAGCAAATCCATGGTTCATCCGCCTACTGAAGTGAATTTCTCCTACAAAAAAATAATGTACCGTGGATCATCTATGGTTGCGAATCAGTTGGCTTTTTTAATAGGGGCTGTTACGCGATATTGTTACTCCACTCCAAAAGATTAGGTTTCGAGGCGTTCCTTGAAGGGGATGCTGTCGGCAATCTCTCAAACCACAGGTGGCATCCGGTTTCATGTTCTTGGAGCCGCCACTGCAAAAGCACGCTCACCAAACACTGTTGCAGACTTGCTAAAAATGCTCATTGACCAATGTTCTGGCTCCAGGTAGCCTGGCGGATCCAGTGATGTCACGGCTTAGCTAGCCGACCGCGCTGCGTTTTAGCGGGACTCAAATTCTCTGCATTTTATTTTAGAAAATCTTCAATGAAATCTTTATTTTAACTACTTAAAAAATACATGGTTGTGATCCTTAAAATGTACCTACTTTACACAACCATAGCATTTTCAACCGTATTCCAGACCACTGCAATTACCCATTGTTTTCTTTTTAAACCAGTTTACTTGATGAGTCCCGCTAGGTATAGTGGTGCCCTCTCATAGAGTGTCCTCTGTGTTGTTTGAACATAATTGATATATGGGGTGGAATCGAAGCCAATATAGCTCACACAACAGCAGTCTTATGTATGAGTACTCGGTCTTATGCATGAGTACTCGGATTTCTTATGTACAAGTCTGTATTCATCATGAACTAGAGTCTACTGAGCTGAGACTGTGGATTTAATGTTGTAGGAATAACACTTTATATATTCATGTTACTTAGTCCGAGTTTTCAAATCATTTTTACATGAAATGACCTCATATATTATATGTATGTCCAAGATAGGGTACTTATACTTAATATTATTTTTTCAGAACACTACTTCCAAAACTGTATTATTTTTGTAACTATTATCTTTCAATATGGGACGCATGACTACACCTCTGACGTTTGCCCGCCGGGAATAAAGCATTTGGGACATCTGTGCCAAAAATGTTATTCAATCCTTTTTTTTTAAATTTGTAATTAAGAAATTTAAAAAATCATGTTCATTGATGTATTATTAATTTAAAGATTGTGTTTACTTGTATTCAGTATTCTTTTCTCATAGTATTTTTTATTATGTTTTTTCTTATTATATATCTAAGACATACATGTGAATACAATAAGAATTAAGTAAATAGATTTGACATACCCATTCCACAATGTTGTATTACTGATGAAATATATATTTTTTGTTTTTTTTGAAAATACTATATTTGTTTATAGCAAAAGAAAATATATACAAATATACTAATGGCCTTTCATTTTTTTTTATATTTTATCCAAAAATTGTCCTTGGAGTAGTTGCACTGGAATTTCAAATGAATCATTTTTTAAATAAGCGCATGTTCGAATCCTGTCATGTCCAATCGACGATAAATTTGACCTTCCTTCGATAATTTATATCATTGAGTTCTTATTAATAAATAATTATATTTTTAAATTAAAATTGAAGATGTTAATACCTATTTTTGGATAGGCAAATTACATTTAAAAAAATCATTATATGAGACACATACGTCTCAGAAAATGATTCCTTGACTTAAGTATATCGCACGCTTTATCATAAAGAGCAATAACTCAAAAAATAAGAATGTTGGGAAATCACGTTTGAAGTTCACAGACAACCAGTACAACTTGTATGGGATGAAAAAGGCGTCCGATGTTTTATCTCGGTCATATTCGTCCAAATTGAACGGCTGTCGCATTCTACCTATTCTTCTCGCATTGTTGCGTTTTATTACAAAATCTCGATTTTCCCAATTTTTGAGTTATTGCTCTTTATTATTAAACGTTCGATATGTTGGTATGAGGCTGACCACACATACTGTTAAAAGATGGTCCACTTTGCCAATTTGGCAAAAGTTGCAGGGCTTATGTTCATTTTAGATTGGGTTTTTATATTGTAGGTTCACACGCGGCATGTGTGAGCGTTTAGAACTTATATGTGTGCTTGTGGGAATGCATTTAATATGAATCTCAAATGATATATATCTTTGCAACTTAGATTTAGATGTGTCTCTGAAAGATCATGACTGGACATTGAGTGCAAGAAAAGTGGGGAGACCAGACTGAGGTGGGAGAACGGAGTGAAAAGCACAACTTCTCCAGGAGACGAGTTGGAAGTCAGCCACTGAGGACAGGAGGAACTGGACACGAATACTACAGGAGGACGAGGAGAGATATGGGTTTATATCACCATTGGAAGGAAAATAAGACAATTTCGACTGTATACTTATTTGTACATTGAAGCTTTAACGGCCGATTCTTGTTGACAAAACAATCACTTTTATATCAGTATACTTATTGCAAGCCAAAACGATTACTGATATCTCTTTGAGTTTGTTTTTGGGAAATCTCTTTGGCGGGTCTATGACACTTGTAAGAGTGAGCTTCGTCTTATCCTTTTTGTACATAAATGTGTTGGAATATTTTTGCTTTTGATTCGAGCCCCAAAAATAATTAAAAGTATATTGTATCTCTAATAAATAATTTTCAAAAAGTCTATGAGGGCCTGGTTGTGACTGTTTTAAAAACTAAGCCCTCGTACAAATTTATATCAAAAAATATTTGTATATTTTTCTTTTTTTTATAAATAAGTATATTTTTCGAAAATGTCTCGGGGGGCGCTAGGACGCAGGGGCCCTGGTTGGGTCATACAGCTCGAACCGCCCTTTATCCGGGCCCGCCTATATAAAGCCTTTACAATTATTCATCAAACACAGACTCACCTCAAAACTATGAGCACTTGGCTTTTCATGACTCATTCCTTTGCCAAACTGCCCGTTTATGGAATAATCTACTGGTGTCTGTGTTCCCTTCTCAATTTAATTCATTTTTATTCAAAACCAACATCTATCAATCTTGCAGCACCCCACGACAGAAGTAACACCTTTGCGGCACCCTTCCAGGGTGACATATACCCTCAGGCAATCATTTCTTAAAAAGACTGAATAAACCTTGCAGGTATTATATTTTGGGTTTGAAATAAACACCGAGACGGGAAATTCTTTCTGATACCTACTCTAGGTGGGATTCGGACCTTAGCTCTTATGCATGGAATTCAAGCACATCTACCAACTGCGCTGTCGACCGGAAAATAAATACGAAGATAAATTGATAAAATCAAGAGGCCTCTACATGCTTGATCGTCCCTAGTCCGGCATATTTCTTAATCAAGACCCATCGGCTATAAGGCTGGACTTTGATAAAAGTACAGCCAGGCCCAGATTAATACCACTGGGGGCCCTGGTGCGGGGAAATTCATGAGTGACACCAACTCCCTTCTTTCCTACTCCCACCCCTTCATCCTCATCTACCATAGTCGAGTATGGACAACGAGAGTAAAAAAAAAAAAAAGTAGTTAAAAATATTTTTATGAAACGTCTTGGTGGCCCCTAGGACGCAAGACCCTGGTTGGGCTTCGCCGCTCGAACCACCCTTAATTCGGGCCTGCCCACCGAGGGTGTCTAAAACGATCTCTTGTTTTGGAGTTTATTTCAAACCCAATACAAAATACTAACAAAGTTCACTCAGCATTTTCTTCAAGATTGAGTACCAGCCCCATCGGGAGCTGGAAAACCCCTGCTTCAACTGAAGTGGTTGATGTAAGGATAGCCCCATTAGGTACCTTATAATTAGTTCACTTACCATAAGTAGTAACAATAAAAAGTTTATCCAGTTTTACCTTAAGATGACGATTTATTTGGTGAGCGCTGTTTGTGTGTGTATCACACCTCAAGAGCCGTCTGCGAGCTTGGTTGTTGCTGTAGAAAGCGCCAATTCTCAAACAAGACCCATATCCTGTGTCCCGGAGAGAGTGGAATACAAAATGTGCCTGTTGGTATTTAAATCACTCAGAGGAACGGCCCCTTCTTACTTAGCCGAACTATGTAAGCTTCACGAGATTTTAGATAAGCGGTGCACTCTTCGCTCGGCGCAAAGTGATGCTATCAACAAGCTGAAAATGCCATCTCGACGGAGCAGAACGGGCTTTGGGGATAGGGCGTTCAGTTCGGCGGGACCGTTGTGCTGGAACCGGCTGCCTTTGAAGCTGAGGACGGAAACCAGCGAGGAGCGCTTCAGGAAGGAGCTGAAGACCACCATCTTCACAAGAAGAGAGTGAGTGGTGGGCGCCCTTGGGGTGGCTGGAGCCACTAAACGGCGCCCAAAAGAAGAAAGAAAAAGAAGTCATCCAAATATATATATATATATATCCTGTAAGGCTGGATGGATCGGTCTTTGGTAAAGGTTTATGATTTTTTCAACCCAGCGAAGAGCAAATTTTAAAATATAAATGGTATACAGGTATTTTTTGTGCTCCGCCGGGATTCGAACCCACAACCTTCCATTCACGAGTCCGAAGTGTTACCACTGGACTACGGACTGGTCTATTTTATAAACCGTGACATACCTAAACCTAAACTATTTAAATTTGAAAAAAACAACTTCGGCTAACACTAATTTTAATGAACATTGAACACTATGTATTCACATTCATAAAGCTGTAGTTTTCTGAAATAAAAAAATTAACAAATAAAATAAATAAACACCCATTTCTAAGTTAGAGTGAATCAACATATGTGCAGAATTAAAGTAACAGATGAAAAATACTTTTCAAACATGAAAGATAAACACGTGTAGGTATATAATGTAATAGGACCTATTGGTAGAGATGTGCAAAAGCGGTGCCATAATTTCCCAAAAAGCGGTTCCAAGATTATCAAAAAGCGGTGTTATACGGTGTAATCGCCAAAATACCAGCAAATCGCTAAATATATTATAATTTAAATAAATAATTCCACATATCGAGTTTAAATATTTTTTATTATAACGACTTCCCGCAACACGGGCGCAAGCAGTGTGCGGAACTCACGACAGAGTGCGTCAGGAACGATCGAGTGCGATATATCGAACGGAGCATCATGGGAGTATCGATGGTCGAAAAATATTGCAAACAGCAAAACTTCGATTTTCGAGAAGATTTCTTTACGTAGGCGTTGTTTGAGCGTCGCGACGAATTATTCAGTGTTTTTTTTGTTAAAAATCAAGTGCGGATGACGAAAATTAGGCGTTTTTCGTGGTATCAACGTATATAATGTGGAAATTCGCGCCAAGAGTCAGATATTGGAAATTTCGCGATATTGCGAAATGCTTATTTTGCTAGAAACATGTTCCCTAACCTCCAAATCGTCGAGAATTGAAGTCAAAACGTCATAAAATAACAATTCGCGTTTTCGTGAGATGCGAAATTTACACATCTCTACCTATTAGTAATCTGATTTTATTTTCGTTTGGTAAAACCCCCATCATGTGTGTTTTCTGCGAACTCTAGATGGAAGCGGTCAGATGAGTCATCACAGCTTGTAAACAGTGATAGGTTAGAACTACACAGTAACAAAATGACGCATGACAGAACAACACATAACAGAACATCACAATGACATTAGGTACATCACATGACAAAACAACACAGAAAATACATCACTATGACAAGTTATGTATTTTCTGTATTGTGCCGTTTATAGAATGTAGGTAGGTATCGTTTATAGTATGTTCTGTTTTATGTATGTAATTAAATTAAATTTTAATAAATTAGGCTGTTTTATTTGGTGAGCGCTGTTTTGTGTGTATCACACAAAAAAAACCCTCTGCGAGCTTGGTCGTCGCTGTAGAAAGCACCAATTCTCAAGCAAGACCCAGTTGTTGTAAGGCTGGATGGACCTTTTGATGACCGGTCTTTGGTATCTAAAGGTTTATAAATTTTTCAACCCAGCGAAGAGCAAATTTGAAAATATAAATGGTACATTTTTTGTGCTCCGCCGGGATTCGAACCCACAACCTTCCAGTTACGAGTCCTAAGTGTTACCACTTGGACTACGGACCGATTGTTACCGTATTTGATGTATTGAAGTGAAGGATGGACAGTGAATGATAGTGAAATGAGTTACTTACTTATCAAGGTCCAATAAACAGAATCCTTATTCAACAGCTTCAGTTCCTTCTCTCTCGTGTTAGCTAAGTTCTCTGTGTTAACCACTAGACTACGAACCGGTAATATGTGATGTGATGTTTTGTCATGTGTCTTAATGTCATATTATGTCGTTTTGTCACTGTGTCGTTCTAACGTGGAACCCTTGTAAACACTCCAACGCATCAAAATTACACATTATCATTAATAAGTACCGAAGTATAAAGTGTACGTTCACCGAAAATGTAGCAAGAATAAAACGCTCTATAGAGACGCTATTTACGTTTCCATTTACTTTTTTTGTGCAACGCCATGGATGCGTTTAACTGTAAAGTTATAAACTTGGGTGAAGATTAGTAGGTACTCAGAGAAAAAGGGCAACTAAGAAAAATGTGTTTTCTTTCGTTAAAATTAATTAAAAATTAAATTATAGTGAATATGATACAAGATCATAAAAAAATAGGTAGGTACAAGACATGGGCGTAACTAGGAAGGGGCAGGGGGGGGCTGGAAGAGAAAAAGTAACCTTAATAATCCAAAATCATTATTAAATAAGTGTTGCAATTACTGAAATGACCATTATTCGATCATGGCTTGCCCCCCCCCCCCTCTTTTCTCAGTGCTTGTTTGGCTTATCTACCATTTGATTCAAAGATGATAAATGCCTCTACAATCAATTGCGAATGAATGGAATATCCAGAGTCATAATAAAAGAAGAGCCTGCATGAAGAAGGTTATGACTCTGGAGGAAATGAAAGAAGTATGTAAGGACAGAAAGAAATGGCGGTTGATCTGTAATGTTGGCGGCTAGGGTTTATTAAAATGAAAGGTCATTGGGCATAATCTGACCCGGTTTTCGAAATATTTGCTACAAAAATCAAATTATTGGTAAATTATTGAGGGCTAGCCTACATTTCATTTTGTGATGTTAAAAAAAAAAAAAACCGCGGGGGTAGTCTGAAATACAACTATTGAAATTGAATTGAAATGTGTTTAAAAATATTACGTAGGTATCAATTAAGTATTGTAATCAATAAAAATAACATGAACGTTTGCGCCTTCCAATAATGCACGGCCAGAGGCTTGCATTATCCGTTTCAATCGTTTGATTTAAAAATCGTGTTTGATTTAAAAATGCATCAGATTATTCCTATCGTAATAGTTCATTACCTATCAATTCAATGCAAATAGTCGAAAATGTCTTATCATTACCGTATATCACTTACATTTATTTTTTTCAATTTTTGGGCAGATTCCCATACTCTACATTGATGCGACATATATATTCGTAAACTAGGGACGTTTATCTAAACATCCATACCAATGTTGTCTCTGTAGGCCGTGGGTATAGTTTTCATAGTAAGTTGCCCAGTGACCTTTGTTTTATGTTTTAAGTTTTTGAAGTCCATGTATATTTTTATTTATTGATTTAAAAAATGTTATTTGTCGTGTATGTTCCTTGACTTATAGGTTGGTATGCGGCTGACCACCCATGCTGTAAAAATGGTTTCACTTTGCCAATGTCACCCCTGTTACAGGGAAGGACGGCAAGAGTTGCAGGGTGTATGTCCATTTGAGATTAGTTTTTATTTTGTAGGCTCCCATGAGGCATGTGCAAGCGCGAACTTGTACATGTCTGGTTGTGGGAATGCATGTAATGTGAATCTCCAATGTAACATATCTTTGCAACTTAGATTAGATTAGATTAGATGACCTTTCAATGACATTTTCTTAAGAATCACATTCTACACAATATGAGCTAAGAAAAACACGTAAACAAACGTGAGAGTTGTTTTAAATATTTAAAAAAATCAATCTCCAGTTTTCATAAGACACATTGATCCAGTACACATGCAAACATTGCTCATGTGAAATTACCTCGGATGGGCATTATACTGTAACGAGCTTATGGTAGTATTAGTGAATACGTGATCCTTATCACGCTGGTAGAACGCTCTGGTATTGAAATCATCCACTATTTTCGAGAACCGTCCGTATGAACGTATATAAATGTAAGCCGAAATCGTGTGCAGGGAGGTGCTGATTAAACCATTGAGCCGTGAAGTAGAAAGCCATCAATTGTTGTTAATTGTGTGTTCCCAAATCGTGTAAAAAAAATCTTTCAAAATTAATAATTGCAGTTTAATTAAAAGACAAACATGTAAAATCATATCAATACAAACAGGCACTGAGGGTAATATTTTTGGTCCTCGGAAGTTTCTCGAGTAAATCAGTTATAAGAGGTTAAAAAAAAGCTTGGAGACCCCTTCTCTGGTTCCTGGTAATTGTTTGCATCTGCATGTTTCTGTTCTTCGGAGCCTCAACAATACTCTACCATGGAATCCATCAGCGTTTTCCTCGTATCCAACTCAGTACCACCTCAGTACGCGATTGGCCGCCGAGCGAGGAGCATCGAGTTTCTGTTATTTTACCGTGCAAACATTCGCGATGTGATTCAGAAATAAAAACAAGTTTTTAACGAGTGTTTACCAGCGGCATAAAGCAATAAATTCATATAAAAATAACCTATAAATCAAAATACAAAGTGATATTCATAGTACTCTGTTTACCGTCTATAATCTATCTATAATCTAAGCTAATATCTATCTATATTCTATAATAATCTAAGCTGCAAAGATATATATCATTTAAGATTTATATTAAATGCATTCCCACAAGCAGATATGTATAATTTCGCGCTAACACATGCCGCATGTGGACCTACAATATAAAAATCCAATCTCAAATGAACATAAGCCTTGCAACTCTTGCCGTCCTTCCCTGAAACAGGGGTGACATTGGCAAAGTGAACCAATTTTTTACAGTATGGGTGGTCAGCCGCATAACAACCTATAAGTCAAGGAACATACATGACAAAATATATTATATATTCTATAATAATATAATCTGCAAAGATATGTTAACAGGCTCATATTAAATGCATGCTCACAGACAGGCACATGCAGATTCGCGCCTACACATTCTGCATGTGTGCATAAAAATAAAAATTAAAAACCTTAAATGAACGTGAACCTTGCTACTCCTGTCGTATTTCCTTGAAACCGGAGTTGCATTGGCAAAAGTGAACCAATTTTACAGCATGGGTGGTTCATGTAAATAAATAAACAGTTTCTAACGCAACTAAGCTACACATGTGTTACTCCTATTCTATTTATCGTTCATTTGTATAAAATATATCTACCGCAACTGAGCTACATATATAGTGTAACTTTTTGTCTGCGTTATTCTCGAAGGGGTCGCATGTGGCGATTCGGGACCTATTTATTTTTACGGGTAAGGGGGCCGGCTTTACGTCAACCACTTTAGTTGTATAATAATTTAGGTAAAAAAAAATACTACCTATGTATTTATTTTTTGCTCGCTCATTCATAAAACGGTTTTAATTTTTAGTACGAGTCACTTATTCTTTACAAAAAAGTAAGTAGGTTAAGTTTGATTTTTAGTTAAATAAATCTAAAGATAAAGCCGTTTTAGTTTTAAACTGTTTCTTTGGCAATATAGGATGTTTTTTGAAAATGAGAAAGATATTATCAAGTCAAGGAAAGAAAATACCTATATTTTTTATTTCGATTAAGCTCCTGATTTTTTCAGCTCATTTCATATTCGTACTATAATAATAAACCTTGAGTTATGGGTTGGTATGAGGCTGACCACCCAATGCTGTAAAGAAATGTTTCGGGGAAGGTCGACAAAATTATTTTTAATTCAAAAAAATAGATTTGTGAAGAGGAATGCAAATTCACCAATTTATTATTAATATCATCAAATTATAATTCACTATTGGTATATTTTAATGAACTATCAATTTATAATTACCGAATGACATCCGTTGAACCAGGATCAAAGTTATGGTCAAATGACCCAGGCGGGGATCTAACCAGCGTTATTCTATTCCAAATACGCTAGAAAGATCAGCCACCAGTACCTTAGTGCGAGATGCAAAACTTGAGAAAAGTATGTAAAGTTTACGGAAAATATTAAAGAGTGATTTCTCCCAAAATCTGCCGTTTTTGTTTCTTACACTTTATGGTCTTAGCAAAAGAGTTACAGTGATAAAGAAAATCAAGTTCAAATAAACAAAAACGGTAGATATTGGGGGAAATCACTCTTTAATGTGGCATGTGGCGAGTTGAACCTATGAACCTATGAACCTATAATTGCCGTGAACTTTACATTACTCAAGTTTTGCAACTCGTACTAAGGGTACTGGTCGACCATAACATTGATGAATTTGCAGAGCTTGGTTCCATTTGAGATATGGTTTTTAATTTGTTATTACATTGTAAAACGCCAACTTACACGTGACTGCTTGTGGGCATTCATTTAATATGAATTGTATGTAAATATTTAAAAATATAAATGGTAAAACATTGTTTTAATTCACTTTATTATTTTTGTTTTTGCTCGAATATTTTCGCCTCATGAGGCATCTTCAAGAGCAGAATCGGTATGAACTGTATGTGTTTATGTATCTTTGCAACTTAGATTATAGAATAACGATAGTATCAACCCCTCTCAAAATATTTTTATTAGACACGTAAATGTGTGCCAACATTTTATTTCACGAAATTGCTTTTTACTACTTTTATCCGCCTAAATTACAGAAGATTTATGTTCAATGCGTCACTTCTTAGGTATTCACTTTTTCAATTCAGTTATTCTCACACAGCAAATCCATGGCTCATCCGCAGCCTACAGTGAATTTTCCATACTAAAAATCGATGATACGTAGAAAATCTACGGATCAAATGTTTTGTGAATAGCACTGTATGATACAAACCATCGAATCGCGTTCGCGGGCTTACTGATATTAAAAAAATGCATGTAGCAAACAATGGAGCCCATACTGTAAAAAATGGTTCACTTTGGCATTGTCAGCCCTGTGTCGCCTGATTTTTTTCATTAATGTCACTCTTTCACTAAGACCATATTTAACAAAAAAATGGAAATTTTCATTGTGGTCACATACAATAAAAAAAATTAAAGCTTTCTGCATTATTTTTCAGTAGCTTTGAAAATAATTATTACCTCAGCTGTTTTGTTGCCAACTTGTCAGTTTTATAAAACGCAACTAAGCTACACATACAGTGTAACTTCTCGCCTGAGTTATCTCCAAAGGGGTCGCATGTGGCGATTCGGGACCTATTTATTTTTACGTGTAAGGGGTCGGCCTCATACCAACCACTTCAGTTGAAGTGGGGGTTTCCTAGGTTCCCTCATTTCTTGTGAAGGCTGAGTAAACCTTATCGGTATTATTCTGGGTTTGAAGTAAACAATGAAGGTGGAATAATTTCTGACACTCTCGGTGGGGATCGAACCCTTGCTATCGTCATGGAATGCAAGCACTCTCCCAAGTGAGCTTTCGACCGGACTAATAAATAAAAGGGGGAATTAATCTTACAGGTACAATATGCATGTATGCATGATAGTAGGGATAATTGTGGTAGTAAATAATATAACTATTGACACACCACGCAAGCCACCAGTGGCGGAGGGTCGATGTAACGCGGCCCCTTTTGAAAAAACTAAGAAATCAGAGGAATGATCGATAAAATAAAATTCATCAACATATTCTCACTTTCAAGATTAATCGCACTTTTCGGATAATAGACGAACCGTAATGGGAGAACTCACATTATTTTTGACGTTTCGTTTTCGACATAATCAACATCTTCAGGAGGCACTTTTTCTCCACGACGATGCCTTCTTAGGTGAAATCGTTTGAAAGTGAATTGAACCCCCGTTTTTAATTAATTGTAATCATTGTGTGTAATTGATTATTAATTTGTACCTATGTGTGAAAATTCATTGTTTTTCCGGTAAACATAGAACACCTTCTGGCACTTAATTCCTCCAAAATAAATGGCATTTTGCTCAATTCTATTCTTAAAAATTGTATAATCTAAAATTATCACCAAAATGTTCTCTTAAACCTTTTTGCTACTAAAATATGAATCCACGGCTCTAAGATCCTTCAGGGTGAGATGCCAGAAAAAAAGGATTTTTTTTCCTGACCGGTCCGTAGTCCAGTAGTAATACTTCGGACTGACCGGTCCGTAGTCCAGTGGTAACACTTCAGACTGACCGGTACGTAGTCCACTGGTAACACTTCGGTCGACAGCTCAGTCGGTAGAATGCTTGCATTCCATGACGATAGAAAGGGTTCGATCCCCACCGAGGGTGTCAGAAACGATTTCCCGGTTCGGTGTGTATTTCAAAATCAAAAATATTGTACTGAGCATTCACGAGAAATGAGAACTAGCCCCTCCACCAGCTGGAACAACCCCCACTTCAACTGAAAGTGGTTGATGTGAGGCCGGTCACCTTACGCGTAAAAATAAATAGGTCTCGAATCACCACATGCGGGCCGCATGTGGTGATTCGCGTTATCGCCGAACGGGCCGTTCGGCGATAACGCAGAAAAGAAGTTACAATATATTTGTAGCTTAGCTGCGTTCTTTTGCGTTGTGTCGGGACTTTAACCCGGCGAGTGTAAACGCTATGTTATGACATTTTAGTCGTCGGTTGAGCCCACGTTTTGACAAACTAATGGTACCTGGGCTGGAAGTTTGATTACCACGGTCATTCTTACCTACCGAATATTGGCAGTATTTGTATGAAGACTAATCAGCTGTTTACTTGCGGCCATCTTGGATTGGCGGGTCTTCATACAAATGCATCATTAGTTTGTCAAAGCATGGGCTCAACGGACGACTAAAATGTCTAATAATAGCATCACATGGGTACAGAAAATAATGACTCCGTCACTGCAAGTTACTCCCGCGATGTGATGGGTCTCATCAGACGAGCCATTGACACTATTCTGTTCGGTCTCCCCCTAAATACCGGATGCGTTAATCTAATACAGTCACAATATCAACAAACATTAAAAAACAATACATATTTTTAAATATAAGACCTGCTTCTGCAACGGACTGAAATAAAATTGTAAATTGCATTCCTCCTCGCTAATTTCCTGAAAAAAAAAACATTTTGCATGTGCCGTGTGGAAGCTATTTATTTTTTACAGGGCTGTTTCAGGGAAGGTCGGCAAGACTTGCTTGAGTATGTTCATTTGAGATTCGGGTTTTTATAGTGTAGGATCGCATGCGGCATGTTTAAGCGCGAACTTATACGTGTCTGTTTGTGAAGTGCACGTAATGTGAATCTCTAATGTTACATATATTTTGCAACTTAGATTAGATTAGATTAGATTAGAAGGGAACTGTCCTTACACCAACCACTTCAGAAGCGCTATTCTGCTAAATTCCTTACACTTGGATATCAATCCAAGTCAGAGCTTGCTAGCGCTTGCGAAAAAACTCCATGGATATAAATCACAGTACACCTTATTTTTGGACACGAATCGCTATCTCGTCGCCTTAAGGTCGTAAGGAATTTAACAGAATAGCGCTTCAGTTGAAGTGGGATTTCCCAGCTTTCATTGTTACAGGCTGGAGCTCATTCTTTTTGAAGGCTATAGTGAACCTGGCCGATATTTTTACAACAACAAAAAAACTGATCTTCATCAAAAGGTTTAAATTTTTTATCCGGTTTAAAAGCTTGCAATTTTGTATTAGTAATCTGACGAATACGTTGATAAAAATTATGTTGATAAAAAAATTATCAGAAAACCTTAAAAAAAACATCATGGCATCTAACATTAAACCAGATGTTTGTAGCTTGTAAATATTACGTAAATTTATATGAAGTTAGTAGCGAATTATGTATATATGTGGTTTATTTATATCCCTAATCTAATCTCACTTATGTACGCATATATTTGCTCTATTTTTAAGTGGTTACCAAAACAATATTTACAAAACACGTGAAAAGCATAATTTTATCCATCAGTTAGTTTGAATTTACTTTTTTATCGTATCATTTCTGTTATTCACAACACGTTTGATCCGTACCTGATCTAAGGATCATCCTTTGTATTGTATGGAAAATTTACGTTAGGTGATGGTTGACCTACTTTTTTTGCATTCTCTGAATGAAATAGTTCAGGATTAAAAATGTGTACTAAATGTTTGAAATGTACAGTTGAAAGAAAAGAAAATGTGAACAAAATATATATGTACAAGAATGAATTATGAGATTCAAAACTTAAATGTTTGATTATGAATGGAAATGTGACAAAAATATACATTAATTAATTATGTGATACTGAATTAAAATGTGACAAAAATCTGCGACAATGTATGAAGTGAAAACTATATTTTGTGGTGGTGAAAGAAGCTTCAATATTTCATCGGAAAGTGGGACATTGGGACTGAGATATTGCTTGCAAGAAACCGTGGGAGCGTTGGTTGCCTCAATTTATACAGTACTGGCGGTCATCCTCACGATATGCCTGAAAAAGTATGGACATCAAAGGTAAAAAAAAATACTTTAATCCCTTCAGTGATTTACTTTGTAATTTTATCATTCTGGAATAAAGTGCTATGTTTTTACGCGGGTTATATTTAATTTAAACTGCGCTTATTTATTTTTCACAATTTATTTCACATTCGGTTTGAATAACGAGTCACTCTTGACAATTGCACAATACAACGGTCGGTTGATTTCGAAAACCTACACGTCATTTCTGTTCAATATCTCCACAAATCTATGGAATTTTCTTCAATACGATTTCCATCCAAGCTCCTCGTACTTCTCCGACATGAATTCCGCATGTGCCAGCTGTGAGGTATTTGGCGGACCATTATTCTGCCCTCCAATGAATCCGTGAATAAAGAAAATGCCTGGAAGAGGTCAAACGCAGCGAGGGTATGTGATGAACAAAATTGAATGAGACGAACAAACATGAATGAGAGCGAATGAAACGAACAAGATGCAATGTCACGTTCATAAAAAAAAGAAGATGATCAATAAAGAGTATGACAAGTCTTTTGTCTATAGTCTAAGTAACAAAGAGATATACAGTAACATTCAAAATTAATATTAAATGCATGCCCACCAACAGGCAAGTGTAAGTTCGCGCTTACAAATGCTGGATTGATTTGTAACATTTGCCAACATCCCTGAAACAGTGGTGATATTGGCAAAGTGAAACATTTTTTTCAATAATAATAATAATAATAATAGTATCAGGCTAATTTATTTTAAATTACAAATGATAAGAGAGCGCCATTTTTGTGTGTGTCACACCTCAAGGGCTCTCTCCGATCATGGATAAGACTTTCTAAATAGGTGTGTCTTGAGTGCTCCGCGAAATACATCCATAGATTTGGAGTTCTTCACTCCGGGTGGCAGTCTGTTCCACTCCACCGGACCCGCAACACGAAAAGCGCGGTCTCCGAAATTTGTACGAATCTGACGGCGTGGCTGAACCAAATTGACTACTTCATCGCCCGCGGATCTGAGTGTCTGCCTCCTTACACCCATCTCAACAGGCAACATCATGTCAGTCAAATAAGGTGGAGCCAAGCCATTGATGGCTTTATATACCATCACACAAACACGGTAGACCACCCTCTCCGGGAAACGAAGCCAATGTAGTGTTTTTAACAGCGGAGTGATGTGAGCGAATTTGGGGATCCCGAATATGAGTCTTGCTGCCGAATTCAACACAGATTGAAAGCGATTGAACTGCTTCTTCGGCTGACCACTATAAATGGGTGGTAAGCCTCATACCAACCTACAAGTCAAGGAATAAGGAACATGATAAGAAGATAAGATGGAATTAGACGAACAAGATGGAGCGAAGTAAAGACGACGGAATGTGATAAACACAAAGAAATTAAACGCACAAGGGAGAATAACCCCCGTATTCACGATCAAAACTGGCACTAACTTAAGGGCAAACTAGCGCTTAGATCGGGAAAATTCATTTCAAGAACAATACTTAAGGCGTGTTATAAAGCTAAATCTGCCGTTTTTGTTTCTTACACTTTATGGTCTTAGCAAAATAGTTACAGTAATGAAAAAAATCAAGAATGTTTATTATTTTTTTATCTTAATTACAAAGTTTAAACGAAATATATAACTTAAGAATTGCTACCACAAAAAAATATTAAAAAAAACGCGTTTTTTTTACATTTTTAGCTTTTTTTTCGTGTGTGCTGTATTTTGGATTTTTTTTTTTGCTTTTTACTTACAGAACTATACATTGTTTAGGTTTGATGCTTAACATTTTTTCAATAATGTCAATAGTTTTTGAGTAAATATGGTAAAACTGAAACTACTAAATGAATTAAATTTTAATTAAATCAAAGAACACAGTTTTTCCATATTTACTCAAAAACTAATGACATTATTGAAAAAATGTTAAGTATTGAACCTAAACAATGTATAGTTCTGTAAGTAAAAAGCAAAAAAAAAAATCCAAAATACAGCACACACGAAAAAAAAGCTAAAAATGTAAAAAAAAACGCGTTTTGTAAATATTTTTTTGTGGTAGCAATTCTTAAGTTATATATTTTGTTTAAGCTTTAAAATTAAGATAAAAAAATAATAACATGCTTGATTTTTTTCATTACTGTAACTATTTTGCTAAGACCATAAAGTGTAAGAAACAAAAGTGGCAGAAACAAAACGCTCCAGAATGTCGACCCTTGAGTTAGTGTAGCGCTTGAGTTAGGCACTTAAATCAGTTTTGATCGTGAATACGGGGGTTAGATGAACGAAATGAAAAGAAAGGAATGCGATACAAAGACAGCAAGAATAAGGCGATGAAAACGAGCAGAGTCAATATTTTGCACTATAATCTATAATCTAAGTTGCAAGCATATCGCACGTTTAATAATAAAGAGAAATAACTCAAAAATTGAGAAAATCGAGATTTTTTAATAAAACGCAAGAACAATGCGAGAAGAATAGGTAGAATGCGACAGCCGTTCAATTTGGACGAATATGACCGAGATAAAACATCGGTCGCCTTTTTCATCCCATACAAGTTGTACTGGTTGTCTGAACTTCAAACGTGATTTCCCAACATTCTTATTTTTTGAGTTATTGCTCTTTATTATTAAACGTGCGATATATTCCTTTAAAGTTTTCAAATGCATGCCCACAAATATAAAAAGTGTAGTTCACGCTTACAAATGCTGAATGTGTACTTACAAATAAAATCCAAACCTCAAATGAACATAAGCCCTATAACTTTTGCCGACCTTCCCTGACACAGGGGTGACATCGCCAAAGTGAACCATTTTTTACAGTATGGGTGGTCAGCCTCATACCAACTACACAAGATGAAATAAAAAGAAATAGATGGATTCCTTGGGTATGAGGCTGACCACCTATACTGTAAAAATGGTTCCCTTTGCCAATGTCACCCTTGTTTCAGGAAAGGTCGGCAAGAGTTGCAGGGCTTATGTTCATTTGAGATTAGGTTTAAAATTGTAGGTTCACATGCGGCATATTTAACCGCGAACTTGTAAGTGTCTGCTAGTGGGAATACATTTAATATAAATATTAAATGTAATTTATATTTAGGTATATATTATAGATTTTAAACGAGCAAAAATTAATGAAACAAACAAAAGGTACCTACTAGAACAAAAAGAAATAACAAGATGAATGAAGAAAAATGAGACAAATAAAACAGAGAAAGAAAGAGAGAGAGAGATGAACAAGAGTGAGTGTTAAGAACAATGGACCATATTATGAACAAAAGGGAGTATTATGAACGAGAAAGAAAAGTATGCATAAGAGGGAATGAGATGAAAAAGATGGAATGGCAAGAACAAAAGGGAAAATAACAGCGAACGAGGTCTCGTCTTTCCCCGAGAAGTCTGTTGGGTCGTAAATTTTCCGCAGCACCTTCTGCCGCCATTAATACATGATGAGGAAGCTGGTCTTGCCCCTGGATAAATAATAATGACGTCATAAACTGAAGACTTTGACGTCAGAGCAAATCTACTTATCCCATAATAATAATAATAGGATGATGTATTTGGTGGCGCTGTTTTTGTGTGTATCACACCTCAAGATCCCTCTGCGAGCTTGGTCGTCGCTGTAGAAAGCGCCAATTCTCAAGCAAGACCCAGTTGTTGTAAGGTTGGATGGACCTTTCAGTGACCGGTCTTTGGTAAAGGTTTATGAATATATCAACCCAGCGAAGAGCACATTTGGAAATATATATGGTATATTTTTGTGCTCCGCCGGGATTCGAATCCACAACCCTCCATTTACGAGTCCGAAATGTTGCCACTGGAGTACTGACCGGTCCAAGAAATGCCAACAACACGCGGTGTACCTAGCAGTCACTCATCCAAGTCGCATCCGCGCCCAATGTTGCTTAACTTCGGTGATCTGATGAGAACCGGTGCTTTCAACGTGGTATCGTCGTTGACATGTACCTAGGAACGTTTTTTTTTATTTTTATAAAATCGATTTGTGGAAAAGAATGTAATTTACCAACATTTTTTGCCTGGCCAGTTGTCTTCATGCGAAAGCAGATGCTTGTGTGCATGCAATGCCACCTGTTGAACCAGGGTCGAAGTTATGGTCAAGTGGGCCAGACGCAAGATTCGAAGCAACGTTATTCTGTTTCAAATACGCTAGTCAAACATGCAGCTCGACTCCCTCAGCCATAAGATCAACAATGTGTTCATACTTTAAAAAAATCAAACAGAATTATAAAATCATCGATCATACTATGACGTTAATCACTCTGATCTGATATCGAAAGGTAACTGATTCGATTTGGTGCATCTCTAATGAAAGTGTGTAGGTAAACTTAAGGTAATGTCAAATGTGTTATGAGAAATATACAATATCGATACCATAAAGGTAAAACTGAATAAGTGACATATTAAGCTAAGATGGGTTTCACAGATAAATGCATCTTTTGTCCCATTTTCTACGAGAGAAAACACTACAACTGTCTGAAAATTCTGTAATATTGTGTAGTCATAAGCAGGTACGTATAAGTTCGCGCATACACATTCCGCATGAGGACTTACAACATAAAAACCCAATCTCAAATGAACATAACTCTGCAACTCCTTGCAACTCTTGCCGACCTTTCCTGAAACAGGGGTGACAAAAACATCGCTCACCAAATGAATCAAACTGATGCAATATATGTAATGTTATGATTTTACTGGTAAACTGCAATTATTTATTTTACCAGAATTTATTTTGGACAGTTTGGTTCACAATTTACAACAACTGATTTCTAGCTCATGCTTTCGACTTCACGGCTCAATGTTTTAATCGACACTCCCCTGCTGCCCCATTGCAGCCCCTTTATATAGGTATGTACAACAGAGATCTTTCTTGCATATTCCAGATAATTCGATCTCTGATCTAGATTATACAGCTGTTCCCCTACCATGATGTATTATACCAGAACTTTTTTTGCACACTATTGTACCTGTACAGGCGTACGCAGGTACTTTTTTTTTTACCACTGGACTACGATCCAGTCATAGATATTTAATCCCTGCACTAAATACAGCGTGCGTAACGTCTAGGGTTCTCATAATAACACGATGTTTTTGCTGTATTTTGGGATGCTCGTAGTAAAATTATATATTACTCTGACCCTTGCGGTTACCCACACGTTAATGTGTTCTTAATTTATTACGTTTTTTTTTAGGTTAGAATCAACCAGGGAAAGGCAAAGACGAAGGGGAAATGTTTTGTGAAGAGTTTCTTTCAAAACTCAAATAAGGGTAGAATGAAATGCAAAAGGACTGAGCGGCTACATCGTGAAATACTCAAAGAATAACAATTTTCTTATGCGCATGTAAAAAACATGTTTTTTTTCTCAAAAGATTTTTTACAAATTATGCATTTTACTTTCAGTTTTTGTAGTGTTATAGAAATAAAGTATTTGCATAAAAGATTTTGACATAAAACTTCATTACATGGTTTATTGATCCACCCGTTCTTCTCTACAACTGGTGATAAAATCAGTTTTTAATTTTATTCAAGATACTTACTTTTATTTTCACGTATTTGAGTGTATGAGTTGGCTCTGAAAGATGATTGGGTAGCAATTGAAATCACTCAAACATTATACACTCAAACGTTTTCAAAAGTCATATTTAAAAAATATTTCCTATAAAAAAATAATACGTATTTGGGCGTCTAAAAATAATTTTGTTGATCCTTGACTTATAGGTTGGTATGAGGCTGACCACCCATACTGTAAAAATGGTTCACTTTGCCAATGTCACCCCTGCGTCAGGGAAGGTCGGCAAAAGTTGTTTGGATTTTATTTGTAAGTACACATTCAGCATTTGTAAGTGTGAACTATACGTGTTTGTTTGTGGGCGTGGGCATGAATTTGAGAGCCTTAAATGTAAATAAATCTCTGCAACTTAGATTATATCTTATATTATAGATTATTCCGTGGCAAATAATGCTTTAAAATTTTCTCACTTTAAATTTAACTTTAAAAAAGCATCTGAATATAAACCGCGAAACATGTGTGCCGATTTATTTGTATTTTAAGATCTCCGATGGGGATTTGAATCAAGTCATTTCTGATTAGAATGCGTTAACCACTGAACAACTAGAGGTTGAAGAATCTAGACTGTTTATTGTTCTTAGTGACGTCATGTTGGGGCAGGTGTAAGAATGCGTGACGTCACCTCGCCTTTTAGATTAACCCACCTTCGTTGGGTTGCATTTTTGCACTTGTACAGTTTCCTAGTGTAACACTTTCCTTTTAAGCAATATTAGATTAGCAAGCTTCTTACTTCGCAATTACATCATCATCATCCGCACAGCAATGCGTCTTGACCTCCTTCATCAACCGCTGCCAGCGCTGTCAATCCAAAGCCTTTCTTTTGAAAAAACGTTTTCGGAGATCATTCTCCATCTTCAGTTTCTTATATACTAAACTTAAAACTAATAACAAGACATGCAATTTATGTGGGAGGGGGCGGGGCTAAAATTGAAAGGAGGGGGGAAGATATGGGCGGGATCTGGACGTTAATTAGATTATTTTTATTAATTTTAAAATATGAATTTATTTCTAGTGTTTCTAGGATGTTCATCTTTTTTCCTTTTTGGCAATTTGAAATAAGATGTAGATTACTATCATCAAAAAAGTGTCCCTCATTTCTGGCATGGTCTGCCATCTCGGAATTAATGTGGATGTTCTTGACACCATTTTTGTGTTCTTTGTACCTATCCTTCAGGCTTCTTCCAGTCTGTCCTATATACACAGAGTCACAATTTTTACTGTCAATTTTGTAAATACCACTCTTTTCCTCTTTTGGAAGTTTAGATTTGTTATTCAAGATATATATTTTTATTGTATTTCTACAGTCCTTGAAGAACAATCCTCCATGACTCTGTCCAGCCACCTTGTCTTCCAAATACTTTGCATTTTTCTTTTTTGTCCATCCTCTCCTGGCTTTGATGATCCGTTCGTTATTTTTTTTCCAACGTAGTGTAATACGAAATAATGTGATGAGATGGTTTGGACATGTAGAAAGAATAGATGATGAAAGACTTAGAAAGTGTACATATAAACAGAGGAAATGTGGAAGGGAAAGAGGAAAGGAAAGTCCGACAAAATTATGGATTGATCAGATTGGTGAAATTGTGAAAGAATGGTATATACAGAATGAATATTGACTTATACTTATACTTCCTTGACTTATAGGTTGTTATGCGGCTGACCACCCATACTGTAAAAATTGGTTCACTTTGCCAATGTCACCCCTGTTTCAGGGAAGGACGGCAAGAGTTGCAAGGCTTATGTTCATTTGAGATTGGGTTTTATATTGTAGGTCCACATGCGGTATGTGTTAGCGCGAAATTATACATATCTGCTTGTGGGAATGCATTTAATATAAAACTTAAATGATATATATCTTTGCAGCTTAGATTAGATTAGATTAGAATATAAAAAAAGGAAATGTATGAAAAAGGTGATGGATATGAATGAATTGAAAGAGATAAGAAAATAGGAGGCAAATCTGCAGAGGCTCTGGCCACCACTAGCGGAATTGTGAAAGAGTTACAGTTACAGTTACTGTACAGTTCACGTAGACCTTTTTATCAATCATTATTCATTACACGTAGTATAAAATATTACATAAATTCCCCTCCATTGCGTAAATAGAAAAATGTATGGGAGATACAACAGTGATCGTAGTGAGTGATTAAGTTTTCATACATTTTTTTAAATATATTTTCGAACAAATTAAAAATAAAGATTAAAATCATTGTTACCAAAAAAAGATAACGATTGAATGGAACATTTTTTGTGAAAATAATGTTTCGTCAAATTCGCAAAGAAAGCGGATCCCTTATTTTTTAATGACTAAAAATAAAATGAGAAATAATGGTGGTTTCAAAATAATAATGGCGTCTATAATTACAACTTTTTCTTAAAAATTGTATCCCTCAGATTACAGGGTACATTTTAAATATAATATAGCAGTACATAAAATAACAACTTACTCGTATAAACACTACTGATATAGTGATATAGTTTTTCTCGGGTTAGACCATGTTCTACTTGCAGTAATTTTGTCTGTCGACGTTTCATTCCCTCGAGCGGGGAATATTTTCAAGGCTAGAAGCTACGGGGGACCTTTATCATCCGTTTACTTTTGGCAACTGGCTGGGGTTTTTATACTCTGATATATTATTATATACAGTTCCTTGACTTATAGGTTGGTATGAGGCTGACCACCCATACTATAAAAAATGGTTCACTTGAGCAGTATCTCCCGTGTTTTCAGGGAAGGTCAGCTAGAGTAACAGGGCTTATGTTCATTCGAGATTGGGTTTTATATTGTAGAATGTAGATTAACATGCGGCATGTACCTACGTGTCTGCTTGTGAAAATGTATATAATGAGAATCTTACATTTATCTTTGCAACTTAGATTAGATTAGATATACTAGTGACTAGAATGTAAAAATCTTATGTTATAGAATAGAATAACACAGAAATAAAGCTTTGGACTCACTTATTATATAAATTGACAAGAAGTTAACTAGTATATAATCAATTCTATCGTTACAAGGTTAACAGCAATTATTAGAATTATAATTGATTTATTTAAAGTACAGTGTACGAGAATACATGAATCTTATAGAAACAAAGGCGGTAATCCAGGTTTTTTCCGAATGTTAGATAAATATATGGACGCACTGGAAATCGTTTTCTCATCATTTCCATATACGTTATTTAATTTCCACAAAAATCCTAGACTGCTGGCTTTGGTTCTATACGACCATGTAAAATGCAATAAATTACGACCTATCCGTATCGAGTATGCAAGATGCAAATTTAATACGTAAGTCTTTGCGACTTCGTTATTATCAAAGGGCGTGTTTACTGGTGAAACCTATTTCTTTTACAATTAAGGTGTCTTACCGTTCACCAATAGGTCGTCCAGGCCCGAATTAAGACCACTTGCACTGGGGGCCCTGGTGCGGAGAAGTCAGGAGGCCCCCAACTCTCTATCCCCCCCCCCACCAACACCTCTCTGCGGTAACCAAAAAAGGTGATGAAATGATCTACCGTGTTCTTTGTTACTTTCTCAATTTAATCCAGTTTTATTCAAAACCAACATCAATCGGCACTTCCTTGCAGTGCCTCACGACAGAAGCAACAATTCAAGCAACACCTTTGCAGCACCCTTCCAGGGAGACATAGACCCCCAAGCCTATCAAGAAGTGGGAAGCCTCCCGCACAGGATTCCTTGAAAAACCTTCATAATATAAAAATATTAATAATAATAATGTCAACACATAATAAAATACAATAAATGTAATGTCATAAAAACATTTTATAAATTCCAAATGACTTACATTATTGTGAAACCGCCCCTGGAACACACCATATATTTTACGCGAGTATTAATAAGTAGTAATTTACATGTGTTAGCGCAAGCTCCCGGCTGCTGCTTCTGTCTTGACTTTCACATGGCACTTCATTTTATTTCAAGAACCCATTGACAATATTGTTAAACACACTGAATTCTCATCACTTTGATTAAGGATATAACATTTTTTATAGCCCTACGTATTATTTAAATAGAAAAAATATTAATACCGCATTTTTGCAGGCTTTATCATGACGGTGCTCAGTTAAATGAAGAAGAAAAAGAAAAAAAAACGATGCACGGTTCACTGTTTTTTAATGCAACACTTATTGTACAAATTCACTTTATTATATTTGATTTAAAAAAAAAACCCCTAAATAGTCGCCTTTGTTGCCGTACGATTTATTCAAATATTGTTCTGATTACTTTTAGCAAAATTATTTTATTAAAAAAAAAAGCGACGTTAAATAACTTTATTTCAAATTTTTATTTGATTTGATTTCTTGTTAACCCTTTTTAAATTTATATCACTTTTCAAAATTTAAAAAATGTGTTTACAAAAAAAAACATTTACCCGCGAATTTTAAATTTACGAAATCGCGCGCGAAAACACTACTCACTTGCTCGGCGCACTGGCACAGACTGTTCGAGACGCGATCGAGATTCTATTTAAGTACTTTCTCTTGCTCAGTGACTTTCTCTTAAGGCTAGTTCGCACGAGGCCACTGATTTAGTCAAGTACCGAGTAATTTAGTAGTGGGCGGGGCGCTACTCGCCCGTGAAGCGTTCGCATTACGGTCCAGTACAGTACACAAGTGCGAAGTTGGCTGCAGAAAGCCCTTTCTATAATGGCGGAAAATTTGAATTGGCTGCAGTTTGAAAATATTAATTGAGTATTAAAATCATGTTATTATAAAGCCCTTTAAATTGGCTATAGTTTGGTAATATTAACTTATTTATGCCCGGCCACCTAGCTAGGAGCCTGTTTAGCAAACAACTTCGAAACTCGACTTTTGTAAATTCGAAATGTATTTTATGGTTTATAAAATAATATACACATTTTAAATAAAAACAACACATGACTATTTGATGTTTATAATAATATCTACCATTTACGCTGCAAACATTATTTTTTAATTGAATTTTTATCTTTTCAATGATGTGTACAAAGTATATTTTGTATGCACACACTATAATACGGCTCGTAGTCTGCAGCTGCATTCAGATGCATTTTTCTGTTGCGTTTTTCGTTGTTGACAATTAACATCAATATTCGACATGTAAAATCGGCATTTTCAAATACACGGCGGTCACCAATCAATTATCAAGTTAAAGAAGAAACATGGTTCAACTTTTCAGAGGCTGACCGCGAGAAACTTGTTCAATCCTGCTACATACGCCTCTCACGTCTGTCACAGATACCAGCTGATGGCTTACAGTGGCATAAAATTGTAATGCCTCTAATTAGTTATCCCCGTGTGTCACTGAATTGTTTCTGTACAAAACAACAAGTAACAATCCATCTTAAGGATATCATAAGGCCTGTGATATGACAAATTTATGGTAGGTACCTATAAACATCGATCAATGTAAAAGATCGATGTTTTTAAATACGTAATAAATTCATGGACGATAATAGTTATTTCCACAACATCTTTACCAAAACTATATTTGTACAGCTCTATTGTCAGCAAGGAGCTACATGATTGTATTTTTGACAGCTGATATCCGCACCAAAAATCGATGTCATACTATTCTTATCGAAAACAAATTACCTTTCTCAAAACTTTTTGGACGTAGATAAGTCCTAGCAACTTCTATATTCTCAAGAGTTTCTAAAAAAACAAGGATATCGGTGTGCATATCCACTTATTTACAGTTTAAACATGACATAACCTGACTGACAGGTCGCTAAGTTTAGGGAGCGGAACATCGGGCTCGCAAATATAAGAAGTTCTTAAGTACTTAAATATTTTTAAACAGCACTTTATCTTTAAATATTCTTGCTGAAAACGGGCATTATCTTTTCAAACTGCAGCCAATTTAAATTGCCGCCATTCTTGCATTTCCGTTTCCCCGCCAAGAGTGAGCGGCCAATGGCGCGGCCGCTAATAAACTCGACTCGGACTCGGGCTTTTCCGTGGCTCTTCGGACTCGGACTTTTCCGTGGCTTCTCGGCAACACTCGCCCACGGACGGTGGGCGGGGCCGCTACTTGCCCGAAAAAATAGAATGAAATGGATCGGCTTGACTAAACCATTGACTTAACTACTGGACTAAATTGTTGGGGTTCGCACACGTTTAGCCACTAAATTACTCGTTACTTGGCTAAATTACTCGCCTTGTCCGAACCAGCCATTACTGTTATTGGTTGAAGGCGTGGCTTAACAATATCCCACATGGTGGGAGATTTTAATTTGTCAATCGTACACGGCAGAGAGCTCGCTTACTTCTTTAAGCTTATCAACTATGGAAAAAGTACCAGATTTATTTTCCTTGCCAATATAATAATAATCTATAATCTAAGTTGCAAAGATATATTACATTTAAGATTCATATTACATGAATTTCCACAAGCAGACACGTATAAGTTCGCGCTAACACATGCCGTATGTGGACCTACAGTATAAAGACCCAATCTCAAATAAACACAAGCCTTGCAACTCTTGCCGTCCTTCCCTGAAACAGGGGTGACATTAAAAAGTGAACCACTTTTGTACAGTAAGGGCGATCAGCCTCATACCAACCTATAAGTCAAGGAAATAGCATGCTGTAAATTAGTATAAAATAGAAAGAGAAAACCGCAAATAGGAAACTTTACGTTGAAAATAAACGCAATTAAATCAATTAAAAGTCATAAAGAAAAATCACATTTTGTTTTCCTTCTTTCAGGAGAAAGCTAGACGACAATCACCGCAAGTTCTACGCCCACTATTGGCGCGCCTTCTTGGTGACATGCCTCCTTGCATCACAAACCTTGGAAGTCGGTGAATACCTGGCGCTGTTGGAGACCAGCCCAGCGCCTCTCTACTCCTTGTTCTCTCCGCTGTCTTCCATGGCCGCTGTTCTCTGCGGTCTGCTCCTCCACTCTTCCTTGGAGACGCGCGGCTTGGCGAGCTGCCTGCCCCTGGAGATCAGCTTCTGGCTGCTGATGAGCATCTGGAGGACGCTGAAGGTCGCCCACTTGACACACTTTCCGCTGAAGTGGCATCATGTGATGTACACGCTCTCTCACGCTGATTGCCTACTCCTGGCAACACTCACTGCCACTGATGTCCTTACAGCTTACATAGAGGTACATATTACATTTCAGTGTACATTGACTCTGGATGAAATGAAAGAAGGATGTAAGCACAAAAATAAATGGCCGTTGATCTGTAATGTTGGCGGCCTTTTTAAATTTCAAATTAGAATTTTGTATTTTGTGTTTGTTTTTAATGTTTATACACAAGCAGACACGTATGAATTCGCGCTAACACATGTCGCATGCGGACCTACAATATAAAAACCCAATCTCAAATGAACATAAGCCCTACAACTCTTGCCGACCTTCCCTGAAACGGGGTGACATTGGCAAAATGAACCATATTGTGACAATATGGCTGGCCAGCCTCATAGCAAATAGAAATCTATAATTCAAGGAATACAAGTAATGAATTAAATCCAGTTATAAAAAATATACAAACACGAAAAAATCTACAAGCAAATAGAGAAAAATAAGTAGAATTAAACTGTGTTTATTTTCATATCTTAAATTTATTCATAAGCTTAATAGCGAAAATTCTGAACCGAAAATTAATAATTTTGTCCGTACATTGTAACGTGCAATCTATATACGAGTACTAGTATTAGAAAATCAATACATACAATTTTACAGGTATGTTCACGCATAGATATGCTTACACCACCGCCACGTTATTAGAGATGAAACACAGACTGATTTATAGATGGCGCCCCCACTCTCCAAAATTTATTTTCGCATAATGAAAATTCTTCACCGCCAAGTTGGAAGCAATTATTCGCACCTCTGTACCCCGAGTATAAAAGATTGCGCAAATTCACGGATCTACCTAGGGGCTGTCCATATATTACGTCATTCGCATTATTACGGTGGGGGGGGGGGGGGGGGGAGTCTGGTCTGCGGATGATGGCAAATGATGTACGAGTACCAAAAGTGACGTCGTTCTTGTAAATACCAATTTCTACAAAATATACAAAATATTATGTAATTAATAAAACATTAATAATTATTAAGCTCATCCATTATTACAGCAAAAGGGGGGGGGGGGGGTCATTAGACAATGACTATAGGATGATTGTAAGGGGGGGGGGGGTAATTTATGGACGGCCCCCTAAGTGATTATTCTTCTTCTTATTGTTATCATTATTTTTTAAATATACTCCTTTATATTTGGCTTATGTTCATTTGAGATTGGCTTTTTATATTGTACTCGTAGGTCCACATGCAACATGACGTGTTAGCGAGAAAACTTATACATGTCTGTCTGTGGGAATGCGTTTAATATGCACACCGCTTTTACCGCAAAATGTACTAAAATTAAAACGTTTGCTCTAGTTGCTGTTTTAGTTTTGATACATTTTTGGTGAAACGCTTTGGTAGAATTTGAATGTAACGTTTTAGACGCGGGGTGCAGGGGTCCCATTCCGATAAGGGTCATAAGTTTCGTATTCATATCCAACGCAATTATTTTGATGGAGTGAAATTCTAACGAGTAAGTCGTTCCGAAAGCCAAAGTTTTTCTTTTATTAACTTTTATGAATAGCCATTATTTTAACGATCATTGTACAATGTACATGCACTAGCATTAAAACACCACTTTTTCTACTTTTTGTGTTTCATTTCCAACAAGCTGTCCGGTCCGTAGCTCAGTGGTAACACTGCGGACTCTGAATGGGAAGGTTGTGGGTTCGATTCCAGGCGGAGCACAAAAAATATACCATTTATATTTTCAAATTTGCTCTTCGCTGGGTTGAAAAATTCATAAAACCTTTACCAATGACCGGTCACCATAGGTCCATCCAGCCTTACAGCAACTGGGTCTTGCTTGAGAATTGGCGCTTTGTAGCGACGACGATCAAGCTCGTAAAAAGGTCGATAGCTCAATTGGTAGAATGCTTGCATTCAGTGGCGTGCCTACAGTTTCTGCCATACGCATGCTGGATAATTAAGGTTGCACTACCTAAATTACAAATAATAAATCTTACCCCGATGTTTCTTTTCCCCAGTGCTTCTTAATTTCTTCAGACTTAGATTTTGGATTGAAACAATAAAACCTTCACACACTTAAGATCCTCACAAGGCACAACAATATTTTCACCGGAATTAATTTTATATACTATCAAAAAAGGTGGATTCGATCGCAAACAAGGAATAAGTCAATTATTCTGATATTCGAATAAACCGCACCTGACGCGACAGTTTATTCAAAATACAATCGGTCATTCATACAACTGTAAATGGCTCCAGTCTGGAATCGTAAAATTGAATGGACGAAAAGCTAAGCATATGGTGATATTATTATCATGTGTACTCCAACCACAATCTGTAATAATATTGTGTTCATTTATAATGACAAAAGAGCTTAACCGACTATGTTCATACAAGCTTACAGCGATCAAGCTTTTTTCATACGTTAAACAAAGACAGGGAAACATTTCTCGATAACAGTGTTGCGTAACAGAGTTAACTTCATCAATGCCTAATAATAATAACCTACTGCCACACACAGATGGCAGCAGCACGACTTTTGATGGGGGGAAATTTAAAAAGACGAATGACTTTAAATGTCTGTAATCTACTCAAAAATATTCATTATTTGCATTTCTGAGGGTACGCATGCTTAGCTTTTTAGCTTGTATGATAGTCACGCCACTGCTTGCATTCCATGCCGAGAGCAAGGGTTAGATCTCAAAGGTTTACTCAGCCTTCACAATAAAATGAGAACCAGCCCTCCCGGGAGCGGGGAAACCTCCACTTCAACTGAAAGTGGTTGGTGTGAGGCCGGCCCCCTTACCTGTAAAAATAAATATGTCCCGAAGCGCCACATGCGACCCCTTCGGAGATAAAAGCAGGCAAGAAGTTACACTATATGTGTAGCTTAGTTGCGTTTAGTTGCGTTTGTCCAAATTATCATCAATAAGATTGTACTCGTTTTAATGAATTTGTACAATCGGAATCTATAATCTCAGTGGCAAAGATAAACGCCAACTCCTTATCCGCTCGACCATAGCATCGACAAATTATTTCAACATTATAAAAGGTTCTGATAAATCTATTTTTGCCTTTTTCATTTCGCCACCTTAAAGGTTAAAATTTAATAAGTAGGTACTGATTCACTGATTTGAGAAATCGTGGATAAAACATTTTATAACAATATGTAACTTCTCATAGTACATGAACTGATATTATAAGAAAGTGCTCATGAAGAACTTATAAACTACAGGATGTTCACACTTTCGCAGTGTTTTATTTTGTAGAAATAGGAAAAAATTATGGATTTATCTGAGAAACCCATGTTAGCTTCATACGTCACTTAATCAGTATTGACCTTTAAGACTCATATTCAATGTATGCCCTCAAGCAGACAGGTCCGCAGTCCAGTGGTAGCAACTTCTGAATCGAAAAAGAAGGTTGAGGATTCGAATCCCGACGGAGCACAAAAAATATACCATTTATATTTACAAATTTGCTCTTCGCTGGGTTGAAAAATGCATAAACCTTTACCAATTACTTACCAGTCATCAAAAGGCCCATCCAGCCTTACAGCAACTGGGTCTTGCTTGAGTATTGGCGCTTTGTAGCGACGACCAAGCTCGTAAACACCTCTGCGGCACTACAACAAGGGTCATAGACCCCTACGGCCTACAGTCTCCGTAATCTAGGGAGTCTCCCGCACAGGATTTCTTAAAAAAAAAAAACTTGTAAGTTGGCGCTTAGACATGCTCCTTCACTACAGGATTTTCACACTTTCGTAGTGCTGTATCTCGTAGAAATAGGAAAAAAATGTGCATTTATCTTAGAAACCCATGTTAGCTTAATGTGTTACTTATTTAGTTTTGACTTTAAGGTATCGATTTGTTGTATTTTTTAGATTGGATGTAAAGAAAAGGACTCCTACAACATATTTCAAAGGCCCATTGAAGCCCGACCGCCGAAGCAGACCTGCTATAACCACAACCGAGCATGCGCCTTCTCGCAAATGACCTTCTGGTGGATGAACCTTTTGTTGTGGAGGGGCTATCAGGACCCTATAGAGCTGGAGGACTTGGGTTCACTTCCCATCGAAGAAAATGCGGCTACGCAGTTCCACAAATTCAACGAAATTTATAAAAAAGAGCAGGTAAAAATTTATACTAGACTTATACTATTATACTATTAGGTCTTAACATATGAAATTGGCGTTTTGTATAGGAGGAACAAAAAGTCATTTTTTTTTAATATAATATATTTATTTAATCAAAATATGTACCATAGCTATCTATGCACTTTTGCCATCTCATAGGTAGTTAATTGATCCTTTTACGAAAATAACCATTCGGATGGCAATCAAACAACTATAAAGGCAGTTTGGACTGCCCCATCGGAGTTGATTTTTTCCCCTTGCAAGAAGTTATCCAAATTTCGAAAAAAATTGTAATCTGTTGGAACAAGGTCCGGAGAGTACAGTAGATGTCTTAAACATTCCAATTAAAGCTCCATTATCTGGTAGCCGTCTTTTGTGCAACGCGGCATCACGCGCGATTTTTGATTTGCTTCACTCAATTAGCGAGGTACTCACCTTTCAAGCTTTTTCCCCTTTTCCAATTTCCTTCAAGTGGATTAAAACAGTTTTATCAGTAACTTTGCAGCCTACAGCTAACTCAGACGTGGTTTGCGATGGATCCGCTTCCACAAAAGTCTTCAATTCCTCATTATCAACTTTGGTCTCCGGCCGTCCACGAAGCTTGTTCTGCAGGCCGAAATTTCCAGAACGAAAACGTTGTAACCAAAAACTCACTATGTTTCCTTTTTTAACATCGTTGCCATACACATCATTAATCCTTAGAGCCGTTTCTGCGGCACTGGTGCCACGGTGGAACTCGTACTCGTAAACAACGCGATATTTCAAGTTTTCCATTTTGTAAAATGAGTGACGGAAAGAAAAAAATAATTGAGTTACGAACAAATGAATAACAGTTTTCAAAACACAAATACATGAGTAAATAGCTGTAAAAATTTGAATTTGGAATTCTTGACCAAAGAGAAGATATTTGAGATCAAAGTGGCCAGTGTGGCAAAACGCCAATTTCATATGTAAGGACCTAATATTATTGAAACCTTGGAGATGGTTCGTTCATATTTTTTATCAAGATACCCCTGTTGAAACCCTAGCAAGAAACACAAAATCTTTGTTTGCTTTTTTCCTAGCAACCCGGCCGTGGCACGTCACAATTATGTATGTGGGAATCCATGTGCGAAAATTTGATTTTAAACCCCGTCAGAGGAGGTCAAATTTCTCAAGGTTTTGACGTAATCGTATCCAACATCGTCAGGAGTTGTGTCTTTATTATTTTTTTATTGGTTGCTAAGGACCCATATCACATGGACATGTGACGTTTAGCCCCCGAGAAATAAAATGCAATTTTCGCGGAGTCCATTATACGAGTGTCTTTGGTTCACTGGTTACCACAGTCACGTATACTCATTATTATTCAATTCCTTGACTTATAGGTTCAACTCGCCACATGCGACCCCTTCGGGGATAACGCGGCAAGAAGTTACACTATGTGTGTAGCTTAGTTGCAATAGGTTGGTATGAGGCTGACCACCCATACTGTAAAAATGGTTCACATTGCTTATGTCACCCCTGTGTCAGGGAAGGTCGGCAAAGTTGTAGGGCTTATATTCATTTGAGGTTTGGATTTTAATTGTAAGTACACATTTAGCATTTGTTAGCGCGAACTACATGTGTTTGTTTGTGGGCATGCATTTGAGAGCTTGAAATAAATATATCCTTGCAACTTAGATTATAGACAGATAGATTATAGTATACTACTTTTTTTCATTGATTAAACAAGCTGTGGGCTGCAGTTTTTTACTGTAACTGTAACACTGCCGCCATTCCGCCAGGGGTGGCCAGAGCCTCTGCAGAGTTGCCTCCATTTTTTTCCTATCCTGACATACCTCTTTCAATTCCTTCATATCCATCACCTTTTTCATGCCTTTTCTTCTTTTACGCTCACTTTGTATATCCCATTATTTCACAATCTCCACAATCTGATCACTCCATACTTTTCTCGGACGTCCCTTCCCTCTTTTTCCTTTCACACTTTCTTTGTAAACATACTTTGTCAGTCTATCATCATTCATTCTTTCCACATGCCAAAACCATCTCATCACATTCTTTTGTACTTTAACTTTCACATCCTCTTTCAAATTACATTATTTTTTTAACCCATTCATTCCTAACTCTATCCCTCAAAGTTTTTCCTGTCATACTTCTCAAATTTTAAATGCGGCAAAATATGTCATAATTGCTATTAAAAAAATGACGCATCTGTAACTCGCTTTAAAATAATTATTATCTAAATATGTTTTTTGTCTGAAACAAATGAAAATATTTAACTAAAAATACCATCATTTTTTGAGGCGTTTACGTATATTATTTGTTCCAATGACTTTGCAAACATCCCATCAAACATAAATACATAAAGTTGAACAAGCTAACAACGTTTATCTTCTTTTGTGTGTGTTTTTAACACTTTGACATCATTTTAAAATGTCCAGATAGCTATTAATTTTAACCTGAAACCACAAAGAGGTTTTACAATTTTTTTACGATTATTTTGCCTAATTGTTATTACGAATACTAAATGGCATTCAATTTCTTAATTATAATATATACCAGAAGAATGCAATCGGATTTTTTTATAATCAGATAATACATTTTTCTAAAATATACGTATACACAACGAGTATGTAGTATGGCTTATTGCTGCAAGTCTGCGATGTGTTTTTTGTCGTTGTATTTATGTAGCACCTTTTTTAATTTTTCAAAATGGAACTTTCAGTGTTCAAACCAGTTTTGAATACGTAAAAATATTTTCCTTATTGCAGTATTTTAGTTATTTGCTTCGGCACATATAACCAAAAGGCATGTTTTTTTATTAATTTAGTATGATATTCATTATTATTATTCATCATTAACTATCAAATCATATAATCAGCTGTTCACGGGCGGCCATGTTTTATCGCTTGCTATATGATCGCTACCTAAAATGAGACCGCTCACCCAGGTGTCACATTCAAACATATATAGTATATGGTACAATTGAAAGTCTTGATGATTTACAACTTTTTTATCTTTCAGGTTGCTTCAGCCCTGAGGAATACGAAGCCATCTTTATGGAAATGCTATTTCAGATTCATCTGGCCAGATTATTGCCTAGGAGGAATTTTCAAACTGCTCGGAGATAGTGTGGGACTAGTAGGCCCTTTAGGTATCTCCATAATAATCGAATACGCCACTGGGTACAGCACAACTGTTGCGGAAAAACCAAGTCACAGTTTTGGAAATTTTATGACCATCTCAGAGTTTATAAACAATGGCTATATCATGGGAATAATTGTGTTTCTGGCAGCTATTTCTCAGAGCACACTATCGCAAGGGACCACGCATCTGGTTAATATTGAAGGGATCCGATTGAAAGCTGCACTCCAAGTAAGTTGTGGACGTCAAGTTTTTTTTATCTATAACGAGGAAATGTCAAAGGAAAGAGCAAGAAAGAAATGAATAGACCAAATAAGTGAGATTATGAAAGAATGAAACCTGTAGAGTGAGAATAAGAGAAGAGTATGTATGAGGATAGTGATGAATGTTGAAGAGATGAAAGATTTATGCAAGGACAGAAAAAAGTGGAGACGCATCTGTGGAAGTACTTACCGGCAACCCTTAGAAGAACGGCAGCAGGACACAGTTACAGTAACAGATTACATTAAAACACTGCCCCTGCTCCTGCCGTTGTTCTTGCCAATATGGACAATAATGGGAGGAGAAACGTATAGGCATGAAAAATAAAAAATGCTTTTGCACCGGTTTATTGAAGTCCGCCAAAAACCGACAACACCTTGACCTCTGGGCAGCGCGTCTAGCATGTGCAGGATCAGTGGGAGAAGCGTGTTAACACGCTTCTCTCACTGATCTCCCACAGTGAGAGGAATTTCCGTCCAAATGTTTCAGAAATACACAAATAATTTTGGTTAAATCTCCGTGGCACGTGAGTCCGATAGCGCAATGCAACTTAGCTACACATATAGTTTAACTGCCTGCCTACGTTATCCCCGAAGGGGTCGCATGTGGCGATTCGGGACCTTTTTATTTTTACGGGTAAGGAGGCCGGCCTCACACAACCACTTCAGTTGAAGTGGGGGTTTTCCAGCTCCCGAGGGGGCTGTTTCTCATTTTTTGTGAAGGCTGAGTACACCTTGCCGCTATTTGTGTTTGAAATAAACACAGAAAGGGGAATTCATTGCTGACACCCTCGGTGGGGATCGAACCCTTGCTCTTAGGCAATTTAATTTAAAAATATGAATATAAGTAATTTATGAATTCACCTGTATGAAGCTGTTTTCAGTCTTTGGTTTACAGTAAGTACCTCCGGCTGGCTCCGTGGTCCATCACTGAAGTTCAAGTCATCGGTGATGCTCCAGAGCAATCGTCGCCCGAAGCAGCTAAAGACGAAAAGGAGGATGGCAACAGATCCAGAGATGACACCATGGACGGCAGCCTCAACTCCAATTTGATTTCGGAGGACACTGTCAACATCATGTCTTTTGTGTGGATCGGGCATTACATTTGGGCTATCCCTCTCAAGGTAAATCGTATTTTCATATCCCTTCTTTAAAAAAAAAGCAAGCAACCTTCTATAGTCTATACAACAGTGCCTTCAGTGAGCGTAAATGGCAACACGAACTTCCATAATATATATATTTTTACTTCCTACGACACGTTGTACACGCTTATCAGTGTGAGACGTAGCTTTTACACTCCACCATGCGTGACTTAGCTACACATATAGAGTAACTTCTTGCCGTGTTATCCCCGAAGGAGTCGCATGCGGCGATTGGAACCTATTTATTTACACCGGTAAGGGGGGGTTACTCAGCTCCCTATGGGGGCTAGTACTCCTTTCGTCGTTAGCTCAGTTGGTAGAGTGCTTGCATTCCATGCCGAGAGACGAGGGTTCGAATCCCACAGAGGGTGTCAGAAATGATTTCCCGTTACGGTGTTTATTTCGAACCAAAAATAAAATACACGTAAAGCTTTCTCAGTCTTCACAAGAAATGAGAACCAGCCCCCCGGAAGCTGGGAAACTCCCACTTTAACTTAAAGTGGTTGATGTAAGGCCAGCCACTTACCTGTAAAAGTAAAAAGGTTCCACTCGCCACATGTAGCCCCTTCGGGGAAAACGCGGCAAGATGTTGCACTATATGCGTAGCTTAGTTGCGTTACACACAATCATAAAAACACATAGACATGAACTTATGCATTCGTAGCACTGCCCCTCTCTTACGGTGCTATTTTTAGACATTTTAGTCGTCCGTTAAGCCCACGCTCTCACAAACTAATGATGCCTGGGCTGGAAGTCTCATCTCCACGGTCATTCTTACCTACCGAATTTTGGTAATATTTGTATGAAGACTAATCACCTGTTCACTTGCGGCCATCTTGGATTGACAAGTCTTCATACAAATGCATCATTAGTTTGTCAAAGCGTGGGCTTAACGGACGACTAAAATGTCTAAGAATAGCACCGATACAATTTTATTTTCGACTTGAAATCAGGACCTTGTTAATATGCTTAGTAATCTATCAAAATTATACACTTTTTACCAAATTCCTCACTATTGCAAATACCCTATTGGGGGACCGTACCTAAGTTCTAGTGAGGTTTATCTTTATGTGGCTATATTTCCAAACATACAATTTGTTTTAGATAGGTGTCTTGATGTATCTGCTGTACCTGAAATTGGGACTCAGCGCGATCATTGGAGCAACAGTCTGCATCTGTCTGATGACGCCGCTGCAGTTTGCTATCGGGAAGAAGATGTCTTCCAACTCCAAGCTGGCAGCTGAACGCAGCGACCTGAGGATGATGAAGATCAACGAAGTACTCCAGGGCATCAAGGTGCTGAAGATGTACGGCTGGGAGGGCATATATGGAGACAAGATCCTGGAGGCGAGAGAGAAGGAACTGGAGCTGTTGAATAAGGATTCTGTTTATTGGACCTTGATCAGTAAGTAACTCATTTCATTATCATTCCCTGTCCATGCTTCACTTCAATACATCAAAGACGGTAACAATATGCCATTGTGTACCGCCATTCTCAGATCCATCGTCAACGTTCTTTGCTATTCTTCCTATTGCACCGACCACTTGCTTTCCCTTACACACCCTATTCTCGAGTTCCCTTGTCATCTTCCCATTCTTTTCAAACATACTTCCCAAGTATCTAAATTCATCCACAATTTTAAAATTCGTACCATTCAACATGAACGTGGATTCTTCAGTTTAATTTTTTCTATCAAAATGAGTGACAGATTTTGTCAAAAATGATAAAAAAAACAATGACTGATTTTGTTATTTGGAACACCATTGAAAAATCATTTCAGTCAACGGATGAGCCGTGGATTTGGTGTGTGTTTGAATAGAACTATATATATTTTTAAGGCACTCGACGCAGTCAATAAATAAAAATGAAATGTCCAAAAACTTAATAATTCTAAATGAAACGGATCTGTAGCTCTTTTATACATTTGAACAAAGTGAAAAGGCGACTCTTGTCGTAATTCATCACGAAACTTTGGGGCTGTCTTTTCCTCACGCTAGTTTATTAGTAAACTGAACCGAAATGATGATGGATTCATTTCCCTGCGACTCCGCACTCCCATACAAGACAGGAAGAAGCTCATTAATTTCCTACAGCAGACAGGTTGACTTGTTTACCATGTTTACTTCAAAACAAGGAGAGTAGCACACCCACCCAACAGTGGCGAAGGGTAACGAAACCCGATGGGGAAAAATATAGCCATCTAACATTAAAACTGCAAGGGGAAAAATTATATATTATTTTTAGAAAAATAGGTCCTCTTTAGCATGCAATAAGTGAATAAAAACGTACCTTTTAATTTTCATCTATGACGCAAAATTCTTGGAAATATGTCGGTGATATGGCCGAGGAGGTAAAGGCGCATGTTTGACTAGCGTATTTGGAACAGAATAACGTTGGTTAGAATCACGTCTGGCCCACTTGACCCTGGTTCAACAGATGTCATTGCATGCACACAAGCTTCTGCTTTCGCATGAAGACAACTGGCCAAGCAAAATAGGTTGGTGAATTGCATTCCTGTTCACAAATCTAATAAAAAAAAAGATGTACAGGTAGTCATTAAAAACGAACGAAAATCTTATGTGAGTATCTGCAATTAATGTACAGTAAAAATATATTTCATCGACAGTAATCTCACTTGTATAATAGTAAATCTATCAAGAAACATATTATAATATTCATTCGGTGTTATTCTTAGACATTTTAGTCGTCGGTTGAGCCCACGCTTTGACAAACTAATGATGCCTGAGCTGAAAGTCTCATCCCCACGGTCATTACTATCTACCAAATTTTGGTAATAACAATAATAATAATTTCAGGCTAATTTATTTTAAAGTACAAATGATAAGATAGCGCCGTTTTTGTGTGTGTCACACCTCAAGGGCCCTCTCCGATCATGGATAAGACTTTCTAAAAAGGTGTGTCTTGAGTGCTCCGCGAAATACACCCACAGATTTGGAGTTCTGTAATTGGATAATAAATGTAATGTTTGTATCAAGACTAATCAGCTGTTCACTTGCGGCCATCTTGAATTGACAGTTATTCATACAAATGCATCATTAGTTTGTCAAAGCGTGGGCTCAACGCACGACTAAAATGTCTAAGAATGGCGCCGATTAAGTATTAATTGTAATTTTATTTTATGTCCATAAAAACGCTAGCATTTTAAAGATTTCTTACTCACGGCGCCTGCACTAAAAGAGCAATCTGGTGCTGAAACATTTTATTATGATGCCTTTTGCACGACTCATCTCGTCACACGGACTCCTCCCCGCACCACTCCACTGCTCCCCTCTGATTCCATATTTTTTCAGATCAACAAGCCGGTAGGTCCATCAGGAATGTGTAGTCGGGTGTTTCCGGCTCGGTTCGTCAGTCTGCAGCTTTATTTCACACGATCGAAGGAAGTTTGCGAGGTTTCCAAAAATTAAGTTGTTAGTTTATTTTTTACTAATTCAAGAAATACTTTTATTCATTACCTTTTGCGAAATTTAAAAAGGGAAGCCGATGGGAATCGTGTTATTAGGACCCTCCGCCACTGTCACCCGCTCATTCATGGTAGAAGCTCTTCAGTCGAAAATTATTTCCTTTATACTTTGATAGTTGTTTTATTTATTTGCAAACAAATATGTTTGTCACGGAAATAGTCGAAAGATTTGCGAATGATTCGGATAGAAGTCGGCAATTTAGGAATTTTTTCGATTACCAGTGAGATGATTTTGTAATTTAGGTATGTGCTACTGATTCTCTTGTTTTTGTTATTTATCTACTTCAATGTTATTTGTATGGAAATAACATTTCGAGACCATGAGATAACTTTTTGTGACCATGACGTAACATTTGGTGACCAAAAGATTACAATCTTTGTCCATGAGATAATAATTTGTGGCCATGAGATAGCATTTTGTGACCACAAGGTAACATTTTATGACCAAAAGATTACAATTTGTGTCCATGAGATAATAATTTGTGGCCAAGAGATAACATTTGGTGACCATAATGTAAAATATTTGGTGACCATGAAATAATATTTGCCGACCATAAGATAACATTTTTTAACCAGGAGATTATATTGTGCGACCATAATATAACATCATTTGACCATAAGATAATAATTTGTGACTAGGAGATAACGTTTTGTGACCATGAAGTAACATTTTGTGATCAGTACCCTTAGTACGAGTTGCAAAACATGAGTAATGTAAAGATTACGGCAATTTTCAAAGAGGGATTTCCTCCAAAATCTGCCGTTTTTGTTTGTTTCAACTTGATTTTCTTCATCAATGTAACTCTTTTGCTAAGACCACAAAGTGTAAGAAACAAAAACGGTAGATTTTGGGAGAAATCACGCTTTAATATTTTCCGTAAACTTTACTTTTCTCAAGTTTTGCAACTCGTACTAAGGGTACAGGAGATAACGTTTTGTGACCAGGGGAAAACATTTTGTGACTATGATATAACATTTTGTGACCATAAGATAACATTTTGTGACCGTGAGGTAACATTTTGTTACCAGGAGATTACGTTTTGTGATAAAATATGTTTTCGATTTTTTTTATTTGAACGATTTATTTAACGATTTTCATAAACCGGGTAACCTGAATGCACTTTTTCATATTGGAATTTTAAATGTGTCAGTAAGCCACTTTTCAACATTTCTTGGTTCCAAATATTGATAATAATTCATCTAAGTTGCAAAGATATGTAACATTGGGGATTCACATTATATGCATTCTCACAAGCGCACACGTAAAAGTTCGCGTGCTGCATGTGAACATTCAACATGAAAACCTAAACCTCAAATGAACATACACCCTGCAACTTTATTTATTTAAATAAATAAATAAACTTTTGCCGACCTTTCCTGAAACAGGGGTGAAATTGGCACAGTGAACCATTTTCTGCAACATGAGTGGTCAGCCGCATACCCATGAATATGCTAATCAACTTGTTATCTCTCTTTTCAGCGTTCCTCACGCACGCTTCCTCTGCCCTCATCACGCTGGTGACATTTGGTTTGTACTTCTTGCTGGAGGAAGACCAGATGACTCCTGCTAACGTGTTTGCTGGCCTGGCCCTCTTCAACCAGCTGACAGTCCCTTTGTTCATCTTCCCCATCACGGTGCCAATTATCATATCCGCCATGGTAAAATTATTCAATTAACTTTTCGTAAAAAAACAATTTAAATACAACAGAAAAATATGGCTTTATACTTCGAAAATTCCTGGGAAATAAATTCTTTAGTAAAGTGAATAACGTTGGCACAGATAAATCGGAAAAAAATGTGCCTTCACACGGCTAGGTTTCCATGAAAAAATATCATAACTGACAGGGTAGAATTATTCAGTTAACTTTTCGTAATATTTTTTCAATATTTAAATGCAACAGAAAAATATGGCTTTATTCTTCGAAAATTCCTGGGAAATAAATTCTTTAGTAAAGTGAATGACGTTGGCACAGATAAATCGGAAAAAAATGTGCCTTCACCCGGCTAGGTTTCCATGAAAAAATATCATAACTGACATGGTAGAATTATTAAGTTAACTTTCCGTAATATTTTTCAATATTTAAATGCAACAGAAAAAAATGGCTTTGTACTTCAAATATTCCTGTGAAATATTGTTTTTAGTAAAGAAAATGACTTTGGCACAGATAAATCGGAAAAAATGTGCCTTCACTCGGCTAGGTTTCCATGAAAAAATATATCCGCTGTGGTAAAATTATTCAATCAGCATTTCGTAATATTTTTTCAATTTAAATATATCAGAAAAATATGGCTCTATACTTCAAAATTTTTATTAATTCCTGTGAAATAGAGTCTTGAGTAAAGAAAATGATATCGGCATTAAAAACATTCTAAAAAGTGCCGTGGAACAGTCCAGAGAATTTTGGAAAGTATAACTTTATTTTGATTCCATTTTTTTGTCTGTGTAAAGCTAGTTTTGGACTATTTTTTCTTCCATGATATTCTAGAATTGCCATTATTTTTCAGTGGGCTTTCTCGTAAGAATATAACACCTCCATTTAATTTTATTATTCTTTTGCATGGTTTAACGTGGAAAAAGACGATAGGGTAATTGATGATCTGGCTATTTTCAGCAGAAATGTTAGCTGCGTAGTGACCTTTGTTTCAAGACATTAACATACTCCTTTACTTATAGGTTGGTATGAGGCTAACCCCCCAAACTGTAAAAAATGGTTCACTTTGCCAATGCCACCCCTGTTTCAGTGAAGGTCGGCAAAAGTTGCAGGGTGTATGTTCATTTGTATTTACACATGCAGCAATTGTAAGCAAAAACAGTCTGCTTGTTTGTGAGCATGCATTTAGTATGAATTTAAAATTGATTTCTAATCAATTTTAAAGAACCTAAAATTCTAGTGAAACACTGTTTTACTTGCACACAATTATTATATTTATTGGAATTAATAAATACAAACGTTTTCGATCTCTCGATTATCTTCATGTAGAATAAAAATAAAATTCAAAAAGTCATTTAGGAATAGAAAAAAATAATTTTAAAAGTGTATATGTCTTTGCAACTTAGATTATAGATTATATACAACAGGGGTGCCCATACTTTTTCTTGAGGAGATCGACATTTTAACTGTTTAGCTTTTAATACTTCCTCCATGTGTTTAGCCTACCAAATATAACTCATAATTCATAAACATTATTATTAAGGAAAAAATTAGCATAAAATGAATTAACAAATAAAATAAAAATAAAAGTGCAAAATGTCAAATCTGTATTAAATTTTTAATCTCTAACATTATAAAAAGAAATTAAAATAATACTGGTACAATATAAAAATAAAAATGATCTTGATGCTGATGTCAAAGCGTGACATTGGTGGTCCTCCACAAAATGTTCGTAGTTAGGGATATTCTCAGTTAAAGCTAGACGCAAGCAGGCTGTCAGGTGGGCATTTGTGAGACGAGTACGATACATTTTTCTTTTGAAAAAAGCTACAGTTTTAAAGTCGATCACTGAAAATTTTAGATATCCTTAGCGATCGACTTTAAAACCTCCCGCAATCGACCGGTCGATTGCGATCAACCGTATGGGCCCCTCTGATATAGAACAGATGGTTCAATATCAAAATGTGTTGCTCATTTACAAATTTCCAGCGATGATTTGTTTATCCCCGAATTAGGTGAGCACAGACAGACTGCAAGAGTTTCTCGCCTTGCCAGAAATAAACGAGAAGCCAGAAACTGTAAACATCGATGTCTCGAAGCCGCAGTCACAGTCACAAGATGGCATAGAGCAGTCAGCGACTGACGTCATGAAGGAAACCCTGAGGAGTGCCGCTTACGTGCTGAGCAACATCGATGAAACAGAAGAAGATTCTGTTGGAGCTGATGACATATTCAAGGAATCGAGCTCTGATGAGGACAGTTCATCCGATAGTTCTCTCGAAGATTTGAATTTACCATTGGAAACCTTGTACGCAGTGAAAATATCAAATGCCGTGTTTGCTTGGGGACAAAACGAAGAGTCTTCGAAAATCAGTATCACAGATTGCTTAAAAATTCCCAAAGGTAAAATACTTGATTTTTTTGATACCAAAACATGATGAGTAAGACTACAATTTATTTACAAATCAAAAATGATATATTTGTTTTTCATTTTCAGGGAAACTAACCATGATCGTTGGTAAAACCGGGAGTGGAAAGTCATCATTTCTATCAGCTTTGATTGGTGAAATGAATCACTTGAAAGGAAAAATGGCATGGTCTAAGTATGTTCCCAAATAAACAAGTAGTATTTCATTTAATAATCCTATGAGAGAGACTCCTTAGATTTCAGAGAATTTGGAGCTCTGTGACACTTATTAGAGTGCCAGATAGGTGTTGGTGAAGCAGCAACGGATGTTTTGATCCATTGAATAACTTAATATTTGTAGCAGAAGTGTTCACTATATAGTTCTGTGTTACATTGATTTTGAGACAATATCGTAATAACATTTTTGATCATTCATGTCCTGTATTGTTTTTTTCTTTCAGAAACACATCTTTAGCATACGCAGCACAAAAACCATGGTTGCTAAACGCCAGCATTCGGGAAAACATATTGTTTGGATCAGCACGCCATGTGAAACGCTACCGACGCGTCCTGGCTGCCTGTTCCCTGCTGGCTGAAGTCCGAGCACTTGGAGAGACTATCGAGCCTGGAGAACTAGCTGAACCACGAAGCTCAATCGGGAATGAATCCAGGTCGGGGGTGGTTTGTGGGGCGGATGCTCGCGCCCTTTCTGGTGGACAAAGGCAACGCGTAGCTTTAGCCAGAGCTCTCTATTCCCGCGCTCCTGTCCTCCTACTTGATGATCCTCTGGCAGCCCTCGACCAGACTGTGGCGCAGAAAGTCTTTGACAGAGCCATCAGACGAATGTGCTTGAAGCAAGGCAGAACAGTTGTGATGGTCACACACAAGCTTCAACTGCTATCCTATGCAGATCAGGTATCTTTTTCAACGTTGGGCTACGCAGTATTTGTTATTATTTTGATCATGAAATATTATGTACTAAATCAAGAATTTCATTCAGTTATTGTTATAAAGCAAAAAGATTTTGAGGTTTGCACGACTTCATAATTATCCAATCAAAAAAAGATGAAGTAATCATTTGTTTTAGATCATTTACATTGACAACGGTACAGCTCGATCTATGGGTTCATTGGCAAACGTAGAAGAAATGGATCCTTTATTAGCCAACGAATGGAGATCATTACTTTCAAGAGGTGGCTTAGAAGAACCATCGATTTCTAAAGAAAGAAATGCTCGGGGTCGATGGCAGGTTGTCCGATTGGTCAATCGCTTCAGCCATTTAGTCAGTCATACAAAACCAGGAAGACTTGACGAGCTAGGAAGTAGAGGCAGTGAAGAAATGTTCATGGTAACAAAACAAAACAAGATGTTATTGATCAAAACAATATTTTGTTACTCCGATACTAATCTTCTGATTCTTTCAGTCATCTTTTATTCCATTGCGTAAAAGATTACCAACTTTCAACGGGTCAAAGTACTTCACACACGACATACAGCTGCCAGCTGAAGATTGTGATGACGATGTGCTGCGAAGAACTGCTCCCAAGAGATTATCCACCAAGAGATACAAAAACCAAAATAGACCTACAATAAACAACATTTTAAATAGAACGGCAACTAAAAAACACAAACCAGCTGAAAGATCATCATCGTTACAAGTGTTTAAACACAAAGTGAAACCAGCTCCAATGATACGACAGTCCTCGTCTCCAGCAATAAACTGTGATCCCCGAGCAGAAACAGATAAAAGCATCAGGTGCATTTTTAAAATAGTCTCAACTACATTAAAATGATCACAGCATTAGAAACTCAATCTAGAACCAATCGCTTTATTTGTTACAGGCGTCCATGTGGAGAAAATGGGCAGCAAAAATATTTATTACGGCAGCTCTTACCGATGTCTTCACAGAAGCTCATTGAAAATCCTGATGAAGAGTCACAAATGGTTCGACAAAGATCTTTCATGAGGAGACTGCTATCAAGGGCGTCATCAAAAAAGAAGTATATAATTGCTATAGGTTACTCGTATCCATTGAAGTCTTACAATATTTCACCGTTTAATTATATTTTTGCTTCCAGGAGCGTATCAGAGCCTGTCATTGTTGGGCAAGAGCGCACTCCTGTTCAACGTCTTATATCAACAACATCAACCATTAGTGAAGACTATAACGATGACGATGATGACAATGGTATACCAACTATGCTAAAATTATAATCATGTATCCATGATTTTCCCAACAATTACCCATGAAACCTGTTTTTTACTTTTAGTTGTAGATAATAGTATTTGTGAAAGACTTGCACCAGATGAAGAAAGGAAGTACGGAACCATTCCGAAACGTGTCTACCTGGAATACTTTAGGTCATGTGGGACATTAGCTGGTTCTTTATATTTGGGTTCTGCCATAGCTTGGCAAGGAATGCGGGTGTACACAGACGTTTGGCTCAGTGACTGGACCGGCAGAGGAACCACTAAAAATGAATCAATTGACCCACGTGAGGTAATCAATAAGCTTGCGCTCGCATCTTAACATCTTGCTACATTTTGATTGCCCTCACGGAATTGCAATTATATACTTTCTTTACACATTTCAGATGACTATGTATTTTTCTGGGTACGCAGTTTTATCAATTGTGTCAATTACACTATCGTTCACGTTGAACGCTGTCGGACAATACGCAGGAGCTCTCGCTAGGAAAAAGTTACACGTCGATCTACTAAAAAATATCATAAAGTGTCCCGTTTTATTTTTTGAAACGACACCCTTAGGTCGCATTATTAATCGATTCTCAACAGACGTTGGGATTATAGATAAGGTAAATATTTTCTTCCTTATGTATACATTGTTGTATCTTAAGAATGATAATTAATTTTGTGATTTTTGTTTCTAGAAAATCGCCATATCAATACAAAGGCTTGTGCAGTTTTTATTCATGTGCATGTCTGCCATACTTATCAATGCTGTGATAACACCATGGTTCCTCATTATTGCCGTACCTATTTGTGTAGCTTATTATATGATTCAAAAATTCTACAGATCTTCCGCCAGGTAAATCATTAACATATATCAAGGAGTCCGCACATTCAAATCGGAGAAATAAATACGACGTCACTTGGATGGGTTGCTAGGTACTTGCGATTGGTTAAATGGTTGCTGAGGACCTTTGTTCCGGATCTGAAAACTTGGTCCTTATTATCCATACGAAATAAAAGGTGGCACTATAGAAAGGATACACTGCGATACTTCAATGCAACATTATGTATGCAGATTTAAAAGATGGTAAAGCGCTACATACTGTATTTATCAGTTTTGCACTTTAAATATATTTTACAATCCTGTAAAGAAGAATAAAATCCAAATATTATGGAATCCATTTTTTTTGTATGGACGACAATCTGTGACGTCATCTAGTCGAGGGAAATTTTGAATACGCGGACTCCATTTATTTTTATTTTTTCTCCGGTAACCATGTACATAACAATAATTCCATCAATTTCTTTCAGAGAATTACAAAGATTAGATGCCATAACAAAATCCCCAGTGCTATCACATTTCTACGAAACAATCGGCGGCTTATCATCCATCAGGGCATTTGGCCAACAAGAGCGCTTCACCAATGAGTTTTGGTGTAAAATGGACGTCAATACAAACGCCTTCATCATCTTGAATTCAAGCGATCGTTGGCTTGGAATATGTTTGGTAAATACTTACTTAAATCCTGTTCACATAGTCCGGTTTGTCGATGGTTTTGGTGGAGACGTGTATGGGATCGCCGAACAAACTGCGTGAAACCTAACCTACTAGGCGAGTGAATAAATAAACTGTATGTGATTGGTTTTTTTTGTTGTTGTCTGGCCACCCCTAGCGGAATGGCGACAGAGTTACAGTTACAGTTACAGTTACAGTACAGGTTCATATGCGGCATGTGCAAGCGCAAACTTATACGTGCATATAATAAGAATCTCTAATGTTACAGATTATCTTTGCAACTTAGATTAGACTAGTTTAGGAATTTGGAAAGAATGGATCATGAACGCTTGACAAAAATATCCACAGAGGAAATTCAAGAGGTAAGGGATGACCGAGAAAGGAATAGATTCTCCTATAAAGTGGTTAAAGAGCCTACTCCATTGGTCGACTATTCTATATCTATATAATCCATAGTCTTGGTTAATAATCTATGCTCAAAGATATTTAGGTATTATTTATATTTAATGCATGTCCACAAACAGACACATGTAAGTTAGCGCCTACAAATGCTGCATGCGTACTTCCATATTGAAATCCGACCCTCAAATGAACATAAACCCTGCAACTTTTGCCGAACTACCCTGAAACAGGAGAGAATTTTTTACAGGATGGATGATCAGACTCATGCCAACCTTTAAGTCAAGGAATAAAACCGGATTAAATTGAGAAGGGAACACGGATACTGGTAGATCATTCCATAAACCGGCAGTTTGGCAAAGGAATGAGTCATGAAAACGCCAAGTTCTCATAGTTTTGAGATCGACTGCAAAGGGATGGCACTTTACCCACCTCCACCCACCAAGTTCGGATGAATGAGAGTCGTCCTACGAGTTTCCCGTTCCGAAATGTCGTTAATGTGTTCCAGGACTATTTAGGAGGTGGCATTGTGTTTGCCGCCATCAACGCGGCTCTGCTCTCGGCCAAGATGTACCCGGAGACCGTGACGCCCTCGCTGGTGGGGCTGGCCATCAACTACACGCTGCTCATCCCCATCTACCTGAACTGGGTGGTGAAGTTCCTGGCCGACATGGAGATGTACATGAGCGCGGTGGAGAGGGTCAGGCACTACGCTGGCCTGCCCACCGAGGACTACAGGGAAAAATGTAACCAGCAACATTATTGATTTCCTAATAATATGAAGACTACAGGGAAGAACGAGGAATGTTAGTTCAAGAACATGATGAGTAAATCGCAATGCAACTATAATGAACGATCTGGGGGTAGTCCATGGTGGTGGTAGTGCGTATAATGACGTTCTGGTGTGAGCGAGAGATCGAAGAATGATCTGGAATATGCCAGAAGGATCTCTGTTGTCCCTATATAAGAGGACTGCAATAGGGCAGCAGGCAGAGGTATCGATAAAACATTGAACCGTGAAGTTCGAAAGCCAGAGCTGGAAATCAATTGTTATAATTTGTGAATAAATTCTGTCGAAATAAATAATTGCAGTTTAATTAAAAGAGAACCCATTAAAACGTTACAATATCTTTGCAGCTTAGATTATAGATTATACAGCTGTATTCATTTTATGAGATCTTTTAGAGGTACTACAGATCGATGGTTAAAAGGTAGTAATAATAAGCGGCACTTTGATCAAAAATAAGTTATGAATGCTATCCTACTTGAAAATTTTCGCTCTTTCTAATGCGCTAACTCCCATAGCTCTACGATGATTTTTGTATTGTTTATGCCCAGGCAAACAAGTGCGTTTTCGAAGTAGGTATGGTTTTTTGTGTAACCGACAAGATTTTGGCCTTTTTTGTCCTAAAGACGCTTGTGACATTAAAAAAAACGTAAGACTTCGTAAAACCACAATAATAAGAATGCCAGTAAATGCCTTTTTTTATTTTTTATTTTAGAGCTGTTTTGATTTTAACGATATGATGAAAAATAAAAAAGTTATGCAATTTTTCTGCAATGTCAAACTTTAAACTGCTCTCCTGAACAATTTAGTCTTGTCGCTTATTTTAGTTACTGCCTTTTAACCGTCGATATGAAGAATATTTTTCTCCTTTTTCTGAAACAGTGCTACCTTAACGTGAATACATTCAGAAATCAATATATAAATGTCCGTATATCGAAGGGTGTTTCTTTTGTTACCAGGTGATAGACTGCCGGAGGGTTGGCCTACAAAGGGCGAGGTCCGACTGTCGGGGGTGACGCTGCGCTACGGGGGCTCCGGGGACCCCGTCGTGCATAAAGTAGACCTCCACGTGCCCGCCGGCCAAAAGGTGATAAATTCATTACTACACTGTAAGCTACATTACGTGCGGGAAGCGTGCTTTTGACCTATTTACGGGAAACCTCGAAAAGATATATAATGATCGGGTAAAAAAATAATGTAATTTGAAAGAGGATGTGAAAGTTGAGGTACAAAAGAATGTGATGAGATGGTTTGGGCATGTGGAAAGAATGAATGATGATAGACTGACAAAGTATATCGCACGTTTAATAATAAAGAGAAATAACTCCAAAATTGGGAAAATCGAGATTTTGTAATAAAACGCAAGAACAATGCGGGAAGAATAGGTAGAATGCGACAGCCGTTCAATTTGGACGAATATGACCGAGATAAAACATCGGCCGCCTTTTTCATCCCATACATGTTGTACTGGTTGTCTGAACTTTAAACGTGATTTCCCAACATTCATGTTTTTTGAGTTATTGCTCTTTATTATTAAACGTACGATATATTAACAGAGGAAGTGTAAAAGGAAAAAGAGGTAAGAGACGACCGAGAAAAGTATGCAGTGATCAGATTGAGGAGATTGTGAAATAATGGGATATACAAAGTGAGCGTAAAAGAAGAAAATGCATTAAAAAGGTGATTGATATAAATGAATTGAAAGAGGTATGTCAGGATAGGAAAAAATGTAGGCAACTCTGCAGAGGCTCTGGCCACTCCTAGCGGAATGGCGACAGATTTACAGTTACAAGTCTTAAGAAAGATAACAAGAGAACCACGACCATAATTTCCTTCCCAAAGGACATCACAGTAGGTGTACCACTGTTACTGTATCCTGACGCCGTTCCACTAGGGGTGGCCGGTACCTCCGCAGATGAATTTTTGTCCTTACATACTCTTTCATCACTTCAAAATTCATCATTTTCTTCATACATACTCTTCCCTTATTCTCAATCTGCAGGTCTCATTCTCTCGCAATCTCACCTATTTGGTCTATCCATATTCCTTCCTCGGTCTTCACCTTCCACGCTTTCCTCTGACATTTCTTCGTACACCATGTTAATTGTAAACTAGCTTCCTCCCTTGACTAGCTGGCAATCTGTGGTCGCACCGGCAGCGGCAAATCCTCGCTTCTGCTGTCTCTCCTGCAGCTGGTGGACGTGGCTGAGGGCAGCATCAGCGTAGATGACGTCCTCCTGAAGACAGTTCCTCTGCAGCAGGCGCGCTACCAGTTGGCGTGCGTGCCCCAGGAAGGGGCGCTGTTCAGCGGCAGTGTGAGGGAGAACCTGCAGCCTGGAGGAGAAGCAGCCGAACAGGATATGTGGAAGGCGCTTGAGGAGGCGCAGCTCAAGGAAACCATTGCCAGTCTTCCAGGCGGACTGGGTACGCAAATTTTAAAATTCCTTTCTATACAGCTCTTTTTCTGTGAGTCCCCTGTCAGCAGGCCAGGATTAAAACCACTGGGGGCCCTTGTGCGGGGAAAGTCATGGGGCCCCCCAACTCTCTTCTCCCGGAATATTGAATCCAGTCGCGCCTTTCTTTCCATTCTGTTCAATCGACGGACCACTCGCACATATACACACGGAAGTATTGCCGCGCGTAATTCTAATCTAATCTAATCTAAGTTGCATTTCAAAGATACATATGTTACATTGGGGATTCACATTACATGCATTCTCACCAGCAGACACGCACAAGTTTGCGCTTGCACATGCCGGATGTGAACCTACAACAAAAAACCCAAATCGTAATTGAACATGCACCTGAACATGATTCACACAAAAACAGCGCTCACGAAATAAATCATCCTAAATTAATTTGAATGCCTTCTTCAAAACCTTCAGATGGCATCGTCAGCGAAGGAGGGGCCGGCTGGAGTGTGGGAGAGCGGCAGCGCATGGAGGTGGCCAGAGCCTTGCTGCGAGGAGGCTCCCTGCTGCTTCTGGATGAGCCGACTGCTGCCCTGGACACGGCCACCGAGAGGAAACTGCTGCCAGCGCTGGCCACCAAGTCAAGGACACTCATCACCGTCGCTGTGAGTTGAAACATCTATTTATAATCCTGTGTAAAAATGGTTCACTTTTCCACAAAAACTCACATGAGAATAAAGCTTGCAACTCCTGACACCCTACCTGAAACGGGGTGACATTAGCAAAAGCGAACCAAGTTTTCAAAGCATAAACATAAACCCTGCAGAATTCCCGCGGAAAGCAGGGGCGCCAGTGTCAAGTCGACTATTTATACAATAGCGTAATTATTTGGTAGATAAAAAAAAATATTATATTGAATGGTCATTCATTTTATTGAGGGTGAATAGCCATAATGCTTTATTTAAAAACTAAATTGACAGAAGAAAAATGAAAACCTGTCAAATATTATTTGAAAATGGAACGAATTCTTATGCGTGGTAGGTATTCAGAAAAAAATGGGGAAAATAAGCATAAGGACAGATAAATGATAAATGTTAGAGAATCTAAAAACGTAGAAAAAAATAAATTCGGTGAAAAATATCGTCAATGTATGTGAGTAAGAGAATGAACAACATTATTTTTAAAAACAAAATCGAACCTCAAAATAAAATATGAAAATCATACCTTCTGTTTGAAAATGGAATTCATTTTTCCGTAATATGCATGCTATGTACAAAATAAAGTGCTAAATAATATTGTTCCTATCTATAAAAAATGTATATATATTTTTACGTGATTTTTACAATGTTATTTTATTAAATCGTAAGATGCATCATTAAAAATATTTTAAGCATTTGTTTTTATTTTTACTTACATAATACACATAACACTAGACATTTCTTTCCTTGTGGATTTCATATCTAAGAATAAAAAAAGCGTCACAAATTAAATATGAATGCTACTTATATGATTTCAAATCAGCTCTTATCTTGAATAATTCACTTAAAAATACAATGCCATGAATGATACAAGCGAAAAGTAATTATTTTAAGATGTTTTTTTTTTTTTAATGTGAGATGATTATTGAATTTGCAACTAACGCAACTAAGCTACACGCAAAGTGTTACTTCTTGCTGCATTCTCTTCGAAGGAACTTATTTATTTTTACAGGTAAGGAGACCGACCTTACACCAACCACTTCAGTTGAAGTGTGGCTTTCCCAGTTTCCAAGACGGCTGGTACTCATTTCTTGTGAAGGCTGAGTAAACCTTGGTGGCATTTTATTTTGGATTTGAAATAAACACCGAAACGGGAAAACATTTCTGACACTCTCGGGGGAATTCGGACGCGACCTCTCGGCATGGAATGCAAGCGCACTACCAACTGCGCTATCGACCGGATCAAATTGAGAATTTCAAATTGCAATCACAAAATTGAAATATAATTGAATATAATTATTTTATTGTGTATGTTCCTTGACTTATAGGTTGGTATGCGGCTGACCACCCATTCTGTAGAAAATGCTTCACTTTGCTAATGTCACCCCTGTTTCAGGGAAGTTCGGCAAGAGTTGCAGGGTGTATGTCCATTTAAGATTTGGGTTTGTACGTTATAGGTTCACATGTTTCATGTACGAGCGCAAACTTGTACGTGTCTGCTTGTGAGAATGCATATAATGTGAATCCCCAATGTTACATATCTTTGCAACTTAGATTAAATTAGATTGAAGCCGAAATTTACGAACCGTGATATAGAGAAGGTCAGATTTTTCAACTCCTCGTCTGAGTAGGGGTTGGAAAACCAACTGTCTTTATTCGACTAAATATCCCATTGTGATTCTTGATTAAAGCATTTTTTTTTTTGCTTGTTTCAGCACCGCCTATCTACCATATTGGACTATGATCGTGTGATTGTGATGGATGCAGGAAGAATTGTGGAAGATGGATCCCCCAAGGAACTTCTATCCAGACCGATGAGCATATTCTCATCAATGGCTCGTGCTACGGACGAATAGAAAAAGAAGCAGCCAAAAAATAGAAGAGTTCTTCATTATTTCACCTCGTTATCTTATTTTTTATCATTATCATGCCGAGAGCTCGGGTTCGAATCCCAGCGAGGGTGTCAGAAATGATTTCCCGTTTGTGTGTTTATTTACACCCAAAAATAAAATACCAGCAAAGCTTACTCAGCCTTGACAAAAAAATCGTTTCCACAAGCAAACTACATTTCATATCCGTGATATATACCCTACGCCTGTCGTTTTTTAAAACAAATATGACTAAATAATGTAGAATTCCTTAATTAAAAAGAAAAACAATATTTTCAAAATATAACAAATAAAAAAAAACTTTTTTTCTATTTTTTTTTTGTGGCGACACTTTTTAAGTTGACACTTTTTGACTTATATTTTAAAAAAAGTAAAAAATGAACACGCCTGTTTTTAATTACTGTCGCTCTTTAACTAAGACTATAAAGCTTGGGACAGGTTAAGGGTATATGGCGCTCAATGGTTAATTGATCCACAGCAATCCTCAGTCCATATTAGGTTGTTTAAAATTATACCCCATGAATTAAAGAAAACATTAATTTATTGTCGAACATACTACAGTCGTGGATTTTATTCAAATAAAATGCGCAATATTGCACGAGGTTGTTTATTTCTATAAATGTTCCTTTTTTATAAAATTTAAGAAAAAAAAAACCCTTTCCGGGCTGGAAGTCTCATCACAAACGGTAGATCCTACCTACCAATTCGCACGCTTAATAATAAAGAGAAATAAATTAAAAAATGGGGAAAATTGAGATTTTGTAATAAAACGCAAGAACAATGCGAGAAGAATATGTAGAATGCGACAGCCGTTCAATTTGGACGAACATGACCGAGATAAAACATCGGTCGCCTTTTTCATCCCATACAAGTTGTATTGGTTGTCTGAACTTCAAACGTGATTTCCCAACATTCTTATTTTTTGAGTTATTGCTCTTTATGATTAAGCGTGCGAATTGTCGTTCAGATTATTATTAGTACCCCTTTCCTCGACGGTTTGCACGTGACATTCACATTTTCATGCAAATACAAAATGTGGCATGCCTGAAAATATATTTTCTAATTAAGTCGTAGCATTTTTGAATTTGTAACTTTTTTCTCGGTGAGCAAACGTCAGTCTTGCATGCGATCAATCAAAAAATATTTGTATGCCTTGTCCCTAGCAACCCGGCCGGGCGATGACACAATATTGTCTATGGTAATTCACGTGCGGACCTCGTTATGAAATATGCCCTATATACAGAGGAAGTGTGAAAGGAAAAAGAGGTAAGCGCCCTTGGGGTGGCTAGTGCCACTAAACGGCGCTGTATACAAATTGTCCAATTATTATTATTATTTTAAAGGACGACCGAGAAAAGTATGGAGTGATCAGATTGAGGAGATTGTGAAAGAATGGGATATACAAAGTGAGCGTAAAAGAAAATGCAAAAAAAGGTGATGGATATAAAAAAAAAAAAAAAAAAAAAAAAAAACGCAACTAAGCTTCACATATAGTGTAACTTCTTGCCGCGTTATCCCCGAAGGGGTCGCATGTGGCGAGTTGAACCTATTTATTTTTACAGGTAAGGGGGCCGGTCTTACGCCAACCACTTCAGTTGAAGTGGGGGTTTCCCAGCTCCCGAGTACTGGTACTCATTTCTTGTGAAGGCTGAGTAAACCTTGCCGGTATTTTTATTATGGGGTTTGAAATAAACACCGAAATAGGAAATCATTTCTGACACCCTTCTCGGTGGGATTCGAACCCGAGCTCACGGGGTAGAATGCAAGCACTCTACCAACTGAGCTATCGACCGGACTTTATATAAATGAATTGAAAGAGGTTTATAAGGATAGGAAGAAATTGAGGCAGCTTTGCAGAGGCTCTGGCTACCCCTAGCGGTATGGTGACAGAGTTACAGTTACATAGTTCTCTAAGCATATGTGTACTTTGGGGTACTGGTTAATTTTTTTGGGCTTCTATAACTATTTGGGTTTCTATAGGTTTATAAGGATAGGAAGAAATTGAGGCAGCTTTGCAGAGGCTCTGGCTACCCCTAGCGGTATGGTGACAGAGTTACAGTTACATAGTTCTCTAAGCATATGTGTACTTTGGGGTACTGGTTAATTTTTTTGGGCTTCTATAACTATTTGGGCTTCTATAACTAACTCGAGCACTGGTACTCATTTCTTGTGAAGGCTGAGTAAACCTTGCCGGTATTTTTATTATGGGGTTTGAAATAAACACCGAAATAGGAAATCATTTCTGACACCCTTCTCGGTGGGATTCGAACCCGAGCTCACGGGGTAGAATGCAAGCACTCTACCAACTGAGCTATCGACCGGACTTTATATAAATGAATTGAAAGAGGTTTATAAGGATAGGAAGAAATTGAGGCAGCTTTGCAGAGGCTCTGGCTACCCCTAGCGGTATGGTGACAGAGTTACAGTTACATAGTTCTCTAAGCATATGTGTACTTTGGGGTACTGGTTAATTTTTTTGGGCTTCTATAACTAAATCCAGACTGGAAGTCACATATGGTCGTTCATTAATTTATTTACAACATACACTGTCAGATCGCTTCGAAAATCAGCCTGAAAAATGTTTTCCGCCCGTGGAAACGAAACGTCGGGAGATAGGTACTATCTGCAAAATTTGCATTTGGTATCTCTCATCCAACGCCAACCATGGCAGTGATTATAAAAGTAAGTATAAAGCTTGACAAATTTGTTTTTATTTCTTCCGGCTATCGTCACACTTCTTTGTTACTAGGGTACATCACAATATGTCAGTATTTATTATTTTTTTTTTTAGGGGAAACATCACAAGTCAATGAGACTTTTGTATTTAGTGAACAATAACAAACTATTTGTTTGCTTGTACCCTAGCGTCACACACACGGCCAGGTGGCCGTGTGTGACGTCACAATCTTGTTGTATATGAAACAAAAATCTCCTGATTTGTGTCGAGTCCGTTGCGAAAATTTAATTTAAGAATTAAAAAACACACATCCGTGTTCAACAATAAAATATTAGTCAACTCCACTGCCCTTATCTTTTTATGTAGTTTTTATCAAATGGCATTTCTCAAAGTCTCAATACCTTGTGCAGATAGGGATGGGCGATATATATCGATTTGTCGCGGTGGAGGAAGACTGAGAAAGGTGTGGATGGATCAAATTTCTGAAAAAAAGCGAATGAATGGGATATCCAGAGTCATCATACAAGGAGAGTTGTAGGAAAAAGGTTATGACTCTGGATGAAATGAAAAAAGTATGCAAAGCCAGGAAAAAATGGCGACTAATCTGTAATGTTGGCGGCTTATTCAATTATGTTATTAATTTACCTACTGACTTTTTGTTACCTACATAAATGTTATTTATTATTTTTTTCCTTGACTTAGAGGTTGGTATGAGGCTGACCACCCATACTGTAAAAATGGTTCACTTTGCCAATGTCACCCCTGTTTCAGGGAAGGTCAGCAAGAGTTGCAGGGCTTATGTTCATTTGAGATTGGATTTTTTAAACTGTAGGTCCACATGCGGCATGTGTGAGCGCGAAATTATGCGTGTCTGCTTGTGGGAATGCATTTAATATGAATCTCAAATGATGTATATCTTTGCAGCTTAGATTTAGAATTAGATTTAGAATGCGTTTCTACCCCCCTCGCTTCATATGCGGCTGTTTTCGGAGGCAAATTTTTTACCTTGAAACCCGATATTTTTTCAGAAATTTCGATATATTTCTTTTTCATTCGCACATCCCTAGTGCGGATTGCTTGCTAAATTGAAATTATTCAATGGCGATGGAATTTTCAAAGATAATGCCTAACTGATAACATGAGTCAGCCATGTTTTGTAGCATTTAATAAAATACTTATTACCTACTTAAAGTTTTCAAAGAAATTTAAGTACATCATGGTGCTATAATCTATAATCGATAATCTAAGTTGCAAAGATACATTGAAATTTAAGGCTCATATTTATGCATAAATTCGCGCTTACACATGCTGCATATGTACACACAAAATAAACTAAACCTCGCATGAACATAAACTTTACAACTCCTGCCGCGTTTTCCTGAAAGCGGAGTGGCATTGGTAAAAGTGGACCAAGTTTTTACAGCATGGAAATTCAGCCTAATACTTTTTCACGTAAAATGGAAAACGACTGTTCTGATTTTTTGATACAGAAAAAATGAGGCTGTTGTGAATAAGACATCAAAATATTGTATTTTTTATATGTCATTTTTCATTTCAAACCCAACATTACCGGCAAGGTTTACTCAGCCTTTACACGAAAAAAAAACCTGTCACTAAAACAGAACGTAAAAGGTCCATCCAGACTTACAGCTACTAAGTAGGTCTTGCTTGATAATTGGCGCTTTCTAACGTAACGACTTACCTCATAAAGGGCTCCCTAGGTATGAATATGTAGTTGTGTGTTGTGTATTGTCTGTGGAAGTATCCTTATAAGTCTCTCTAGAAAAAAAATAGATGTTAGGTACTCATAAAGATAATAATTTGTTCGAGATGGGTTGAATCGAATGTTCTGGCAAAATCCAACATGTAGCGATTCTCCGTGTTTCGAAAATTACCTTCTTAGTACAAAATAAGGACCGAGACCCTCTGTAGCTTCTTAAATCATTCTACCGCTGTACTGTGCAAGTGTAAAGTGACTCTGTGTCCGAACCGAATGTGGAATAAATTGAGTAAAATAAATCACCGCAGTTTTAATTAAAAGGAACCCGCGCAAAAAATATAACTATGCACTCAAAAACCGCGCTCACCAAATAAAATATCATCACAATAACGAACTTGCGAAATTTATTGAAATATTGTTTATAACAAAATGATCGATGTAACATTCAAGAAAATCAATATTTGATCAACGGATACACAAGTTATACAAAACACAAGTATAGAGGTCACAGATGTGGGGAACCTTTTGCAATAATACATATTATTTACAATTAAATATTTGATTTTGCAAAAAACTATTCGTCCTCATTTTTTTCAGTGCTACTTCTGTCGAAAATCCGCGAATATTGTGCTTATTTTTAGAACGTTATTTAGAAATTTCTTGGGCTTTAAATCAGATGGTACCCCTTTGGTCCTTCTTATTGAATCCCGTCTCCTATTTTATGTATTTATTGGTTCCACGGCAAATCAGTCAGAGCCAACACGTTCACAGACAGCTCGACCTTGGACAAATAGGCCACACGACAGTTCGTCCACATGATTTTTTCGTCAAGACATTTTACTCCCAACAATCTATTTTAAAATGATTATTATTGATTAAAAAGTATACGATTCTTATTATTACGTGGCAGATTATTATTTTTTATGTAACGTTCAAAATAAACGATACCGTAAAAGGCTTTTTCTACTCCCATTTGGTAATTTACTAATTACAAAACGGCTAACGCAATCACAATGCCATACATTTCTACACCCGTTGCATAATGTTACATTATGCAACCGGTAACCGTGTTAAAATGAACATGTGCGCATGCGCATTGTCAGAATTGGAACCATTTTTTAATTTCAAATGTCAACCTTGTATGGGGGTATGAAGACCTGTCAATCCAAGATGGCCGCAAGCGATCAGCTGATTAGGCTTCATACAATATTAGTGATATTCGGTAGGTAGGAATTACCGTGGTGATGAGACTTTCAGCCCTGTTCAGATGAAAATAAATTATATTTTATATAAGAAAAAAAAGTATATTTTATGTGTAGAGTCAAATAAAAATTGTTAATAGTGCTAAAATTTATCGAATTTATTTATCGGATTGCTCCAAATAAAGCTTTCCTTTTTTCAATGGAAAATAAAAGGCTTGAAAGGAAAACAATACAAAAAATTTCACCGCAAAAAATAAACAAACTCAAAAAGCTACTGGTTAATAGGTGAGTATGAGGTTGATCACCTATGCTTAGGGACTGGAAAAAAGTGGTGTTATTTTTTGTGAAATTCGCGTTATTTTTTTGGGAAATTCGCGTTATTTTTGATCAAAAACAGGGAAATTCGCGTTATTTTTTATGATAAACGGGGAGATTCGGTGTAATTTTTACGGTTGATTTGATCGAAATAAAGGTTTATGTAATGGCAAAACTATAGATTTTACTAATATTTACAATTTATTATATAAACAACAAAATGTACCTTCAAAAACAATGAATAAACAACATCTGAATCAATACGAGTTACAACTTACAAAAAACCATTAATTGAAAAAAGTATTAATATTTGAATGACACTCCGAATACCCTGCAATATCCTTTTAAAATATTAAATTTAGTCTCTCTAGATGAGGGTTAAAAATAATAATAATAATAATAATAATAATAAGTTATCTAGGTTTTTCGAGGGATGTTGACTTTTATGAAAGCCTCAAGTTGTGCTCTTGGCTAATCCAGCAGCAGCTTCACTCCTTGATGGATTTCCTATTTCATTGATGTCACGATTCAAGTCTGTTTGGATGTCCAGGACAGTTCTGCTTATCATTTATTTTTTTAATAAAATAGATTTGTGAATAGGAATGCAATTCACCAACCTACTCTGCCTGGCCAGAAACAGGTATTAATATCATTAATGAAAAATTCATTACGAGTATTGTTCATTTTAATTAATTATTAATTTATAATTACCCAATTACATTTCTTGAACCAGGGTCAAATTTATGGTCAAATGACCCAGGCGGGGATCGAACCCCGCGTCTAGCGTTCTAGCGTGTTTCAACGTTGAAAGATCAGCCCACTTGGCCCCCTCGGCTATAACACCGACCATTTTTTCTGTGCTTTGCACATTGCAAAGGGTTTTCACAGGAATCTTTTCTTTCCCACAAAATAGTTGCGTTGCAGAAGCGACACATAACAACTTTTTCGCACAATTTCTACCAAAAGTACGAAAATTCGCGATATTTGCGTAAAACCTCAAATTTCGCGTTATTCGCGTAAAAACATCAAAATTCGCGAATAAATTCGTTTTATCGCGATCGCGAAATTTTCCAGTCCCTACCTATGCTGTACAAATTTGGTTCACCTGCCAATACAACTGCAGGGCACATGTTTATTTGAGTTTTGGGTTTGAATGTTTAAGCTTATATGCAGGATGTAAAAGCGCGACCTTATACATATGTGTCGGCTTGTGGGCATGAATTCAATATGAAACCTAAATATAATTTATTTTTACAACTTAGGTTCGATTAGATAATCGAAGGGAATGATAAATCACACGTTTTGACAAAGGTAAGGTTTTAATTACTTCAAATGGACGAGTACATTATAATGACTATTATTCACTATTTTGTTAATTCTCTCATGGTCGTAGAAAAAGTATTGTATGCCACTGCACGTTATTAGTCTTTGTAACACTCGTGCTTTCTATTGTGCCATTCGGCTGCGCCTCATGGCACAAACTAGCACTCGTGTTAAAAAGACTATCATTACTTGGCAGTGGCATAAATAACTATTTATTGCTATGTTGTTAAAAAAAACCTACTTTAAAAATTACTGAAAATTAGTACTTTTATACCTGTATACTTAGTTATCCTCATTAAAATACTCGATAAAATTTATATCTACTATCATTTTATTAATTATTGTGTAAAATTTAAACAAACAACATTATATATAATTAAATAGAAAGGTAGAAAATTTAAAGCCATTTTAGCTTTTCAATTTCAAAAATACGTAATATAAAATAAGCAAAACAGCAAGAGTAAGAAGATAAATAAACAAAAATAAAAACTCAATATAAGCAAAAAAAAATAAAACCAGTTAAGACCTACCATCTAAAGTAAAAAAAAAGTAAGAGCGAAAGGGATGGGAGAGATGAGGAAGATAAAGAGAAAAAGAAACAGATGATAAAAGAGTTTTATAATAAAAATAATTAAATAATAATAATGTGGGACTGAGGATGATTATTCACGACGTTTCGTTAGCGACATCTTCAAGAGGTCTTCTGTACAACACGAAGTTCGAGGATGAACTCATGAAATTAAATCACAACATATTCTGAAGTTTTCCTCTATTAAAACATTTTTTTTTAAATACTAAATATACTTTTCTAGTCAGCGTTTGTTTATAATCAACAAGGTAGGTATACAAAACTTATCTTAATGCTTTTCCGGCCAATTATTTTTCACTACATTTTATTTTTGTAGCACTTGCACAACGTATGTACATACAGGCCCGGATTAAGGGCGGTTCGAGCGGTGCGACTGAACTAGGGCTCCCGCTTCCTAGGGCCCCCAAAGACGTTGTAGAAATTAGTCAAAGAACATATTAACTTATGATGTTTTGATTTCCATATCAAAAGGGGCCTCCGGGACCAAATACGCTCATGGCGAGATCCGGACACTCAGAAATGAGGGCGATCAATTTGGTTCAGCCGCGCTGTCAGATTCGTAAAAATATCGGAGACCGCGCTTTCCGTGTTGCGGATCCGGTGGAGTAGAACAGACTGCCACCCGGAGTGAAAAATTCCAAATCTGCGGGTGTATTTCGCGAAGCACTCAAGACACACCTTTTTAAAAATTATCCGTCATCGGAGAGGGCCCTTGAGGTGTGACACACCCAAAAACGGCACTCTCTCATAATGTCGACTGCTCCAAGGAAGAAGGAAGTATCTCCGAAATTTAAGTTTTTGACTTATTTCCATTTCTGTAAGTAACAAATCATTATCTTCATTCCAAGATAACAGCCGTGTCTCTATCTATTTTAAATTCGTTAATAAATTAATGTAAAAAGTAGTTCATGCATTGTTCTCCATAGAATAAATAACATTCAATTGGCTTTCCTGCAAAACTGTATTTTTTGACTTAATGCTGTCTTCCTTGGAGCAGTCGATGTGTCTAAATCTAAATCTAAGCTGCAAAGATATGTATCATTTGAGATTCATATTAAATGCATTCCCACAAGCAGACATGCATAATTTCGCGCTTACACATGCTGCATGTGGACCTACAATATAAAAACCTCAATCTCAAATGAACATAAGCCCTGCAACTCTTGCCGACCTTCCCTGAAGCAGGGGTGACATTGGCAAAGTGAACCATTTTTTACAGTATGGGTGGTCAGCCGCATACCAACCTATCAATCAAGGAGTACATGCAATTGATACAATCAAATATATAAAACAAATAAATTCTAAGCAATTAAACAGTAAAAAATTAAAAAGCTACAACACATATTTTTTAAATTTAAAAGCCTTAGCTTTAACCGCTAGCATTACAGATCAACCGCCATTTCTTTCGATCCTTGCATACTTCTTTCATTTCATCCAGAGCCATAACCTTTTTCATACAAGCTCTCCTTTTATTATGACTCTGGATATCCCATTCATTCGCTATTTCGAAAATTTGGTCCATCCATACCTTTCTCGGTCTTCCTCTTCCACGACATCCATCAATTCTCGCAGCATATACTTTCTTCGTCAGTCTTTCCTCATTCATTCTCTCCAAATGTCCAAACCATCTAAGCATACTTCTTTTAATCTTTACTTTCACACTTTCTCTTACACCACATTCCTCTCTAACAAAATCATTCCTTACCCTATCACTCCGTCTTTTCCCAATCATACTTCTTAAGTAGTCCATTTCTACTGTATGGACTTTACTAATTTCCCTTTCACTCACCGTCCAGGCTTCACTTCCATACATCAAGGTTGGCACTAGTATACCACCGTGCACCGCCAATCTAACATTTTTTGAGAGATTCTGGTTCCTGGCGATGCTAGCGGTAGCACCCAGTACGCACCTGCCTTTCATTATTCTTCTTTCAAATTCACCGATCATTCTTCCATCTTTTTCAAACTTACTTCCCAGGTATACAAACTCATTTACGACATCAACATTCATTTCATTAATTTTAAATTCATAATTCATATTTTCATCATCTCTTTCAAAAATCAATACTTTCGTCTTACTTGCATTCAACTTCAAATGGTTACCTAACAAAGCTTCATTCAATCTAGAGAGCATTGTTTGCAATTCTACTGCAGAATCAGATACAAGAACTGCATCATCTGCATACAGTAGAACACTCACTTTGCTCTCTCCTATCATCAATCCACAATCATTAAGTCTAGCATCTCTGACACACTTGTCCATGACTATGTTAAATAGCCAAGGACTCATCACACATCCTTGCCTCACACCCTTATAAACTTCAAACCATTCACTATACTCACCATCAATACGAACACATGCCTTACTATTTTCATAGTTTGCATGCACCGCACCTAGGAGAGCCCCATTCACTCCGTATGCTTTCAAAACATCCCATAACATACCTCTGTCCACTGAGTCAAAAGCCTTTTCCAGATCTACAAAGGCCGTGAACAGCTTCCGCCTCACCGACAATTGTTTTTCAACAAGTTGTCGTAGAGTAAAAATCTGATCAACACAGCCTCTACCGGCCATAAAGCCGGACTGTACATCGGAAATCCTTTCACTAGTTGTCAGAATCACTTTTTTTATAATCACCTTACAGAAGACTTTTCCTGGTATACTGAGTAGACTGATTGGTCTGAAGTTCTGACAGTCTTTTTTGTCCCCTTTACCTTTGTAAATGGGAACAATGACTGCCTTCCTCCAATCCATCGGTACTACTCCTGCATTCACACAAAGCTTACATAATTCAAACATCCAATCTATCACACATTCACCTCCTGCTTTCAACATTTCACCATTTATACCATCAAACCCAGCAGACTTCCCATTCTTCAGACGTGAAATAGACACTTTCATTTCTTCTTTCAAAATCTTCAATTCATTCTCTTCATCTGTCTGTTCATAAATTCTTCTTTCACCCTGGCCAAACATTTCTTGAAAATAGTTCTTCCATCTCTTGCATACTTCTTCATTCTCCCATACCATCTCACCGGCAGCACTTTTGACTCCCGGAGTGGTCAATGCAGAAGATTTATTTCTATCCGCATTGATCCACCTCCAAAATTCCTTCTTACTGTCGGTGAAACTTTTGTTAATCCTTTCATCAATCTTTCTTTGTTCATTCATCTTGCTTTCATAAATTATAGTCTTCGCCATTCTCTTAGCTATCTTATATTCGTCTTCTAGCTTTCTATCATTTCTATCATTCAGCCAATTTTCATAACACTTTTTCTTAACTTTCACAGCTTCTTTCACTCTATCATTCCACCAGGCATCTCCTTTCAATCTTCCACCTTTCGTTACCCCACATACTTTTTTAGCGCATTCAGTCATTCCTTCTTTCAGATCTTTCCACATCCTTTCAATATCTTTTCCACACACGTTCTTCTCAAGTTCATTCACACTTAAAATTTTGTGGAGCTCTGATACATACTTCTCTTTCACATTTTCTTCATTCAGCCTTTCTACTTTTATTCTAGGCATTCTTACTTGCTTCTTACGTTTCTTCTTTCTTACTTCACCAATCATTATTTTAGCACATAAGAGATAGTGGTCACTGCCTATTTCAGGCCCGCGGTAGACACGGCTATCTCTTACGGCTCCTCTCAATCTTTCATCCACACAGATGTAGTCAATGATTGTGCGACTTCCCACAATCTGCCTTGTGTACAGATGTGTAATTTAAAATAAATGAGCCTGATATATACAGCAACTTGTATGAAATTGTATAGAAAAAAAATTCAACATATTTTTCAACAAGTTCCCTCCAATAGTGTCTTAGACCTCTCGCAAAGGTTTCAAAAAAATAAACTTAAAAAGCCGTCAGTAATCGTTTTGGTTCGCAATAAGTATATTATATTGTTATGTAAATATTAGAATAGGTATTAGCTATAACTATGCAATAAGAATCCTCATAAATATGTGTGGGTAGGAATCATTGAATAAAATACTTGAAGCATCGAGAAATAATGATTACTACGCCTTTCTGTAACTGTCTAGCGAATATATGTAGATCTAGATTGTACTGTTTTGAAGAGTATAAAAAGGGTGCAAGTTGCTTGCAGAGCCAGTATCCTACGAGCTTTACAACTACATTGAACTAACTTGACCAGTGAACAGAAACCAAGTGTAATGGAATAATCGAGACTATCTTTGTGAAAATAAATTATTAAAAGTGTAAAATAAACAACTGTTTAAGAAGACCAGTATTTTTAATTGAAAGACTTTTGGAACCCTAAATTCGTACAATATGTTTTTTGCTGGTGGGGGTGAGGGAGAGGGGAGGCTAGGGGCCCCCTGACTTTCCCCGCACCAGAGCCCCTTGTGGTCTTAACCCGGGCCTGCGTACATACTTCGTTTTTCAAGATAACTGTTGAAGCAAGTACGTGGACTGATACTTGAAGAAAATCGAGTGATTAATTGCGGTCGGCACACGCTGTCGACCACTCGTCTTACATTTACTTAAAACTAACTCCACTAACAAGTGAGAAAATGAAACAAATCATTTCTTCAAGTCACCATTACTTCCCCAGCGTTTTTCTTTTGCAATTGTGAAGACAGTGATCTTTGACAGATTGGTGATATAATATTCAATAATTGTTGTGTAATTTATAATTTTGGAAAATGGTTCGGTTTTGTCCTACGTTTCGATTAGGTAAAAACGGAGGGTTCGATGTGACCCAAGTGCCTGAGGTCAGCTTCGACAATCAAAAAAGGAGAGCTACAATCAAGGTAAAGCATTTGTTGAGACTGATGCGGAAAATTTACGACCCAACAGTCTTCTCGAGGAAAGACGAGACCTTGATCGCTGTTATTTTCCCTTTTGTTCTTGCCATTCCATCTTTTTCATCTCATTCCCTCTTATGCATACTATTCTCTCTTGTTCATAATATTCCCTCTTGTTCAGTTGGTAGTATGCTTGCATTTCATACCGAGAACTCGGGTTCGATCCCAACAAAGTGTGCGTCAGATATGATTTCCCATTTCGATGGTTTTTTTTTCTAACCCAAAATAAAATACCGGGTAGATTCACTCAGTCTTCATAAGAAATGAGAACCATCCCCCTCGGGAGCTGTGAATCCCCCACTTCAAATAAAGTGGTGGGCGTACGAAAAAAATGTATGCCACCTTTCGGGGACGACACGTCAAGCAGTTGCACATATATGTAGCTTAGTTGCGTGGTGACTCTAAACTTTACTGTTTCCAATTTTGAAGTGTTTCTCTGTATTTAAAAAAAAACATCCCCTCATTGATGCCAATCTATAATTTTTAATATATACTTCATTCAAGATTCATAAAACATGCATTCTCATAAGCAGACACGTATAAGTATGTTCTTTCACATGCGGCATGCGGACTTACGACATAAAAACACAATCTCAAATGAACTCTTGTAATGCAACTCTTAGCACGACCTTCCCTGAAACAGGGTTGACATTGGCAAAGTAAACCATTTTTTACAGTATGGGTTTTCAGCCTCATACCAAACTATAAGTCAAGGAACCAACAAGCTAGGTTTTCCAATTTGATGAATTGCTTCAATTTTTCTTGCATTTTACAATGAATCGTCAAATATCTGTCCATCATTTTTACGAAGAGCTCATTCGCGCCCTTCTTGGGGTGGTTAGTGGCACTAAACGTCGCTAGATAATATTGTCCAATTATTATTATACCAATAAAAGAATATATCAATTCGTATGGGATTAAAAATCATGAAAAACAATTAAACACATAACTTGTAAATGTACTTGTGTGTTTGTTTTAATTGGTACAACGACAAAAAAAATGTCCTAGCAATTAAATTTACTTACATTCCTATCTGCTGTGACAAGATAAATAATATCTTATCTATCAAGTAATGATAAGCTAATGACGAATAAATCTTTAGGCATTGTTTTTCCTTAACTCCGGATTATGCCCTCCTTTAATTCTCAATGTAAAGTATCTTTGAGCTAAATTAAGGGCTCGTTTTTCAATCCTTGCTTCTTTCATCCGGCAAGCCTTTGAGAAGCCTTTTGACCTGTCCGTAGTCTAGTGATTGGTGCTTCGGACTTGTAAATGAAGGATTGTGTTGTATACTATTTACATTTTCAAATATGCTCATCGCTGGGTTGAAAAATTCATATACCTTTACCAATGACTGGTCACCAAAGTTCCATCCAGCCTAACAGCAACTGGGTCATTCTACAGCGACGACCAAGCTCGCAGAGGGCTTTTGAGGTGTGATTCACACAAAAACAGCGCTCACCAAATAAACCATCCTAATATTATTATTATTATTGACGTCTGCATCGTAATCCTCCAGATGCGCTATTCTGCTAAATTCCTTACAACATAAGGCGACGAGCTGGCGATTCGTGTCCAAAAATAGGATGTACTGTGATTTTTTTTTATCTATGGAGTTCTTTCGCAAGCGCTAGAGCTCCCGACTTGTTTTGGAAACTCTCTGTCTTGGGCTGCTTTTCTCTTTGGTTTCCTTACTTCCTGGACGTTGTGTTGGCCTCAACTTTATCTTGTGAAATACAAGTGGTCTGACACCGGAAGAGGCACCATGCAAAACGTATCTGATAATCCTAGAGTTCTATGGAAGGTTGAGGGCTTGAATCCCGGCGGAGCACAAAAAATATACCATTTCTATTTTAAAATTTGCTCTTCGCTGGGTTGAAAAATTCATAAACCTTTACCAACGATGGGTCCCGAATCGCCAAATGCGACCCCCTCGGGGATAACGCAGACAAGAAGTTACTAAATTTGTAGCTTAGTTGCGTTAGTTGCGTTCTAGTCCGGCCTATAGCTCAGTTTTTTAGAGTGCTTGCATTCCATGCCGAGAGCTCGGGTTCTAATCCCACTGAGGGTGTCACAAATGATTTCCCGTTTCGGTGTTTATTTCAAACCCAAAATAAAATACCGGCAAGGTTTACGCAGCCTTCAAAAGAAATGAGTAACAGCCCCCTCGAACGCTGGCAAACACTCACTTCAACTGAAGTGGTCTTACCGTAAGAAAATAGGTTCTACTCGCTACAATTGACCATTTCAGCGAGAACGCAGCAAAAAGTTACGCTATATGTATATCTAGTCACGTACGTATCGTCACTACACGTCTGGCCCATTGAAGCCTTCTTGATTTCTACTGACATGAGATATGACTCTTAAAATTTTGGCCTCAGCTCCGCGTTGGTTCAGATGCGTCATTTTCTGTCACCCTCACATACACGACTGAGAATGCGACGAAGCATTCTGTAATCAAAGACCTGGAGACATTAACACTGTTATTCATTAAGGAGAGCATTATTAATTTAAGTACCCTTGAGGTGTGACAAACACGAAAACGGCGCTCTCTTTTCATGTGTAATTTAAAAATAAATAAGCTTGATATATAATAGTAATAAATTTATGATGATTTATTTAGTGAGCGCTGTTTTTTGTGTTAATCACACCTAAAGAGCCCTCTGCGAACTTGGTCGTCACTATAAAAAGAGCCAATTCTCACGAATGACCTGGTTGTTGAAAGGCTGAATGGAACTTTGGGGATCAGTCTGTGGTAAAGGAATATGATTATTTCCACCCAGCGAAGAGCATATTCGAGAATATAAATGATATATTTTTTGTGTTACACTGGGATTAGAACCCACGACCTTCCGAGTGCAAAGCGTTAACAATATATTTCAAATCATCGATCCAGAAGTGCTGAATTTTAAGGAGGGAGTATTGTATTTTATTCTGATTTCAGCCCATTGGAGAAGATTCACCGTCATCAAGTGAAACATTTGGTGAGGCAGAAAATCGTAAAGAGACTCCAGAGCCCAAGAAGCCAACTTTTGAAAAAACTAAACCATCCAAACCAGAGAAGAAGAAGAAGAATAAAGCTGATGCAAAACGACCCATTTCTTCGTTCATCGATGATGACACTGGCAAGAACAAAAAGAAGGTGGTCGAAAGGAAGGAAGGTGTGGTGGCCTCAGGAATCGACTCTTCGAAGACTATCCAAGATTTGAACTATCAAAAATATGGCAAGGATGAAAAGTGAGTAGAACTTTTAGATGTCTAAATTTGTCGTGAAAATTCCTTTTGTTAAGATTGCATAGCCAATACTACAAGTATAAAAACCATGGAACATATTTTACTAAAAATATATGGAAAGTAAAACGCTCACTACATACGCTGTTTTTATTGCCATATTTTTTTAATGCCTATCCCATTTTTGTTGAATTAGTAGGAAAATAAATATGTAGTCAGTTTTTTTAACAATATCCATGATTTTATTCCGTTTCTCAGATCATTCGAACTTATAAAGAAAGCCTTGCTTGCAAATGACTTCCTCAAGAATTTGCTTGATGAAGACAGACTGACCTCAGTGGTTGAGGCTATGAGCCCGCAAGAGTATGCAGCTGACAGTTACATAATCAAGGAAGGGGAATCTGGCTCCCATCTCTACGTATCAGCGGAAGGAGTATTCGAAGTCATCAAAAATGGCCAAAACGTTAATGCGTTTGGGCCTGGTGAAGCTTTTGGTGAACTGGCAATTTTGTACAAAGCCAAGAGATTTGCTTCAATAAAAGGTGGGTGGTCAACATCATCAGTTTAAAATAATAATATACTAGAATTATATGCGCCTTTTTGTGATTTACATCACTACAAAGGCGCCTGTGGGCTCTAGCGGGAAAACAGGAATGCTTTGAGCATCTTCCTGAAGGCTGTCTTACCTTCCTGGACTCTCAGCCTCTCTGGGAGAGCATTCCATGCCGCTGGCCCGGCAACACGGAAAGAGCGGTTGCCGAAGACTGTGCATGATTGTCTTTTCGGCAGCTCCAACAGACTAGTTTAGCTCTCACTTGTCCACTGCTGGGTGTTGACCTCACAACATCTCGTTTTTAGTGATATATAATATGGAGCTCTGCCTGTTTAGCTGTTGATATTTCGATGCTGAAGACTGCAGCCTTTGGTCTCGTCGTTTTTCTATGAGTTCTAAATTTTGGTCAGAGAGTTTATTTCGCGGGGTTTCTTATTTTTTGTGTATGGACTCGACATTATTTTAAGGCATACAAAGTGGCTTTGTGCTACTATAGAAAATAGGTCAAAGTGTGGGCTTCATCAGTCGACGGCCATCAAGGTGAAGGCTTAGTAAGTTCAACATGCCTCTTACCACATTGTGGGGATTAGGTATATAATAATAATAATCTAAGTTGCAAGGATATATTCATTTAAAGCTCTCAGATGTATGCCCACAAACCAACACGTGTAGTTCGCGCTAACAAATGCTGAATGCGTACTTACAAATAAAATCCAAACCTCAAATGAACATAAGCCCCACAACTTTTGCTGACCTTCCCTGAAACAGGGGTGACATTGGCAAAGTGAACCATTTTTTTCAGTATGGGTGGTCAGCCTCATACCAACCTATAAGTCAAGGAATAGGTCAATACCATTTTTAACTATGTGGATCACAGAAGCATCAAGCGCCTTTGGAGTGACTACATCATGGAACGCTATAAAGAAATCACCAACTCATCATCACTGAACACATTTTTTTTGGTATTGTCCAAATCTTCTTTTAAAAATTCAAGGTTGTGTTTGAGCTCTTGTTGAATGTTAATTTTTCCTTTTAACGATCGAACCACAGCATTTCTTCTTTTGGTGCTACTTCTATCGAAGGTCAGCGATCATCTATAATAATCTATAATCTAAATTGCAAGGATATATTCATTTAAAGCTCTCAGATGTATGCCCACAAACCAACACGTGTAGTTCGCGCTTACAAATGCTGAATGCGTACTTACAATCATCATGTCGTACTTACATCATCATGTCTATTTTTGACTTTGGATGCTGTGGCTCGAAACAGGGACTTGGTTCAAAATTTAGAAAATAAATTTACCATTGAATGTATTGTTTTTTCAGTAAGCACAGCTGCTAAGGTATGGACGCTAGAGAGGAGAGTGTTCCAGAAGATTATGATAAGGAGTGGCAAGCAGGAACAAGAAGATAACGTCAAATTTTTGTCATCGTGCGATTTCTTGGAAGGAATTCACTACGCAGACTTAGTGAAAATATCTGATCTACTAAAAAGGGTAAGATGAATGCAAATATTACTGTGATGATCAAAAAATTTAATTATAAAGAACCCTTTACAAAAGGGCGTTGTCTAGTTAAAAAAAAAAAATGATTCATAATTTTTTAAGTAGTGTCCATTTCCCATGTTTCCTTTGAGAGCATATGTCGTCCCTCCTGACCCAAAAGGAATTATCACCACCTTTTAAAGTTAAAACTGAAAAAGTGCTGATTCACTGATTTGAGAAATCGTAGATTAAATCTTTTATTGGGTGTAACTTCTCATAGTAAGTGAACTAAATCTAAGGAAGTGCTAATAAAAAACTTATACACTACAGGATTGCCACACATTTATAGTGTTTTCTCTCGTAGAAAATAGAAAACAGGTGCATTTATCTAAGAAACCTATCTTAGCTTCATATGTCACTCATTTAGGTTTACCTGGTGGCGATATGAATGTCATCCCTCATATGGCTCTGGTTAGTGTTGTGTTTTTTCCTACACTTTAGGGACAATGCGACGTTGCTTTATTGGCACCAATACATTTATTTTTGTTAAAAGTAACACAATTCACCAGATTATTTCAAACAGGTTCTGAAACAGATCTGAACATTATCAGTCAATCACAACGCAAATGCATTTGTAAACTCAGGGGGAAAGCTATCATACAACGATCGAACCGGTGGGTTCCAACCGGTGCTGTTTTGTTATTAATTGTCCTTAGGATTACTGCCCCTGATTGCGCAGCTGTAGTACCGACATGTTTTGCTCATTTTTGCAGGAATTCTTCCCCGCTGGACGTAAAATCATCAGCCAAGGTGAGAAAGGTGATAAATTCTACATCATCCGTGGAGGAACCGTGGGCATCACCAAAAGAGCTCCGGGGGAAAGTGAAATAGTAAGCGTCGGAGAACTGTCCAGAGGCAAATACTTCGGAGAGCAAGCGCTACTTCATGACAAAGATAGGCGACTTGCCACAGTGACAGCCAAAGCGCCTGGAGTAGAATGCCTCACCTTAGATAAAGGGTAAGTAAATGTCACATGATTACACAAATTCCTATCTGTTCCGCAATTAATGTTCCAAATCGGCGCAATAGTGTATTTTCTTCTTCTTAATCTTGTTCCTCATTGCTGAGGGTTGTAGCCCTTGTGGAAGCAACCACTCTTCTCCAGTTCTCTTAGCGCTCCAATCACCGAGGTGACTGTTGCTGTCTTCGCTTGATCGGCCCATCATGTAGGGGATCTTCCTCTTCCTCTCTTCCTCTCCAAGCCACCGATTACAATCAGTCGTTCGAGGCTATTCTTATTGCCACGGACAACGTGTCCAAAGAACTGAAGAATATGGCGTGTACATATGCTGGCCAGAGTCTAGCCATCCAATCACAGCATCTGACAAATGGACTCGTTTATACATTTAGCTTTCCAAAGGATTCGGAGCATGCGCCTCCAGGACCACATTTCGAAAACGTCAATTTTTCTCCTTTCTGCCGCTCTTGGTCCATGTCTCAGCAGCATAGAAAAAAATAGAGTGGACCAGACTACTGTCAAGCTTTATCATGGTGCTGTCACTTACACCTCGCGTTTAGCGTCTAGATTGTACAAATTTGATTGCTGTGAACCTACACCTGTGATATCTGCCTGGCGAGATTTTTTGGAACTTGAATATTTTGTTCCCATACCAGTATTATTTATTCTACTATTTCTTGATTGTATATTTTTTTGCAGACCGTTTCATGAATTCTTGGGTGACATCAAAGAGTTGAAAGAAAAACGCAAGGAATACACAGATGCTCGACCTTCCAACAGAGTCAAAACTGATCCTCCAAGTGGTAAGAAAGATGGCACTTTCTAATAAATTAGATGTACGACGTTTGTTTAAAAAATAATGTGATATTTTATATTAATTTATTGTTCATCAGTTACATAAATTGATATTGCTGCACATTTCAAAGTGATCCTTCTCAGATATAAAACACATGTGCCGGCACTTCCTCTTACTCTTGAAGCACTTCTGATTGCGTTTTTTGGTATGGCATTGAGCTCTTCTGGCGATGCGGTATACATCTTCTAAATTTTGGTAAACACCATATTTTCGTGACAGAAACAAATGAAATGGGCTATTTTAGCCGTCAGGTATAATCTTTATTCAATAATCCAAGCAAACTGAATCTGAGACATGATTATGGTGTCACAAACGAGTAATGACGTGTGCTCTGGTGCATTATCGTAGTGTAACATCCATGAGAGGTTCCGAAACAATTCAGAGTTTGTTTTCATATTGCTTCAAGCAAAAGTTATTTCAAAACCTCAAGGTAATATTCCTTATCGACCGTTTGACCTTCGACAGAACAAAAAAGTAAAAAAATCAAGTCATGTTTACAAATCTCGTTGAAATAAGATTATGCTATTCTTGCCATTCATAAAATTGAACTGAAAATATTGTTTGAAGTATCTACATATCTAAACTAATCTAATCTAATCTAAGTTGCAAAATATAAGTAACATTAGAGATTCACATTATTTGCATTTTCATAAAACAGAAATGTTTAAGTTCGCGCTTAAACATGCCGCACGTAGTCCTACAATATACATAAAACCCGAATCTCAAATGAACCTGCAACTCCTGCCGACCTTCCCTGAAACAGGGGTAACATTGGCAAAGTGAATCATTTTCTACAGCATGGGTGGTCAGCCGCATACCAACCTATAAGTCAAGGAACATACACAACAAATTACATTTTTAAAATCAACAAATTATAACATGTATGGACATCAAAAACTACCTAGGTACTAAATATTCATATCTAGGCAGTTTGACGTCACATAAATATTTGTCTTATCTTTTTGAAATCTGCCACTTTGATATTTTATTACTTATCAGGAACCTATAGCCTTTGTGATGCTCAAAGTAATTATATTAAAATGTAAAGGTCTTTGAGTGTTGGGTGTTATTAAATAAAACTCTTGCATGCCCTTTTCTTACACGCAAATTTTTTATTGTTTTTTCCAAGCTATTGTTTTTGGGAACAAAAGAAGCAGCATTCTAAAATTCAAAATTAACAGCCCTGTTAGGTACAGAATCACTACAGAGGTCCCCTCCAGCATTTGCCAAGGGCAGATGCGATGAAGGTGGTGATCGGTGAGTCTTGATATTCTCTCAGGTTTTAGTAGAATCTCTCTGGAAAGTGGACTCGTCGGCCAGATCTTGTGCCGTTGTTCGGTGTTTGCTGCTTGTTGCAGCAGTCTTTTCTGTGCCGTTGTTCGGCGATTGGTTGTGCTGTAGTTCAGCGGTTGTTGTTAGTTGTGCTGGGCAGCTATGTTGGGCGACGTTCAAACCTCCAGGGCCTTGTTGCACTGGTTGGAATTGAGGAGTCGGCTGCAGCGGGAGTTGCGGGTTGCTGTAGTTCAGCGGTTGCTGCTTGTTGCAGCAGTTGCTGTGCCGTAGTTCGGCGGGTTGCTGCTTGTTGCAGCAGTTGCTGTGCCATAGTTTGGCGGGTTGCTGCTTGTTGCAGCAGTTGTTGTGCCATAGTTTGGCGGGTTGCTGCTTGTTGCAGCAGTTGTTGTGCCATAGTTTGGCGGGTTGCTGCTTGTTGCAGCAGTTGTTGTGCCGTAGTTCGGCGGGTTGCTGCTTGTTGCAGCAGTTGCTGTGCCATAGTTTGGCGGGTTGCTGCTTGTTGCAGCAGTTGCTGTGCCATAGTTTGGCGGGTTGCTGCTTGTTGCAGCAGTTGCTGTGCCGTAGTTCGGCGGGTTGCTGCTTGTTGCAGCAGTTACTGTGCCATTGTTCGGTGGTTGCTGTAGCAGGAGTCCCAGGAGTTGCAGGAGTAGCAGTTGTTGGTTTGTTTTCTCTAGCTACTACTGGTACTGGTTTTGGGTCTGCGTTTTTAGTTTCTGTTGTATCTTCAGGCATGTAAGCTGGTTTCAAACGATCTATGGTGATGTTTTTAGCTTGACCTTTTATCATTACTGAAAAGTATTTTTCACTCTTTTTGGCAACAGAGAAAGGTCCCTCGTACGGTGCTTGTAGTGGAGTACGAGAAGCGTCAGTTCGCACAAACACATGTGTACAATCTTTCAGTGCTTTGTGTACAAAGGTCCGTCTTTTCCCATGATTGCCTGTTGGTGTTGGTCTTATATCTTGTAATGACTGCTGTAGTTCTCTTGCGAATGAACCTGGTTCTGCTGGTGTTGTATCTTGGAAGAAGTCACCTGGCAGTCGTAGGGTAGTTCCATACGTCAGTTCTGCTGGAGAGTGTCCAATGTCCTCGCGAATAGCATTCCGCAAGCCAAGGAGAATCATCGGGAGATGTTCGGTCCATTTCACTGTTGTGTGAGCTTTGATAGCAGCCTTGAGGGTACGATGCCATCTTTCAATTAAGCCGTTAGACTGAGGGTGATAGGCTGTTGTCCTGTTGTGTTTGATTCCTAGTGTTTTTGTGATTTCGAAAAATAGCTGGGATTCAAACTGTCGTCCTTGATCAGTGACAATAGTTGCAGGAACGCCGAATCTTGCTATCCAGTTTGTGATCAGAGCGGCAGCCACTGTTTTGGCTGTGATGTCACTTATTGGTATAGCTTCTGGCCATCTTGTATATTGATCGATGATGGTCAGACAGTAGGTTTGTCCTTGAGATGGTGGGAGTGGTCCTACCAAGTCTATGTGTATCCACTGGAATCTTTCGTCTGGTGTAGGAAATTCTTGCAGTGGACTTGTTGTGTGCCTGGATGTTTTAGTCCTTTGGCAACTGATACATGTCTTTACCAACTTTTTTATGTCACTTTGCATGTTGGGCCAAACGTACCTTGTTCTTATTGATTTGTACGTAGGCTTTGGTCCAGTATGACTGATATCATGGTATTGCTGTATAATATTTTTTCTCATACTTCTGGGAACAAATGGTCTTATAGTTCCTGTTGATGTGTCACACCAAATCATTTTATTGCCTCCGGGAATTAATAGTTGTTTCATCTGGAGTGAAGAATTTTCAGTGAAAAATGTTTCTAGTTCTGAATCTTGTTTTTGTTCTTCTGCCATTTGCTCGAAGTCGGTTTGCGGTGGAATTGCAATAGTTTCCACTCTTGAAAGTGCATCTGCAACAACATTTTCCTCACCTGGCACATATCTTATGTCCGTGGTGAATTGGGACACATAATCCAATTGTCGCTCTTGTCGTGGAGATGCGTTTTGTTTGTTTTTGTTAAATGCATAAGTTATGGGCTTATGATCCGTTTTAATATGGAAGCTTCTACCTTCCAACATTCTGCGGAAATATTTTACAGCTTCATATAGTGCTGTCAGCTCTCTGTCATATGTGCTGTATTTCAATTGAGCTGCTGAAAATTTCTTGGAGTAGAATGCCAGCGGAGACCATTGGTTGTGGGTCCATTGTTGCAAGACGGCTCCCATTGCAGTGTTGGATGCGTCCACCATGATGGAGATTTCTGCATTTTCATCAGAGTGTATTAGCAATGTTGCGTTTGTTTTTAATGTTCGTTTACATTTACAATGTAAAGGTCTTTGAGTGTTGGGTGTTATTAAATAAAACTCTTGCATGCCCTTTTCTTACACGCAAATTTTTTATTGTTTTTTCCAAGCTATTGTTTTTGGGAACAAAAGAAGCAGCATTCTAAAATTCAAAATTAACAGCCCTGTTAGGTACAGAATCACTACAAAACTAATGACACTTCTTTTTTTCCTTCAAGAATACGACTACATCCAGTTCCAAGACCTTGAAATTTTGGGCACATTGGGAGTCGGGGGATTCGGTCGAGTGGAGCTGGTCCAATACAAGAAAGATAGGGATTTGACATTTGCCCTGAAATGCCTCAAAAAAATCGACGTAGTGCAGCAGCAGCAACAGGAGCATGCGTTCAACGAGAAGAGCATCATGTATAGATGTCGAAGCTCTTTCATTTGTCGGTTTGTGAATTTTCAAATCAATAGAAAGATATTTCCTTGACATTTAGTACTAGTGTAATATGATTGCTGAATGACTGGAACATGTGATACAAGGATAGGTGAGACAGGAATATATGATACAGAAACTGGAATATATAATAATAAATAATAATCTAAGTTGCAAGGATATATTCATTCAAAGCTCTCAGATGTATGCCCACAAACAAACACGTGTAGTTCGCGCTTACAAATGCTGATTGTGTACTTACAAATAAAATCCAAACTCAAATGAACATAAGCCCTGCAACTCTTGCAGACATTCCCTGAAACAGGGGTGACATTAGCAAAGTGAACCATTTTTTACAGTATGGGTGGTCAGCCTCATACCAACTTATAAGTCAAGGAAATATGTGAAACTGGAATATGGGAGACAAGAATATATGAGGCAGGCAATAGGAAGGAATATGTAAGACAGGTAACTGGAATATGTGAGAGAGGAACTGAAATATGTTAAACTGGAATATGGGAGACAAGAATATGTGAGTCAGGAAATAGGGAGGAATATGTGAGACAGGTAACTGGAATATGTGAGACAGGAACTGGAATATATTAAACTGGAGTATGGGAGACAAGATTATATGAAACCGGAAACAGGAAGGAATATGTGAGACAGGAACTGGAATATGAGAAATGGGAATATGGGAGACTGGAATGCGTGAGAGATGAGACTGATAAATAACTGGAATCTGCAGAGTGAAAAGGAAAGAAGAGAGTGATGAACGTCGAGGAGATTAAAGAAATGCGCAACGGCAAAATTGGACATGCATCGGCATTGTCCCTTAAGACTTTAGAGTGTCCAGTATTTGGATTTCAAGTGTTGGATATGTAACAACTTTCGTAGTATTAATCCACTACTAATCTATTTTCCAGACTTTTCAAGACGTTCAAGGACGATAAATATCTATATTTCCTGATGGAACCAATTCTCGGCGGAGACGTGTGGTCAATTCTTCAAAAGAGACGCAACTTCAACGATCAGACGGCGCGCTTCATGACCGCCTGCGTGGTGGAGGCGTTGGAGCATCTGCACAACTTCGACATCATCTACCGCGACCTGAAACCAGAAAACTTAATGATCGATGAGAAGGGCTACGTCAAATTGGTAATACATACTATTACGATGTATCGAAGCGAAGCGTGGACAATATATATGTTTAAGTGTTTTTTTTTTGTGCACAGCAGGTCACCCTTATTACAGTGCACCCTCACAGCTATCAACACGCTGGGAGGAACTCTATTGCAATATTTTTAAATGTTAATAAATTACACTAAAAAATGTCTATGTTAGACTTATTTAAGAGCTTTATACTCCGAGTCACAGGGTGTTGCGCCACGACATCAGTACGGCTTTTCGGTACATGACATAGATCATGTCCTCGCCCTCGGGTGTAGTCGTCAGGCACATACAACCTGTAGCCCTCCAACAGGGTGGGACTGTCAATTAAGCCGTTGATGACCTTATGAGTGAGCACCATAAGGGACCTGTTGCGCCTCGTTTCCAGGCTTCTAAATCCAGTCTCCCGAAGTAGCTCCCGAATTAGCTAGTGTTAGGTTTTTCGTTCTAAAATTTTGTGTTATTTTAGGTCGACTTTGGTTACGCTAAATATCTGACGACTGGGAGCAAGTCTTACACATTTGCTGGCACTCCAGAGTATGTGGCACCGGAGATCGTTCTGGGAAAAGGTCATGACAAGGCCGTGGACTTTTGGGCTCTGGGCATCTTTGTCCACGAACTCTTGGTCGGCAAACCGCCGTTCCGTGGCACTAACCACGCCAAAACATACAACCTCATCCTCAGGGGAATAGACGCCGTTGAATTCAACAATTCCAAGATCTCGAAGGTGGCGCAGGCTTTGATAAAGAAGTTCTGCAGGCCTGTGCCGACTGAGAGACTGGGCTACCTGAAGAATGGAATAAAGGATATTAAAAACCACAAGTGAGTTTTTTTTTAGTAATTTGTTTATTTTTAAAATGTAATTTGTTGTGTATGTTCCTTGACTTATAGGTAGGTATGCGGCTGACCACCCATGCTGTAGGAAATGGTTCACTTTGCCAATGTCACCCCTGTTTCAGGGAAGGACGGCAGGAGTTGCAGGGTGTATGTCCATTTGAGATTTGAGTTAGTATATTGTAGGTTCACATGCGGCATGTGCAAGCGCGAACTTTTACGTGTCTGCTTGTGAGAATGCATATAATGTGAATCCCCAATGTTACATATCTTTGCAGCTTAGATTAGATTAGAAATACATTAATCAGAAATAATTCGAATCTAATCTAATCTAATCTGAGTTACAAATATATGTTACATTGGAGATTCACATTACATGCATTTTCACAACCAGACACGTACAAGTTCGCGCTTGCACAATGCACACGCCGCATGTGAACCTACAACCCAAAAACCAAATCTTGACTCTTAAAAATGAATTGACTTTTGTGATTGTTTACAGATGGTTTTTGGGCTTCGACTGGGATAAGCTTAGGGACCGCAATATGGCGGCTCCCCTCGTCATCCCTATTTCCAGCAACACGGACCGAACCAACTTCGACAAATATCCTAAAGGGAAGCACCCGCCTGACGAAACTTCCGGATGGGATGCTGACTTCTAACTTACATGGCATTACAGCATTAGAACAAGAAGTATATACCTAGACTAAGTCCAGCAGAAAATCTGGCATGGCTAAAACCTGCATTAGTAGGAGGGTGTATGGGCCTTCCTACCTCTGTGCGGACCTACACACCGCATTCATCTACTAATGAACTTGCACTCAATCCGTGTAAACAAGTGTACAAATTGTGAATGCATAGGAAGGCATTGTGTTTTTACACTAATGCTACTTTGACGGTCTTTTCAGACATAACGCATTTTGACCGGATTTTGAATGGATTACCGGGATTAGCAGAAACCACGCAGAAACTAACTTACTGCATTCTTCTTCTTCTTCTTCTTCTGTTTGGCGAATCCCGCGGAGAGCAGGGGCGCCAGTGTCAAGTAGACTAGGAGTGGGGATTTTGAATGATGGGAAAAGGATACGCTTCAATGGTCACGATACACACTTGATTTTAAGCAATAATAAAAAGCAAAAAGAGTAAAAACAAAAAACAAAAAAACGCTTGTAAAACATTATTTGAGGGAATTAAAGAAAATTACTTAACTAAGGAGTTTTTTTGGGTAAAGTAAATTATAATTTTATGTTGTTGTGGGAAATAAATTTTAGAAACAGAAGGTTAATGGATTTCAAATTTAGGGATAAAAGATAGGAAACATTTACAGGATATTGAATGGAGACAACTTACTGCATTGATACGTATACTATAGACCAGCGGTCGCCAATCTTTTTGACCTCACGGACAAGTTAATTCATAATTTAAATCCCGCGGACCACTAATAGGATTTTTGAAGTGTTAAATATATTTATATAAAAAAATTGTGATCAAAGAACACATAAAATGTACCTTGTTAATAAAATGAAGCTATTAATAGTAACCAAGTTATGAAAGCTTTATTAATAAACCATAATAAAATAAACATTCCACATTTTTCTGCGGACCAGCGAAATTTTCTCGCAGACCACCACTTTGACAACCGCTGCTATAGACCACACGTCTTGTCCTAGTCCTGTCAAACGTTGCAGTGGTGTAGTCATATGAAACATGTTTTAACGTGTCAAATTCTATGTTTTCTTGCATTCTCCATTTTGTGTTTTGACATCCAGTTTTAACACATGCCATAATGTCTTAAAATTATGCATGTTTCCTTCAAAAGTCGTCAATTTTATCGATCACAAGAATTATAACGCATGCGGCTCTGTTCGGACTGCTGCAGGCATAGTACGCACGCGGCAATGCTGCCACCTTTCTATACACATTTTTACATTCGCCCGAGTTTTTTTACTAATGACCATTTTCGTAAGAAGGTTGAAACATATATGTATAATGTCTATTTTCGTTAAAATAATTTCTAGTCCACAAATATCATAAGTCAATGGGACAAACTGTGAGAAAGTCAAGTGCAAGTAGCCACTTAGCGGTGCTATAAAAATGAACAATTATTAGATATTATTAAAGCTTTCATACATACTCATACACTACTCGACTTCTGATCCGGTAATCCATAGACAAACCGGGCAGAATGCGTCTCGTGTGCAGCGGGCCTAACAATCAGCTTCGGGGCTGTCCATATATTACGTCATTCGCATTAAGGGGGGGGGGGGGAGTCTGGTCTGCGGATGATGGCAAATGCTGCACGAGTTCCAAAAGTGACGTCGTTCTTGTAAATACCAATTTCTACGAAATATACAAAATATTATGTAAGTTATATAACATTATTAATTATTAAGCTCATCCATTATTACAGCAAGAGGGGGAGGGGGGATCATTAGATTATGACTATAGGATGATTGTAAGGGGGGGGGGGGTCGAAAATCGGCCAAAATCGATGACGTAATTTATGGACGACCCCTTCCCAACTGTCCCGCCCATGATGTGAGAAAAGAATTGGACTATCAAATGTATTCCATACAAATTGTACATAAAAATCTCATGCTGCGACTGTTCGATCAACTGTTCACTTGCGGCCATGTTGTATAGCTTAGTCATCATATTATGAAAGGATCTATCGATTTGTAGATACTGCAGAGGCTAGTCCAAATAAAGGAAAAGTACTGAGAGCGTGTTCCAAATTTTGTATGGAGGTTCCATACAATTTTCGTTAAAAATTTGTAAGCACTAACTTTCGTATTCAGTCATCAATATCTTGTTCAGACAGGGGCAATACAGCATTAGTAGGTGGGGGTCAGCGTGAGCCTACATATTTTAAATCCCACCGGCGTGTGCCCATATACAACTGACTATTAATGCATTAGTATACCTCATTACTCGACCCGTGTGAACGTACCTATTGAAAGTATAATAAATATTTAAGTGATTATTTTTTATAAAGTTGTGGCCAAAAAAAACATTTAGATATGATTTAGTTGAAAGTAAGTACCTATTACTAGCTGCAATAATAAAATATATCTATTATGACTGACTTAGCATGTATGTATATTCTTGCCATATAATATGTAAGTACCTAGTAGGTACTTATTATTATTGTATAATTAGGTACCAACTAAATAAAATACAATACAAAATGAACGCTTTCTTTCTGAAATTGTCTTATGACTTTTTTATCCTAAATTGGTAAGTATATTATAAATTTTATTTCATAATACAGCTGTTAAAGATAAAATATAGGTACCTACAGAATATGAAAGTAATAACTTTAATAAAAATAGCAAAGTAAGTAAAAAACCATTACAATAAAGATAAATATATTTTTTTATGCCATAAAATAGTCCTTTACGATGCATTACAAAATTAAAGCGTACATTTTATTAGCAATAAAATTATTGCTTGCATACTTTCATTCATTATTATTCGGCTTGGCATTGGCGCTCCTATCGATGGGCAGAATATTCACTTTGAAGAAGAAGAAAACAAAACCGGCACTACTCCTACCCAAATATAAAGCTGAAATACACGTCGCACACAAACTGAAACTACGTTCACGGGCTTTCTATTTTTGTACGTTTAAGATTTAACAATATCAAATTCTAAATACGTGCAAAACTATTGCTTTCAGCGTTAAAATTGACTAAATAGATATATTTTTCATTTAAGAAAATGATATTAAAAATACCCACAAATACCTAATGGTAATTCTTGTCTATGAATGAGGAACGTGAAATTAGATACATGTGGCGCCCAATAATAATAATGCATACCTACCCATAATAAAAAGCTGCACCATTATCAACAGAAATAATATGGCGAATGGCGAGATTTTTTATAATATTGTTTGTAAATTTAATTCGGAGTGGCAGTGTTCGTGTCAGTGAAATATTAATGAAAATTCCGTGCAAATGCAGTGCGAGGAGCTGGTTTACAGAAAAGTTTCCAAAATGACGAAAGGTTCGAGAAGCCAAAGTAGGCCCGAAAAAGAAACAATCCACTCCGGTCATTTTATGGTTTCTCACTTCGAAGCAGAGGCCCAAGATGACGAAGATGATTTAGCCGTTCCTGTCCCGGAGGAAAATGACAATAATACCAAGCTTAATATTGTCGGAGTGGTGCCTGTGGGCATCACCGTTCACCCTTTCATCGGAACTAGTAAAAACGAGAAATCACAACAACAGATTTCAATCGAAACTTCCCTCAACAAACTATTCCAATGTATGTCATTGGCCTACAGGTAAACTATTTCACCTTTGCTTTACATTCCTGTGTTTAATTTAGACTGGTTGTCATTGCAGTATGTTTGTATTGTGAACCTGTTATTCTCCCCACTATTTTTAGACCATTTTTCTTCTCGACCTAATTTTGTGACGTCAATATGTCACCGAAAATGAAAAGAATCAGCCGAAGGCATTATTCCTTCTTGTCGCAACTGTATAAAGTGCCAATATATCTGGATAATGGGATGAATTAAGATTGTTGGCATTAACAGTTAACCTAGAAATGATCTGTCATGTCATTTAAAATGTCAAATTCCTCAGCAACTGCATTAGGACAACCTGTCTTTATTTTTTTTTATTTTGGTTAATGTAATCAACAAAAGTATTACATCATAAAGACAATGTAAAATTGTTTTGAATATAGGCACTGTCTTCATATAAGAATATTTTTTGTAGCTATGTATTCCCATACAACTTTATCTCTGTTGTGTTTGATTAATCTTTGGTAAAAATAGGACTTATCTAGAACTAGGCGAACTTGGATATTAATACCTCCTTAAAAACGATGTATTTCAAAACATAATATCTTTGCAAGGTTGGAGTATTTTAGAATATTAAATGAAACTGATAGTGTTGGTGTGAAAAGGTCAACTGTAATGAAACAAATTACAAGTTTTAATTCGTTCTACCCGCTCGCTATCATCACCTCTCAAATTCAAAATAATATTTTAAGTTAATATCTTAAATGCTTTCGTTGATTAAGTAAATCTTTAATGTTGAAGAAATGTATTTTATGAGATCCGCACATTTTAAATTTAAAAAAATACACTGTGAAGTCAGCGACCGTGTTGATAAGGTTAAGTCTAACGCAGATTTGCTTATTGGTTACTAAAGATCTTAGTTACGTAGACAGATAATGTTTTTCTAAGGTGAAAATTTTAAATTTTGATCACATTACTAAAACAAAAACTACATTAGCTTCCCTTCCTGGAAAATTTGGTCCACTGTGCTTGTGTGATGGTATTTAAAGCCATCAATGGCTTGGCTCCACCTTATCTGACACACGATTTGGCCTGTTGAGATGGGTGTGAGGAGGCAGACACTCGGATCTGCAGGCGATAGTGGGATCAATTTGGTTCAGCTGCTTTGGAGACCGTGCTTTCTGTGTTGTGTACAATCTATTTTTTGTGCTGAAAAAAATTTTCAACATCATTCAACATCAAATCACAATAAAAAATATATTCGTTAGAAAGAGCGCATGTATATAATCTGTCCCTAACTATTGGATTGAATAGCTGATGTTAGTTTCACACAATATTCTTATATAAAGGAATATTGTATGAGACATTACATTGTTCTTTGATTTGAATTTATGCTGTATTGTCTGTATTTATTTAACCCAGTCATAGTCAGTTAGTAGCAAATATTGAAAATTATTTACCTGTTAAATTGAACGCAACGAGAGGTTCTTACCTTTGAAAGATGTATGCCATCTCGACATGTATGCTGAGTAAATAGCCCTCACAAGTCACCCTCTCAGTGCTTGTTTGGCGTATCTACCATTTGATTCAAAGATGACCTTTTGATGAAATAGTCTTAAGAATCACATTGTACACAATTTGAACGAAGAAAAAAATGTTAAACACGATAATGTGAGAGTAGTTTTAAATATTTCTGAAATCAATTTCCAGTTTTCAAAAGACACATTGGTCCAGTACACATACAACCATTGCTCATGTGAAATTACCTCTGGTGGACATAAGACAGACAAGCACTAAACGGACAAAGTGCCAGCAAAGTGTAGTCTCTAGATTAAAAAAAGCAATGGTGATGTTACGCTGTGTATTTTCTTCAAATATACTCGCAGAGAAAAATGCAGTTCACCAACACTTACTTCAAAAAACTCATCATTATCTTGTAATGGCAGTGTCTTATTGTGCTTGCCATTTGTCTCTGTTGATTGCTTTCCTCTTGAGCTGTAAAAGGAGGACACATCTTGATAGGTTTTACATGGAGAGGTCCCTTTTGATGCACCTACAGGATACTCACTCTGGCTAGCTCCATCGGCATCACTCTCAGGGTGTGGGGTTCTTTCTTTGTGTTGCTTACTTTATACTTTGGGAAGGGTTGTATATTGAAACGTGATTTAAAGGAAACAACAATGGGTTTATTTAACACTTAATAAGGGACTGGAAATGGGAAACAATAAATGGCCAGACCTGCTTCAGAAAGCCTACATGTCACTTCACATCACTCTTCTGTTGACTGGAGTTCCGAACTAAGAGCCTGGGGAACACCGAACAACGCCCCTAGGCAGCGGCGGCTCCCGAAGCTGATGCCTCCACATCTTTGAGCCCCTGGGGGGGCACTCCTATGCACCCGTCTTTGGTCCACAAGGCGGATTCCTTTATCTATGAGCCGCTTCACATTCTGGAGATATGAAGTTCTTGAGTGACCTCGTTTATTGTCTTTCCAAGATTTTTCCTTCAAACATGTCGCTCAGAAAAGTACTATGCCTAATCAAATGTCCCATTAGTTTGATTATCCTCTTGAGCATGCACTTTATAAGCTCTCTTCTTTCATCTACTTCCTGCAACACCTTTTTGTAAGATTTCCTTTCGACTATTGATGTATTGGTCACCTTCCTCCAAATCTACATCTCAAATGCCTGTAGGCGGTCTGTAACTGTAACTCTGTCGCTATTCCGATAGGGGCCACCAGAGCCTCTGCACAGCTGCCTCTATTTCGTCCTTTCCTTACATACCTCTTTCAATTCCTTCATATATCCATCACCTTTTTCATACATTTTCCTCATTTACACACACTTTGTGTATCCCATTCTTTTGCAATCCCCTCAATCTGATCACTCCATACTTTTCTCGGTTGTGCCTTGCCTCTTCTTCCTTTCACGTTTCCTCTGTATATGTGTTGCATCATTCATTCTTTCCACATGCCCAAACCATTTCATCGCATTCTTTTGTACGTTAACTTTCACATATTCTTTCAACTTACATTCTTTATTTACCCATTCAGTCCTGACTCTATCCTTCAGAGTTTGCCATGCTTCTCAAATGCTTCATTTCCACCGTTACTAATTTCACTGAAGCTTGTCGGAATGCCTAACCCAGTAAACCTAGAAATCAGTGACTGATAGACTGTAGTTAGGTCACATCTCTTCAGACTGCTGTTATTTGTTGTTCATTTCTTAAACCTAGATAAAACTAATAACCGTTCACATTTTCTTTGATATTGCAGGATCATAAATATGAAAAAAGTTTGCCGATATTGATAAAGACATTTAGTTTACATGATAGAATAAACACATGTGAAGGAGACTCTTCAAACCATTAGATAGCTTGGGTAATCAGCTTTGTCTAAAAATGTATTTCTTGCAAAGATACTGTGGATTATATATTTATTATTATATTTTGATAGAACAGTGATGTAGGCAAACATATCCTATCTTTATGAAGTATGTAGCAGTGGCGAAGGGTGCCATACAAGCCGGTTCCCATCGGCTTCCCTTTTAAAATGATGTAACAAATTAGCTAAAAAATATAGGCACAAAGTAAAAAAATACATTTAAAACCAAAGAAACAATACATATTTTTTCCCCATTGAAACCATGCAGTCTACTTTATTATCATTTTTGCCTCATTTTAAACGGGAAACCGATGGGAATCGGCTTGTATGGCACCCTTCGCCACTGGACTATGTAGTATTTTTGTTTTTTTTTTATGAAATATTTTTGCTTTTACTAATTATAATAGGGATGGGCGATACATCACCACCTTAAAGGTTAAACTGAATAAATGCTGATTCAATGATTTGAGAAATCTTAAATAAAACATTTAATTGGGAGTAACTTCTCATAGTAAATGAACCAATTATAAGATAATTCTCATGACTAACTTCTAAACCACAGGATTTTCACACTTTTGTAGTGCTTCCTGTCGTAGAAAATGGGAAAAAGGTGTATTTATCTGTGACACCCATGTCATGCCTAAAATGTCACTTATTCAGTTTTACCTTTATGGTATCGATCTATGAAAAGTACGGATACTTTTATTTTGAAATACCGATATTTTCTTAAATATTAAAAAAAATATCTTGAAATTAAAGTGTCAAAAACGTTTTTTTTTTTTAAATGCGTTTCTTCCCTTCCCCCCTTTCCCAGTATAGGTTTTTTTTGGAAATAAAAAGTTTAGGCCTTTGGAAATAGCGTACCTACCATACCCTACCCTTTTGATGTCCCCTGCCAGTGACCAATATATACCTAGATATTTTTACGAAATTTTGATATTTAAAAAAAGATATCGATATGGTTTTCGACATTTTTTTCCATTTAATTATCCCTAACTGCTACTGACTAACGAACTACTTGGACATGCTACAAATTTATAACGAAAGCTTCTAAATACATTATTGCAACGCATTCGTCCAGGATATTATTGGATTCTTTTGGTGATGATGATGAAGTACAACATTTATATAGCGCCTTTTATGACAGTGTGTCATGGCAAAGGCGCTTGTCCATATCTATCTATAATCTAAGCTGCAAGGATATGTTAACATTTAAGGCTCATATGAAATGCATGCCTACAGACAGGCACATGTAGGTTCGCGCCTACACATTTTGCATGTGTGCATACAAATAAATAAAACCTCACATGGACATAAACCTTGCAACTCCTGCCGCCGTTCCCTGAACCGGGGTGGCATTGGCAAAAGTGAACCGATTTTTACAGCACGGGTGGTCAGCCTAGAGTCAAGGAGCACAAAAAATTATAAATGATTTCCAGAAATTTACACAGACAAATTAAAATAATAGAAAAATAGAGACACATTACAAATTAAAATTAAAATAAAGTAAAATTAAAATTAAATATGATTGGACGAAAAGGTGAGTCTTGAGACGTCTTTTGAAGAGTCTCTCCAAATCCAGTTCCCTCGGTGAGGCGGGAATAGCATTCCAAGTCATTGGAGCGGCCGCCTTGAATGCCCTGTCTCCAAAAACAGTGCGGGGCCTTCTTGCAGGGATGTCCAGGCAGCTGCTTCTTGATGCAGCTGACCCCCTCTTCGACCGAAGTGGTTGGCGTAAGGCCGGCCCGCGTACCTATAAAAATAAATAGGTTCCACTGCCACATGCGATCCCTTCGAGGATATCGCGGCAAGAAGTTACACTATTTATGCAGGCTAGTAGCGCTTAGAGTAACATTGCGTACGTAGCGTTTTAAAATATCTCCAAGCTGTTACTGTTACTGTATCCTGCCGACGTTCCACTAGGGATGGCCGGTACCTCCGCAGATGCGTCTCCACTTTTTTCTGTCCTCGCCTATCTTTTTCATCTCCTCAACATTTCATCACTTTCTTCATACATAATCTTCTCTTATTCACACTCTGCAGGTGCTAAAATAATCTAATAATAATCTAAGTTGCAAGGATATATTCATTCAAAGCTCTCAGATGTATGCCCACAAACAAACACGTGTAGTTCGCGCTTACAAATGCTGATTGTGTACTTACAAATAAAATCCAAACCTCAAATGAAAATAAGCCCTGCAACTCTTGCCGACATTCCCTGAAACAGGGGTGACATTGGCAAAGTGAACCATTTTTTACAGTATGGGTGGTCAACCTCATACCAACCTATAAGTCAAGGAATATCTGCATAATAATGTTGTATTGAAGCTATGACCGACTGTCCTGTCGATAGATAACCCAGCCAAGTGCGTCACATTTTAAATGTGCCGAGCCCATTTGAAACTATAATAATATAATGTTTTTCTACAAAAACATTTCCCACTTAAAATTCTTTTAGACGTGTTTTTTTTACATAACTTCTGGTGTTACATACATACTTTGGTAGAACTGAATAAATGTTTCTTTATTAAAATTTATTTGCTTAACCTTGTGTTATCATATTGCGATACTTGGAGTAAAATAATTATAACAAAAAAGCAGCTGTCATAACTAGACGTGTTATTTTTTTTTAGTCATGTTTTGGCTTCATGCGATTATTTGTGGATACAAAGATTGCCGGTACATAGATCGACTAGTTTGTGGGTATTACTTTTATATCGACGGTTAAAAGGCAATAGGGCATAAGCGACAAAAACTAAATTGTTCAGGAGAGCTGTTTAAAGTTTGAGATTGCGGAAAAATGGCAGAACTTTTTTTATGTTTTATCATATCGTTTTAAAATCAAAACAGCTCTAAAATTAAAAAAAAAAATAAAGGCATTTATTGGCATTCCTATTAATGTGGTTTTACGAATTATACGATTTTTTATTATTTCACAAGCACCTTTAGGACAAAAAAGGCCAAAATCTTGTCGGTTACATCAAAACTATACTTTGAAAACGTTGTTGTTTGCTTGGGCATAAACAACAACAAAAAATCATCGTAGAGCTATGGGAGTTAGCGCATTGGAAAGAGCGGAAAATTAAAAGTAGGATAGCATTTATAACTAATTTTTGACAAAAGCGTCGCTTATGCCCTACTTCCTTTTAACCGTCGATATATATTATGTCAGATATTAAAATTATTAGTAATGAAAAATTCATTATTTTTTTAATTCCTTGACTTATAGGTTGATATGACGCTTATCCCCCATACTGTAAAAAATGGTTCGCTTTGCCAATGTCATCCCTGTTTCAGGTAAGGTCGGCGAAAGTTGAAGGGCTTATGTTAATTTGAGGTTTGGATTTTAATTTGTAAGGAGGTACACGTCATGTAGCATTTGTAAGCGCGAACTCAAACGTGTGTGTTTGTGGGCATGCGTTAAATATGAATTATAAATGTTAATATCGACACCTTAAAGGTGAAACTGAATAAGTGCTGATTCACTGATTTGAGAAATTGTGGATCAAACCTTTTATTGGGTGTAACTTTTCATAATATGTGAACTAATTGTAAGGCAGTGCTCATGAAAAGTTCTAAACTACAGGATTTTTATACGTGTAAGTGTTTTCTCTCGTAGAAAATATGATAAAATGTGCATTTATCTGAGAAACCCATGTTAGTTTCATGTGTCACTTTTTCAGTTTTACCTTTAAGGTATCGATATATGAAATAAGATGTTTAGGGCCTGTTGCACCAACCTCCAATCAATATTTGATTAAAACATCAAATTTGATTGCTTAGTTCTGGTAAGGACCTCGGTTAAATATTTCTCGAAAGTTGGTAAAAATGTGATGGAATTTGAACAGAAAATATGATTCACATCAGCTGACTTGCGTTATGCGTATATGCAATCAATTGTTTGATTTGAAAGGGAGAAATCACACTTAATTTTGATTTTCGTCTGATTGGAGTTTGGTGCAACAGGCCCTTATGATATATATATATATATACAGGTATCGATATATAACGAAGCTAGATTATAAACGGAGTTGGAAATAATTTGGAGTCTTATTTTGGAATGTAAACATGCTTGTAAAATTACAGTTGTGTTAGCTCGTGGACATCCATTGTGGGCATTTTAAAAATTATCCAAAGAAAAGTCAGTATTTTGACCATTTTTGAAAATTTGAGGTGCTGAAATCAGTTTCTGTTACTGTTACTGTATCCAGCCGCCGTTCCACTAGGGGTGGCCGGTACCTCCGCAGATGCGCCTCCACTTTTTTCTGTCCTTACAAACCACTTTCATTTCCTCAATATTCATCACCTTTTTCATACATACTCTTCTCTTATTTTCACTCTGCAGGTTCCATTCTTTCGCAATCTCACCTATTTGGTCTAACCATTCTTTCCTCGGCCTTCCCCTTCCGCGCTTTCCTCTGACATTTCCTTTGTACACTTTCTTCGTTAGTCGTTCATCATCCATTCTTTCGAGATGTCCGAACCATCTCATCGTACTTTTTTGTACTTTCATTCTCATATTCTCTTTTATACCACACTCGTTCATCACCCAATCATTACGTACTCTATCATTCAGTGTTTTTCCAGCCATTGCTCTCAGGTAAGCCATTTCAACCGTACATACTTTTAACCGTACATACATAGTCTCAGATGGGATTTCAATTTACCTATTATTAATTATATTATGTATCGTGCTCTTTGTATTTTACTAATAATAAACTTTATATCTATTTAGGTTTGTAGGCGACGCAGGCATTATCGTGCGATGCCTATTTATAAACAAGAAGCTCTTGTATACAATACAGAATTCACATAAATTAAGCTGTATTAAAATTTATTTTTAACTTGCCTTCTAATCTTATCTGAGTTGCAAATATATCTTACATTGGAGATTCACATTACATGCATTTTCACATTGCCGCATGTGAACCTACAGCATAAAAACCAAATATCAAATGGACATACACCCTGCAACTCTTGCCGTCCTTCCCTGAAACAGGGGTGACATTGGCAATGAGAACCATTTTCTACAGCACGGGTGGTCAGCCGCATACCAGCCTAATAAGTCAAGGAACATACACAACAAATTACATTTTTGAATTCAACAAATAATATGTATGGTCATCAAAACTAAAACAGAAAACAAATTCCAATTTAATAAACCCTAGCCGCCAACATTACAGATCAACCGCCATTTATTTCTGTCCTTACATACTTCTTTCATTTCCTATGTATAAACATCAAAACACGTATACAATTTTATAATTAAAAAAAACAATCCCCTAGCCCTAGCCGCCCACATTACAGATCAACCGCCATTTCTTGGTAGATAAGCACTGAAAGAACGAAATGGCAAAGTGAAGAGTTAGTTTTTGTGCACGCATTTGATGACGTCATTAGTCTAGTGATTAACGCAAAGCTCACGTGGTTTGTTTGCCTCCGTGTGTCGGCGAATAGCGGCTCTAGTCCGGGTCGCGCCTTCGGAAAATGCTCTCATGAAAATATCCCAATTATCGTCGCCTACCTCTACAAAAGCTGCTCCAAGCTGCATCCGCAGCGGATTCACAGTAATCCTGTTCTTAGTTTTTTTTTCCAATTATTAATTTTATAATATTCTTCATGAGGAGATTGTGATGGAATGGGATTTACAGAGTGTGCGTTTGTGATGGTTTGGGCATGTGGAAATAATGAATGATGATAGACTAACAAAGTATATAGTATATACAAAGAAAGTGTGAAAGGAAAAAGAGGGAAGGGACGACCGAGAAAAGTATGGAGTGATCGGATTGAGGAGATTGTGAAAGAATGGGATATGCAAAGTGAGCGTAAAAGAAGAAAATGCATGAAAAAGGTGATGGATATGACTGAATTGAAAGTGGTATGTCAGGATAGGAAAAATGGAGGCAGCTCTGCAGAGGCTCTGGCCACCCCTAGCGGAATGGTGACAGAGTTACAGTTTACAGTTACAGTCACAGCGTAAAAGAAGAAAATGCATGAAAAAGTTGATGGATATGAATGAAATGAAAAGAGGCAGCTCTGCAGAGGCTCCGATTCGACACCGGAATGTAATGTATGAAAAGGGCCTTGAGATTCACCCTTATAATGCACGTCCACGTTCGCGCTTACACATGCTGCATGTGTACAAACAAAATCACAAAGAACTGCAACACTATCGACTTACTTGACAAAGGAGTGAACATTTTTAAAAGTAAACCGATTTTATCAGCCTTCAGAGCAATCATTGTTATTGTTATATTTTTGTTTACATTTTTTTTTGCTCACTTGTATTACGTTGTAATTTTTGTCTTGTTACATAACTTTGTAGTTTAATTATCGTACGAGCACTTATGATGTACTCACATAAAGATAGATGCTGTCTGCGCACCGTATCACATATTTGTTTTATATCTACGCACATTTTAGTAATATAAAAATACTAATCAAAAATAGAGTTTAACTTTTGTGACCTCTTCTAACGGAATCATTTTATCTTTGGTTCGTATCAAAAATACATATATTGTAACACAGTGAATGTACTCAACACTTTCTTTGTTATTTTTTTCTCTTAAATATTTTGTGCAGGTGTTTTTCAGTCGTCTATTTTTTTTTTGTAACCATTTTATACTTTCTTGCGCCCTGTACCCGCAGTACGAGTTTTTTCACAAAACTCGAAGTATTGTGAAAAAACTCGCACTACGGGTACTGGAGGAGCAAAAGTAAGTAGGTATTGGTTTGTCGTGATTTTTTTTATGCTAATCTAAATCTAAGCTGCAAAGATATGTATCATTTGAGATTCATATTAAATGCATTCCCACAAGCAGACACGCATAATTTCGCGCTCACACATGCCGCATGTGGACTTACAATATAAAAAACCCAATCTCAAATTAACATAAGCCCTGCAACTCTTGCCGACCTTCCCTGAAACAGGGGTGACATTGGCAAAGTGAACCATTTTGTACAGTATGGGTGGTCAACCTCATACCAACCTAAAAGTCAAGGAATGCAAATAATAAATAACATTATTGTATAGAAATCTATACGAAAAAAAGTTAAATAAAACATAAAATTATAAATGTATAAATAAATAAATAAGCCGTCAATCCCATATCCGAAATTTCACATCCGTAACATCCCTAGTTTTCACTAATTAATGAGACTGCTCATCGATGTACCGCTAGGGTCCACGGGGTCATTCCATCAGATAACATAGGGTCAGACGTTACGTACGTTTTGACGTATGTATGTATGTACAAGTAAATACTAAACTCAATATTTCTGGTTTGCTATGGCAGTAACACCCTGCGTGGTTCTGTAATCTGAACCGCTGGTTCACATTTCTCACATGAAGGCTGAGTTAAACTCACCGGTACCTAATGTGAGACGTGAGAAGAGAATACTGAAATCACCATGGACAATGGATTGATCAGATAAATGAGATTGCGAATGAATGGAATCTACAGAGTGGAAACAAGAGAAGAGCATGCATGAAAAGAGTGATGAAATTAGATGAGATGAAAGAAGTATGCAAGGACAGAGTCAAGTGGAGGCACTTGTGTGGAGGTACTGGCCACCCCTAGAGGAAAGGCGGCAGGATACAAGACAAGACAAGACAAGACCCAAAAAAAAGTGTATTTTTTGCTAAATAGGGTAATTGCAGTGGTGGGGAATACAGTTGAAAATGCTATGGTTGTGTGGAGTACCTACATAGTAAAACTAACTTAGATTTAATTTATAATTTTAGTAAATAAAATAGTAAAAATAGAGATTTAAATTATAATTTTCTAAAACGAAATGCCGAGAATTTGAGTCCCGCCAAAAGACAGCGCGGCTAGCCAAGCTGTGACGTCACTGGATCCGCCAGGCTACCTGGGGGCCTCGGTGCAGTTCTATGAAATACATAACATCCGAAGATCCACTGACGTCGCCCCCGCCTAAATAAAAAATGTCCTGTTTTACCGGATATCGCAAATGCGCAAATTTTAAAGAGCTACAATTTGAAAACAACGCCAGATATTATTTTTTCAAAAAACGCAGATGCATTTTGAAAAATGTAGTCTTAAAATGGGGTAGGTATTACCCCTAATTACCCTGACCGGTCCGTAGTTCAGTGGTAACACTTCGGTCTCTGAATGGAAGGTTGTGGGTTCGAATCCCTGCGGAGCACAAAGATATAACATTTATATTTTAAAATGTGCTCTTCGCTAGGTTGAAAAAATCATGAAACCTTTACCAATTACCAGTCATCAAAAGGTCCATCTAGCCTTACAGCAACTGGGTCTTGCTTGAGAATTGGTGCTTTTTAGCGACGACGACCAAGCTCGTAAAAAGGTCGATAGCTCAATTGGTAGAATGCTTGAATTCCATGCCAAGAGCAAGGGTTCGATCTCAAGGTTTACTCAGCCTTCACAAGAAATGAGAACCAGCCCCCCCGGGAGCTGGGAAACCCCCACTTCACCTGAAAGTGGTTGGTGTGAGGCCGGCCTCCTTACCTGTAAAAATAAATAGGTCCCGAATTGCCACATGCGGCCCCTTCGGTGATAACGCCGGCAAGAATTTACACTATATGTGTAGCTTAATTGTGTTGCGCGCCCTCTGAAATGCAGCGCCGTCTGCTTGATAAGCTATGACGACACAGGACCCGCCTTCGCCAAGGTAGCTGGTGCTTCGGCGGCTACCTGAGGCTCAAAATACTGGCCGCTCTGGGTGCACTGACTTCACATACGCCTAAATAAATAAATAAATTCCCGTTTTACAGAAATCGAAGATGTGCGAATTTCAAAGAGCTATAACTTAAAAACTATGCAATCAATTTGTGAACGAAAAAAAGAAGTTAAACTAGTCTATTGTAGGGTGGATCTCATGTTTTGTTATAAGGGAATTCGCTTTCAGCAACGGAAAGATCCTTTTTTTCCTGTGACGTCCGTCCTTTTCAACTTTTAATAAATAGATATGGAAATAAATTCTAAAATAAATCAGAACCTAGCTCAGCTCCCTTGTTTGCTAATCTTATTATTTAGCCATAAATGAACAAAAATTTTGACGGCACACAGCCAAGATGCAAGGGAAAAGTCTTTCTAATGTTTTGTTAAAGGTGCTTGGTACATAGATCTGTGACGTTTTCCCGCTGGGAAAAAAATGCAAAACTTATTTTTTTAATTTCCTTTGAAGGTGTACATCTCATTCGTTATCTCCATATATATATTTATTATATCCTTATCACATCATTCATACTATGATAATGTTGTTTATCTACTTCTATTAATCTATTCAATGAAAAACGCCTCAATTTTATTGTTGTTAAAGTACAAAAAACGACTATTATTTTCTATTTATATAAACTGATCCATAGTCTAGTAGAGTCTAACACTTCTGACTCGTAAATAGAATAGAAGGTTGAGGGCTCGAATCCCGGCGGAGCACAAAAAAAATGTACCATTTAAATTTTCAAATACGCTCTTCCCTGGGTGAAAAATTCATATTCCTTTACCAATGACCGGTCACTAAAGGTCCATCCAGCCTTACAGCAACTGGGTCTTGCTTGAGTATTGGCGCTTTGTAGCGATGATCAAACTCGTAAACAACACCTCTGCAACACTACAAGTGTCATAGAGCCCTAGAGTCTCTGAAATCTAGGGAGTCTCCCGCACAGGACTTCTTAAAAAAAAAGATTTATATATATATATGATGATGATGATGATGATGATGAGTTAATGTTAGGTACAGGTAATTTATTTAATTAATGATAGGTACAGGTAAGTAATTACCTTATGATGCAGAAAGTTATTGTGTGTGAAATGTGAAGCATTTCTATTTACTACAAGTGCACACCCATATAACATTTTATATTGCATTGACTTATGCTTTATCTTTATAGTACTCTAATAAGAATGATGATGAATATTTGCAATTAAATTTTCCATAACATAATGTACTACCGGTCCGTAGTCAAGTGGTTAACGCTTCTGACTCGTAATCAAAAGGTCCTGGGCTGGATTCCCGGCGGAGCACAAAAAATATATTAAGTATAAGTACATGGTTATAATGTAATATTGTATAATTTTTGTTCCTTGACTTATAGGTTGAAATGAGGCACCCATGCTGTAAAAATGGTTCACTTTGCCAATGTCACCCCTGTTTCAGGGAATGTCGGCACGAGTTGCAGGGTTTATGTTCATTTGAGATTGAGTTTTTCTGTTGTAAGTCCACATGTGGCATGTGTAAATGCGTACTTTTACATGTCTGCTTGTGAGAATGCATGGCATGTAATATATTGATATATCTTCGCAACTTAGATTATAGGTCTCCAAAGGTCAATCCAGCCCTACAGTAACTGGGTATTTCTTGACAATTGGCGCTTTCTATAGCGACGACCCAAGTTTGACGAGGGCTCTTGAGGTGTGATTCAGACAAAAACAGCTCTCACTAAATAAATCATCCTAATATTATGGACTGAAAAGCCGCAGCGGTAGACAGGAGGAGTTAGAGGCAAAGGCTGATGGAAGCCAAGGGGAGATAATATGAGCTATAGGGCCATCGACGAATAAGAAAAATATCTATTAATTTCATCCCATGACTTATAGGTTGGTATGAGGCTAACCACCCATGCTGTTACAAATGGTTCACTTTGCCAATGTCACCCCTTTTGCAGGGAAAGATAGCAAAAGTTTGCTGGGCTTATGTTCATTTGAGGTTTGGTTTTTGAATTGCAAGAACACATCTTAGGCTTAATAATAAAAAGCAATAACTCAAAAATTGGGAAAATCGAGATTTTGTAATAAAACACAAGAACAATGCGAGCAGAATATGTAGAATGCGACAGCCGTTCAATTTGGACGAATATGACTGAGATAAAACATTGATCGCCTTTTTCATCCCATACAAGTTGTACTGGTTGTCTGAACTTCAAACGTGATTTCCCAACATTCTTATTTTTTGAGTTATTGCTCTTTATGATTAAGCGTGCGACATGCAGCATTTGTAAGCGAGAACTTACATGTGCCTGTTTGTGGGCATGCATTTAATATGAACTTTAAATGAACTAATATGTCTTTGCAACTTAGACTAGATTAGATAAGATACAATTTTGTTTTGAAAATATTGTGAAAATTATTTAGAAATCTTGTCGGCAGCGGAGATGCTTCACCTTGATATTCTATAAAAGTCTCTAGTGTTTATGTGACACATCTAAGCATCTATTTTTGCTCCACTGGAACGTGGGAACCGCCGTGCACGATTTCAGCTTCATAATGAAAGATATTCATGTGGGTTTATTTATATATATGAATATATTTATAGATTGTTTTCCTGAAAAATTAATTTTGAGCTCAGCTATTGGGTACAATTTTGAGTTTTTATTTTGCTCATTTACAATATTCGTTGCTTGACTGGTAAAACACTGAATGATAGGGTCCGCAACTAACCTACACATATAGTGTAACATCATGGCTGTGTTATCCCTGAAGGGGTCGCATGTGGCGATTAGGTACCTATTTATTTTTACGGGTAAGGTGTCCGGCCTCGCGTCAACTACTTATTTTAGTTGAACATTACTTAAACAAGATATCTATTTTCATGCATCTATAATCTATTTTGCATATGAATTTTAAAGGTTAATATATCTTTGCAACTTAGATTATAGATGCAGGATCGCAGGGCTTAAGTTCATTTGAGATTATTTTGTAATTGCACTTTTTTTTCGTGCAACATTTGTAAGCGCGGACTAATAGCTCGTTCCCCCTTGTCGGGTGTCGGATCCGTATATTAATCGGAGGTTCCAGTGGCAGAACATTTCGGACAAAATCGGTTTCCGATAAGTGTGAATAGCTTTATACACAATTTTCTGCTACTGGAACTTCCGATTAATATACGGATCCGACACCCGACAAGTGGGAACGAGCTCTTACACATGTGTGCTTGAGGGTGTGCATTAAATATGAATCTTAATTTTTATATAATTTTCCAACTTATGTTATAGGTTTTTCATTTTGCGAGACACAAATCCTTTTGAGAATCCTTTGACAACACTATCTATGATTTTAGAAAGCGGGTGTAAACTTCATTTTTGTTTCAATACATATATTTTTATACATCTTATATTTATGAGAGTGCTGCCATCCATTGAAGCAATTTTTAAATTTATCCTGGTATCATTTTTATTTTTTAGCAATTATATTGACTTCAATAGAGCAATCATATCTATAAAACTTCATCAAATTCTCAACAGATGTCGTTGTCTTGCTGCTGTTGAAAATTAAAGAGTATTATTTATATTCTTTTTCAGACAGAAGTTAACATCGCCAAAATGGAATCGCTTCAAGGGCATCAAACTACGATGGAAGGACAAGATCCGGTTAAACAATGTCATATGGAGGTGCTGGCATATGCAATGTAAGTAAAATATACTGAAAAGGACTACCATCTGTTGGAGATTAGTAAAAGCTTTATTTTTATACTTTAATCAAAGTTGCATGCAACGCCACAACACAACTAAGCTACACATATAGTGTAACTTCTTGCGGCGTTATCCCCGAAGGGTTCGCATGTGGCGAGTGGAACCTATTTCTTTTTACAGGTAAGGGGGCCGGCCTTACGCCAAACACTTCAGTTGAAAATGGGGTTTCCCAGCTCCCAACAGGGCTGGTACTCATTTCTTGTGAAGGCTGAGTAAACCTTGCCGGTATTTTATTTTGGGGTTTGAAATAAACACTGACACCCTCAATGGGATTCGAACCCGAGCTCACGGCATGGAATGCGAGCACTCTACCAACTGAGCTATCGACCGGACTTATTATACCACTTATATATGACACGGATATTATTATAACATTCCAGGGTCACACCATTTTTAAAAATTGAGATTTTTATTTCTCATACTATTCCATTTCTCAAAAAAAAAAATTTTTGTTATCAATTTTGTCATTCTGTCTGCAATATTTAATTGAATTAAATTAAATTGAGTCAAAGGAAGAGGGTAATCTAGGGTTTTTTTTTTTAAATGTGATATGCAAACGCAAAAGGTACCATTTATTTTCTTTGTTTTCATACATTCATCCCAATTTCAAAAACAAAATCATAGATTGCCACTTGTGGCTCAGAGCAACTCAATTGTCTTAGGTGAAGTAATCAGAAACTGAAATTATTTTGTTTCCGAGCTCAACTGAATAAACATTTTGGCATATAATAAACTTTAAAGAAACATATCTCTACAGTTAAAGAACAATAATTCTGTAAAAAAAAAAACGACAATACTATTCCAAAGCAGTGGCGTGCCTACAGTTTCTGCCATACGCATGCTGGATAATTAAGTTTGCACTAAATTACAAATAATAAATCTTACCCCGATGTTTATTTTCCCCAGTGCTTCTTAATTTCTTCAGACTTAGATTTTGGATTGAAACAATAAAACCTTCACACACTTAAGATCCTCACAAGGCACAACAATATTTTCACCGGAATTAATTTTATATACTATCAAAAAAGGTGGATTCGATCGCAAACAAGGAATAAGTCAATTATTCTGATATTCAAATAAAACGCACCTGACGCGACAGTTTATTCAAAATACAATCGGTCATTCATACAACTGTAAATGGCTCCAGTCTGGAATCGTAAAATTGAATGGACGAAAAGCTAAGCATATGGTGATATTATTATCATGTGTACTCCCAAGCACAATCTGTAATAATATTGTGTTCATTTATAATGACAAAAGAGCTTAACCGACTATTTTCATACAAGCTTACAGAGATCAAGCTTTTTTCATACGTTAAACAAAGACAGGGAAACATTTCTCAATAACGGTTGCGTAACAGAGTTTACTTCATCAATGCCTAATAATAATAACCTACTGCCACACACAGATGGCAGCAGCACGACTTTTCATGGGGGGAAATTTAAAAAGACGAATGACTTTAAATGTCTGTAATCTACTCAAAAATATTCATTATTTGCATTTCTGAGGGTACGCATGCATAGCTTTTTAGCTTGTATGATAGTCACGCCACTGTTCCAAAGGCTGGCATTGTTTCTAATACAGCAGATCCTGTAAGAAGATCACAGCGACTAGCCAACCGCTGATAATGCCCATCGGAGCAATGGGTGAAACTGTCCGGAAAGAATCTACCAGACCACGGCTACGTAGCCTGAAAAAAAAGAAGTGATTGTTGTGTCAATAATGTTCATCGGAGCAATGGGCGAAACTGTCCAGAAAGAATCTACCAGATTACGGCTACATAGCCCGAAAAAAAAAAGGGATTGTTGTGTCAACAAGAACCGGCCGTGAAAGCTTCAATGTACAATAATTCCGTAGATAGGATGGATTAAAGTAATGAAATACTTATGAAAATTTTTATGAGTCTCCAACAGATGGTTTTGATTTTCCCTATAAAATTATTAATATGTTCATTACATTTAACCTTAACCGCAAATCCCCCTTATTTTTATTCTACACAATCTTTAAAAAAGAGTAGGTCCATGATAGAAAAAGAAATTAAATACATTACCTATAGATATTTAAAGTTGGTCCCTCTGTTTTTATTTTATTCTCAGCCCATTATATTTAATTTAGATTGAAATTTCGATTATGTACGAGGGTGGGGTGAAAAGTTTCCGGCCTGACCAAGAAAAACATTTTTTTTTTTTTTAAATTATGCTTTATTTTTCAACATAATCTCCATCAACACTGATACATTTCTCATAACGGTGTTCTAATTTAGTTATGCCAGTTTTAAACGTAGATTCGTCAAGCTCCTCAAAATACTGATTTACAGCTTCGATAACTTCTTCGTTGTTCTTGAATCTTTTACCGCCAAGCCATTTTTTGAGGTTAGGAAACAGGTAATAGTCGCTGGGGGCTAAGTCTGGAGAATAGGGAGATGGGGCATCAATTCAAACTTCAATTCGTGGATTTTGGACATGGCAACAATCAACGAATGCGCTGGTGCGTTATCGTGATGAAACAAAATTGTTTTCTTCGCCAAATGAGGTCGTTTAATTTGTACCTCCTGCTTCAAACGTTGTAATAACTCTGCGTAGTATTGACCAGTGATAATCTTACCCTTTTCAAGGAATCAATGTGTATAATTCCTCTCGCATCCCAAAAAACAGTAGCCATAACCTTGTTAGCCGATAAAATTGTTTTTGCCTTCTTTGGAGTTGGTTCCCCTTTTCCAACCCACTGTTTTGACTGTTCTTTATTTTGAGGAGTGTAGTGGTGGACCCAAGTCTTATCTACAGTTATGAATCGACGCAAAAAATCGTTTGTATTACGCCTATACAGCGCCAAATTGTCGGTAGACATGGTTTTTCGAAGCAGTTTTTGGTCTAACGTTAGCAAACGCGGCACCCACCTTGCACACAGCTTTTCCATGTTCAAATGGTTATGCAAAATATTTCCCACACGTTCATCTGATATCGTACAGGTCTCAGCTATCTCACGCACTTTCAACCTGCGGTCTTCCAACACTATTTTATGGATTTTCTCAATCATTTCTGAGGTTGTGACCTCAACGGGCCGTCCTGAGCGAGGGTTGTCAGAGGTGTTCACACGACCCATTTTAAATTCAGAAACCCACTGCTTAATAGTTGAATATGATAGGGAGGAGTCTCCTAGTGTTGAATCTATCTCTTTTTTTTTTTTTTTTTGGTCTAAAACCTTTCAAATAGAAGTATTTGATGACAGCACGTTTTTCCAATTCCTCCATTTTAAGGTAAACAACGGAAGCGTCTCGCGGGATGTGCTCTCAAACGCAAACTAACGTAGCGATTGGGCTGAACCTTTACATACAAGCTCGGTAGGAATGATACTGTAGGACGCCGCTTCAAAAGTAGACCTAGTGGCGCCATCTCTTGGTCAGGCCGGAAACTTTTCACCCCACCTTCGTATATTATAGTAGAAATGACAGCCTAATTAATATGTTTTCAAGATGATTGATTTTTGTATGAACTTATTTTTATTTAATTGTGAATTATGCAGTATTATGGTATATTTATGTATGTACATTTTAAAAATAAATCAAGATAATTGAAAAAAAAAATTGATTAGGTCAGTGTGATATGGGTAACTAAATTTAAAAAAAAAACAGTCTAATTTATAGAATTTTCTGGGAAACATGTGTTTTTTAAATAGGAATTTAAAGATTCATTTTCTGCATTCTCATTATTATTACTTAACATTTTTGTGGGGACTGACCTTGTTGGTACCAAGACATTGGTTTTGACATTTTCAAAAATTTGCTTGGACACTGTCGGATTTAAAGAAAGCCTTCCGTTCAAAAAAACAGACTACCGTTAAATTTATGTACAGACCTCACACTTTTTATAATACCTATGATCTAAGTTGCAGACGTACATTAAAAGTCTAGTCCTCCAACAAATACACAAACAGGCATGTGTTGTTTCACTCACACATACATAAATGCTGGAGGTTTATTTAGGCAGCTGCAAATGAATACAAAATTATTATTTCCTCGATAAGCGGGCCGGCCTTGCGCCAACAAATTAATTTAAAGTGTGCGAAGCCGCAGGTTTGCACTTGTTTAAAGGCTGAGTAAACCACATTGGTATTTTGAGTTTGGGCTTGAAATAAACATCGAAACAGTTTTTTTTTCTGACACCCTTGGTAGGGATCGAACCGTAGACCCTTAGCATTGATCTTCAACGCTTTACCGACTATATCGACCGGTCCGTGGTCTAGTGGTTAACACCTGTGACTCGTAAATGGAAGGTTGTGGGTTTGAATCCTGGCGGAGCACAAAAAATGTACCGTTTATATTTTCATACATGTGCTTCGCTGATTCATACACCTTTACCAAAGACCAGTCACTAAAGGTCCATCCAGCCTTACAGCAACTGGGTCTGGCTTGAGAATTGTCGCTTTCTACAGCGACGACCAACCTCGCAGAGGGCTCTTGAGGTGCGATACACACAAAAACAGCACTAACCAAATAAATCATCTTAACATTATTATTATATTATCGACTGGCAATAGTATTGTTGCTTAAAAAATGTAAAATTAAATGTAATAAGGCCTCATAACATTAAATAGGTCAAATATTTTATTAAAACATGTAATTATAGAATTTTTTATTTAATTTTCTGATTGAAAAAAATGATTCTGGAAAATTCTACGCGATATGGAATCATTAAAAAAAAATACTGTCCAAATTATTGAGGCGACAGTTGTGTGTCCCAGGAAAAAAATCCTAAAACTCTGATAAGGGTTCTTATCAGAATTTGACCCATATAATATCAAATGAAGCACCTAGTTTCTTTATCAGTTCATATAAATAACCCAATATTTTATAAGTACTTACATTTTTTAATGAAGTAAGATACGAGTACCTATCGAAGTACAGCTTACTCAATTATCTGCTGACTATAGTGTTACCATATTGTACCATTTTAGGGGCTCTTGGACTTTTCGTTTTCAAATGATGACAGGAAAGCTCTGGAAGATTTCAGCTTACAAAATCAAGTTGACACTTTTTTTTGGAAACAACATTCATCATTGTTTTTTTCAAGGTTATTTATAGGAGTATACGTAATAGCTCTAAAGTTCTTTGTTATTTGAAATTCTACCACGTGACACTTATGTTCCTTGACTTATAAGTTGGTATGAAGCTGATCACCTATACTGTAAAAAATTATTCATTTTGCCTCTGGTTCACCTCAGTTTCAGGCAAGGTTGCCAAGAGTTACAGGGCTTATGTTTATTTGAGTTTGGGTTTTTATGTTGTAAGTCCACTTGCAGCATGTGTATGCACGAACATATACGTGTCTGCTTATGGAATGCATGTAATATGAATCTTAATAATAATATATCTTTGCAACTTAGATTATAGATTGGCATTCAATAGTGAAAAAGAGGTGTAGTGAGGTAGAGTAGATTAAAGACTGAATTTTTTAATGAATCACGTCTTTAGAATGAGTCATGAAAGATTCGCACACATTGTAGTTTATGAAATGCCAATAAATCAACGCCCAGTTAAAAGAAAGTGGAGAGATAGCTGGACATCATCTCAGGATCTGTGAACCAAATAAAGTATTTTTTGTGAATCACAGACTGAAAGATTGAAAGAAAGACCTTACTTAAGAAAAACAGGATATTAAATATTTCACGGGTCAGTGTTTGAATGGTTCCGCGACCTTCCATTTCCACGACCTTTCCAACATCAACGACCTTTACACTTCCAAATCCTCTAACTCATGGTCAAGCTCTTAGAAGGTGGTGGATTTGATCCCATAAAAACATATCATTGAATCACATGCTTGTAGGAACTGGGACTGGGTCTTGCTTGAAAATTGTCATTTTCTACATCGGCGACCAAGCTCGCAGAGGGCTTTTGAGGTGTGATTCACTCAAAAACAGCACTCCTTAAAAAATAGATCATTGTTGTAAGATTAAAGACGTCTTGTCACACTCCTGTCATATTATATTTTGAAGATAGCACCTGTTGATGTACAAATATAAAATATGACAAAGTTCAATACAAAGTGTTCACCAACCATAGTGACAAGGGCTTAGCAGCGTTCCTGATTTATTGTCACCGATAATATCCTCGCCTCCATGGAGGAAGTATTAAATGGAGGGGTCGTACATGTGATTTAGTACCAATCAACATGATGCACCGTCTTTGACACCATACATTGTTTATAATGCTGTCTCGCTCACGACATATGAAATGCTTTTCTCATTTTCTATGTAAGCAACGTGTCTCTACTCCGTCTTCAATCTATTTACAAATCACCAAGGAAACTATGAAATCACTATGGTAACGGATTTGTTAGTAGTGTTGTTGCAAGTATGAAGATATCTGATAAATTCCAAATTCAAAAATGTTCCCACCTCATTGTGTACGGGAAGATTTCCACAAGTATCTATTACCGCGAGCATAGAAGTTACATACTTGAAGCAGCAAGTACCTTTATATTTGAACATCACTAGTTCTAGAAATGGCTGTCACTTTCGCGAACAAAATATTTCGACAAGCGAAAAATAAATTTCATCAACGTAATCATATGGAATAGTGATTAAAGTGAAATATTATTCCATGTTCTACAACACATTTACTCTATTTTGTTGGCACGTTTAGAAAATACCCAGTTTGACATTTATATGGATTTTTTCCCAATGAGGTAACACACCTGTTGACAGTTGGAAGGTTACCGATATACTGAATTTGGATTTTTGTGTGATGAGTGGGGTAGCGTATTTCTAATTCTCAAAGGATTGATTTCTTAGCCCATCCAGTTCTATAAATCCATGCTCGCCTCATTAATTTTAATCGAGGAATTAACAGAATATATTGTTCTCACTGGTTTTCTGTATTATACACGCTTTAAATACCATCTTGCTTTGAAATTCCCAACTTGACTGGGCCATTCTATATTAATAACTTATCAATTTGACACAGCTTTTATGTGTTGAAGCCTATATCAAACACATGTGTCTTAAGCAACCTCCTTAGACTGCTAACACTGGTCTCTGTTCTCAACTCCAAAGGTAGGCCAGAGAAGAGCTCCAAATCTGTGGATGTATTTCGCGGAGCACTCAAGACACACCTTTTTAGAAAGTCTTATCCATGATCGGAGAGGGCCCTTGAGGTGTGACACACACGAAAACAGCGCTCTCTTATCATTTGTAATTTAAAATAAATTAGCCTGATATTATTATTATTATTATTAGGCTGCTCCAGCAGCATAGACCAGCTGAACTAAAAGCCCTGTCTGCGATGCCCGTTCTGTTGAGTCGTAGCGGCAATTGAAGCTTATTTACTGTGTCACCCTGCAACGCAACAAAGCTACACATGTAGTGTAACTTCTTGCCACGTAATCCCCAAAGGGTTTCGCATGTGGCGAGTGGAACCTATTTTTACAGGTAAGGGGGCGGCCTAACGCCAACCACTTCATTTGAAGGGGAGATTTCCCAGCTCCCAAGGGGTTGGTACTCATTTTCTTGGGAAGGCTGAGTAAACTTTGCCGGTATTTTATTTTGGGGTTTGAAATAAACACCGAAACGGGAAATCATTTCTGACACCCTCGACGGGATCCAAACCCGAGCTCACGGCATGGAATGCAAATGCTCTACTAACTGAGCTATCACTGGACTTTTTAAAATTAAAGAATACTTTTTCTCCCTAGAATGAAATTCTTAAAGTCCACATTCCGATGGTGTAATTAGGATTTACCTAGTTATTTTTAAGTGCTAAGGTAAGCACTTCATAATCACTTCATTGTTTCCATTAAAACAGTATGCTTTTGAATTTTGCTGTCAGCCTTAGATAGATTGCAGAGAGATAACAACTTACATTTAGCTACATTGTCATTAATTTGATTAACTTAGGATTTTAAACATCATTATTCTTATGCCCACAGCAGCCGCTGGTAAGTTTGTTAATGTGATTTATTGTTTATTGTTTATGTTGCTTAACTTTTTGTTATAAACTTATTCATATTTAGGTTAGGTTAGGTTCATCCATGCCCATAATAGCAACCTTGAAACATACTTAGATTTTCCCATGGGCGTATCCACCAACAAAACCCAAGTATTCACTGACAACACTCAAGATTTATGCATATTACTTGCTGAAGTAGTAGCTCTTTATCCATTTGATGCTGTGTATCTGTGCACCTACTCGGGCTTAAATTAATTTAGTTGACAGCTAAAGTAGGGCGTTGAGGAATTGAGGGACCATGGGTCGAAGGAAAATATCGACGGTTAAAAGGTAATAGGGCATAAGCGGAAAAACCTAAATTGTTCAAGAGAGCAGTTTAAAGTTTGAGATTGCAAAAAAATGGCATAATTTTTTATTTGTTATCATATTGTTAAAATCAAAACAGCTCTAAAATTAAAAAGAATATTGGCATTCCTATTAATGTGGTTTTAGGATGTTTTAATGGTTCTAGTTAAAATCATCTTATTATCCGTAATAGATTTCGGCTTAATTTGTGACAAATACATTAATTTACTAATAGGTTGGCATGAGGCCAAACCCCCATGCTGTAAAAACTTGATTCACTTTAGCCAATGTCACCTGTGTTTCAAGGAAAGGCAGCAGGAGCTTCAAAGTTTATGCTCATGTGAGGTTTGGTTTAATTTGTATGTACACATGTAGCATGCGTAAACTTTAGGGATGGGCCGAAGTTCGTTTCACATTCGATTTAACCGAATTTCGGCAGCTTGAACCAAACTTTAAACATTAAACTTTTAAACATTATCTTCTTCGACTCCGCTATGTAGATATCAGATTGAAACAAAAATGAAATAAATTTAGTATTTTTCTAACAAATAACAGTAACTAGATACTGTAATGCGTAACTTTAAGTTTAAGCGTAACAGTTCAAACCACATTCGGCACATCCCTAGTAAACTTACATGTGCCGGCTTGTGGGCATGCATTAAATATGAGCCATAAATGTCAATATATCTTTGCAACTTAGATTATAGACATAACTCAAAATGCATACTACCATTCAATTCTCGAAGCCAAACTTAACCTAGATACACATTTATTTTTTGTCAAAATATTAATTGTTTGTAAGTATACTTTTATGTTTTGGATAAATTGTAAGTCCACCTTTTTGACTCAGTCATTTTTTAAAAATGAATATTGTATCTGACAAAAGTACCTACTTAAATATAGCCTAAATCAACATGAATCCCATTCACTAGAATTTTATCCATTTATCCACATGCTCAATGGACTCTGTAAAAATTCCATGGACAACAAAATTGTAACATCACATTGCCGGGTCGCTAGAGTAAAACTAGTACTTTTTATTGCTTGCTTAAGACCCTAAACGTCACATAGACATGTGACTTTTGGTTTGTTTTCATAGCCCATTGGTGTTGCCGTTGTTCGTTTAGGAGGAATTCCACAAAAACTTAGCTAAGTGTTGTTCTTGAATAATAAGCAGTTTACTTAGATCATGTTGTTCAAGACGACCATCACTATGGGCAGTGTAATTTTTATGTAGATTAAACTCATTATACATTTTATTGCCTTTTAAATGTATCTCAAATACAGTTTACGTTTACAAGCAATCATATAAATGTATGGAAACTAAAACAGTGCCTCTAGTGAGCGTTATAATTATCATGCAATAATACTAAACGGTGTTATTCACACGCAGCAAATCCACGACTCAACCGTAACGTGAATTTTCCGCATACAAAAAAACGATGATTCATGAATCAGCCCTAGATCAAATGTGTTGTGAATTGCCCTGTTTGTTTTTAGTTTCTTGTAAATTTGCTTTAGTGCACAAAGTATAAAACTTGTTTATTAGCTCAACCGTAGAGCTTACCAAAATTGTATGGAAATTAAAGCAGCGCTTCACGTGAACGTTTTAGTTTTCATACATTTTTGGTAAAACGCTATGGCAGAATTTTAAGGGCAATGCTTTATATACTGTGGGGTATGTATTACATACGATTTGCAAAGAAGAGATTAAAAAACGTATAAAATGTGATGGAGGAAACGGTTCCATGGTAGAATGACACAGTGAAAAAATGACATATGACATAACGACACATGACAATACATCACAGGAAAGTACAACACAATGACAAAACATGACAAGACAAAACCGTTTCATGTGTCGTTTATGCTATGTTCTGTTTGAGGTATGTGATGTTTGAGGTATGTGATGTTTTGTCATGTGATGTTTTTTTCATGTGATCTAATCTAATCTAAGTTGAAAAGATATGCTACATTGGGGATTCACATTATATGCATTCTCACAAGCAGACACGTACAAATTCGCGCTTGCACATGCCACCTGTCATGTGAACCTACAACATAAAAATCAAATCCCAAATGGGCATACACCCTACCCTGCAACTCTTGCCGTCGTTCCCTGCAACAGGGGTGACATTGGCAAAGTGAACCATTTTCACAGCATGGGTGGTCAGCCGCATACCAACCTATAAATCAAGGAACATACATGACAATTTTTTTTTTTTTAATCAATAAATAATAACACGTATGGCCATATGTACTGTCATTTTGATGTTCTGTCATGTTTTGTTCTGTCATGTGTCGTTTTGTCACTGTGCCGTTCTTTCCTGTCACCGGAGGTAACACGAGGTCAAGCGATCCTCGGAAATTCACTCACTCCACTCATCCCAAAATAAAGATCAAGCAAAGTTATCTAAGCCAAGTGTTGTAAAAGTTCAGAAGAGAATCATTGTATCGTCACCCCAGTGCTTGTTTGGCTTATCTACCATTTGATTCATTGATGACTCTGGATGAAATGAAAGAAATATGACAAAAAAAAAATAGCGGCTTATCTGTAATGTAGGCAGCTAAGGCTTCAATTTAATTTTTTGTAGATGTTTTTGGTAGATTTTGGTCTTACTGTGTTTGCTTATTGTTTTTTTGTTTTATATAGCTGGATGTAATTAATTGTCTGTATTTCTTGACTTTAGGTTGGCATGAAGCTGACCACCCGTACTGTAAATAAATGTTTCACTTTGCCAATGTCACCCCTGTTTCAGGGCAGGTTGGCCAGAGTTGCAGGGCTAATGTTCGTTTGAGATTGGGTTTTATATTTTAAGTAATGTGTAAACGCGAATTTATACGTGTCTGCTTGTGGGAATGCATTTAATATGAATCTCAAATGTAATATATCTTTGCAACTTAATTTATAGATGAGCTTTCAATGTCTGAGCTAAGAAAAAAACGTAAAACACGATAATGTGAGAGTTGTTTTAAATATCTTTAAAATAAAATTCCAGTTTTTATTTATCAAATGTAATTAATTGCTTGTATTCCTTGACTTATAGGTTGGTATGAGGCTGACCACCCATACTGTAAAAAATGGTTCACTTTGCCGATATCACCCCTGTTTCAGGGAAGGTCGGCAAGAGTTGCAGGGCTTATGCTCATTTAAGATTAGGTTTTTTTATACTGTAGCTCCACATGCGGCATGTGTGAGCGCGAAATTATGCTTGTCTGCTTGTGGGAATGCATTTGATATGAATCTCAAATATAATATATCTTTGCGACTTAGATTATAGATGAGCTTTAAAAACGTAACGAGAAAAAAAACGTAAAACGCGATAATGTGAGAGTTGTTTTAAATATCTTAAATTCCAGTTTTTATAATGCACATCAGCGGCCTTATTCATTAGATTGGTTGAACCCAAAACCGGAGTTAAACCAACTTATTAGTATGGGGAAACCAACTTTATACTGGTTTAAAAATTAAAACCTTTTTATGAATAAGGCGGAATATGTTCAGTTCACATGCAAATATTGCTCATGTGAAATTATCTCTGATGGAGACAAGACAAACAAGCATTCAGGGTACGAGTATGTCTACGTAAATATAGTACTTATATATATTGTATGGTAGATATCTTTGTCATAAGCATTTTGAAGGAAAAAAATCCATTATATTTAGTTTGATATTAAAACTGTGTAAACATTAGCCATGAATACACGTTTTTTGTAAGTATTTTTAAGTGTTCTCATATTATTAGATCAGGGGAAAAAGTTTCTTCGCATTTTATATAAAAATTCAGGACTTTTTTTTTCAAAGTTAATTTACATTTAATTACAGTACGTATGTGCCATTTTGTTTGTAGACTATCTGTCATCTTGTAGGTAGAGACATGATCCCGTTACTGTAGAAATTTTGGGATTTCTGATCAAAAAAACGCAACGTGACGTCATTTTCTTTATTCACTTTTAATCATCTCAATACAAGCATTGTTGTGAATACAAGAAAATGACTTAACTTGGGCTACAAATTCCGTTGACGGCATATCCGTTTCGAAACCGGTCAAAATTTCCGAAAGTTCTTTTTCAAATTTTAAATATAACAGTGCTGTTCTTAGACATATTGGTCGTCCGTTGAGCCCACGCTTTGACAAACTAATGATGCCTGGGCTGGAAGTCTCATCACCACAGTCATTTGTCATCATCACCAAAGTCACCACCGAATTTTGGTAATATTTGTATGAAGACTAATCAGATGTTCACTTGCGGCCATCTTGGATTGACAGGTTTTCATACAAATGCATCATTAGTTTGTCAAAGCGTGGGCTCAACGGACGACTAAAATGTCTAAGAATAGCACTGATTGAATTTTATTTTCGACTTGAAATCAGGACCTTGTTAATATGCTTATCGCAATCTATCAAAATTATACACTTTTTACCAAATTCCTCACTATTGCAAATACCCTATTGGGGGACAAGGCGTCATGTGAGATCAGCACCCTTAGTATAAAGCAATTTCGTAAACTCAACTCGATTGCTGAAACCGAAAAAAACAAGTAAGCAGCACATATAGTGTAACTTCTTGCCGCTTTATTTCCGAAGGGGCAATTTGGAATGCTCAGTCTTTTTTTATCAATATTACCATGGAGCTTGTTCTAATGAGATCCATTCATTAATCCCTCCCCCTCGCATTTCAGAAAGGGAAACTCGTAGTACGACTCTCATACATCCCTTTGCAGTCGATCTCAAAACTATGAGAACTTGGCTTTTCATGACTCATTCCATTGCCAAACTGCCCGTTTATGGAATGATCTAACAGTATCTGTGTTCCCTTCCCAATTTAATCCGGTTTTATTCAAAACCAACATCAATCGCCACTTCCTTGCAACGCCTCATGACAGAAGCAACACCTCTGCGGCACTCTTCCAGGGTGACATAGACCCCCAAGACTTTCAAGAATTGGGGAGCCTCCCGCACAGGATTCCTTAAAAAAAAAGTATGTAGCGATTGAGAACTATTTATTGTAGCAGGTATGTAGTCGTGGTTAAGGCCTTGTATTTTGGAAGTCATGACGTCGATTCTCAGCGGAGCACAAAAATATATTTATGTTTTCAAATATTCTCTACGCTGGGTTGAATAAATAATAATAATATTAGGATGATAGCTCAGTTGGTAGAGTGCTTGCATTCCATGCCGTGAGCTCGGGTTCGAATCCCACCGAGGGTGTCAGAAATGATTTCCCGTTTCGGTGTTTATTTCAAACCCCAAAATAAAATATCGGCAAGGCTTACTCAGCCTTCACAAGAAATGAGTACCAGCCCCCTTGGGAGCTGGGAAACCCCCCACTTTACTGACGTGGTTGGCGCCGGCCCCCTTACCTGTCAAAATAAATAGGTTCAACTCGCCCCATGCGACTCCTTCGGGGATAACGCGACAAGAAGTTAGACTATATGTGTAGCTTAGTTGCGTTTGCGTTTTTTTTTATTTGGTGAGCGCTGTTTTTGTGTGTATCACACCTCAAGAGCCCTCTACGAGCTTGGTCGTCGCTGCAGAAAGCGCCAATTCTCAAGCAAGACCCAGTTGTTGTAAGGTTGGATGGACCTTTCAGTGACCGGTCTTTGGTAAAGGTTTATGAATTCTTTCAATCCAGCGAAGAGCACATTTGGAAATATAAATGGTATATTTTGTGCTCCGCCGGGATTCAAATCCACAATAATTTTACATTTACGAGTCCGAAGTGTTGCCACTGGACTACGGACTGGTCCAAGAAGCGTTCATTCAGCTTGCAAAAAAAAACAGAGCGGTCACCAAAGTTCCATCCAGCCTTACAGCAAATGGGTCTTGCTTGAGAAATGGTGCGTTGTAGCGACGACCAAGCCTGAGGTGTGATTCACGCGAAGCAGCGCTCACCAAATAAATCATCCACGTGTGTACGAGTACGTATGTATGCGTGTACCTATTCACCATCTATTTATGTGTAGGTAGTTTGAACTTACAATACGTATTACGTACCTCCTGTATATACGTAGATAAGAGAAAATGCCGTCTATCAATAATTGTCAATTTAAAATATAATCACTCTTGATGGGTATCTAAATAATTAATTATACTAAACAGTGTGTACGGGACGATGTACTCCCCCCACTCGCCCCCCCCCTTCCCCCCTCCTCACCCCCTGATAATACAGCCCATAAAGACGCTCCGCGATAACGCTCTCGTACCAATATCAACTTTATTGCTGCACCATAAACACATCGTTCACTAATTTACCTAGAGATTTTCCCGGCGACATATTTTCGTCGCACTTTCCGCATATAAATACACGCCGCGTCTCCTCTCCATCACTCGCAATATCCAGTTTGTTTATATGCTATTTGACACATAGCATCAATCAAATACAAACCGTTATTTTTTTTTTGTTTGAAAATTTAATTTTGATTTTTGTGTCCAACGCTAGACCGTAGAATGTAACACGGAAGTTGATTGTTGGTATCCGAGACGCGTGTTTCTCCAGCTGCCCGTTTGGTCGTGTCGTCGTCTGCGCCTGCTCGCGGAGATTCTGGTCGCTTGGATCTGTCAGGAGCAAGAGTAGGAGGAGGAGGTCCGCGTCGTGTTGCATGGGGTTTCCTGGCTGGTCTGCGTGGCTGATCGGCCCCTGGCTTGGCGGCCTTGAGACGGGGACCAGGGGGGCGCTATTATGTACAAACGCTTCCAGCTGCCACGGGTCTCGTGGGGCCGCAAGTCGAAGGTCAAGGCGTGAGGACCTGCCCGTGGGGTGACCCGAGAGGCCATGGCGCTCCGTGGCGGAGGAGGCCCATCACCGCAGACTACTGTTGGACCCATTAGTTTGTTTTTGTTCCAGTTATCATGAAACAGAACACTCTCGTGTGCCAGTTCGCCTCGCCCCTGGACGTCGATACGCACATCAAGCCCGAGGTGAGCGCCAATCACTTTCCTACTGCTTTCCTTACCACCGAGTGGAATCTAAGTTGCAGAGATATGTTACATTGGGGATTCCCAATATATGCATTCTCACAAGCAGACACGTACAAGTTCGTACAAGCTTGCACATGTCGCATGTGTACCTGCAACATAAAAACCCAAATCTCAAATGGGCATACACCCTGCAACTCTTGCCGTCCTTCCCTAAAACAGGGGTGACATTTGCAAAGTGAACCATTTTTTACAACATGGGTGGTCAGCATTATACCGACCTATAAGTCAAGGAATACAGATAATAAATAACATTAATGTATTATACAAAAACTTAAAAATAAATCAAACTGAGAAAAAGAGGGAAAAACATATCGATACCTTATAGGTAAAACCGAATAAGTGACATATCAAGCTGGCATGGGTTTCTCAGATAATCTATAATAATATCTATCTATAATCTAAGTTGCAAGGATGTATTCATTTTAAGTTCTCAAATGCATGCCCACAAACAAACACGTGTAGTTCGCGCTTACAAATGCTGAATGTGTACTTACAAATAAAATCCAAACCTCAAATGAACATAAGCCCTACAACTTTTGCCGACCTTCCCTGACACAGGGGTGACATTGGCAAAGTGAACCATTTTTTACAGGATGGGTGGTCAGCCTCATACCAACCTATAAGTCAAGGAATAAATGCACTTTTTTCCTATTTTCTACAAAAGAAAACATCAAAAAGTTTGTCATGAGTATAACCTCATAATAAGTTCACTTACTATGAGAATTTATTCCCGATAAAACATTTTATCCACGATTTCTCAAATCCGTTAATCAGCACTTATCCAGTTTTACTTTTAAGTTGGATATACAGATGTAAAGGTTAGAAATATGCATACAGAGTAGGCACCTACTGTATGGTTTTGTTCAAAAATCTTTAATAAATAATGCTTAAATTTACACGTGCCTTTACCTCTTATTCCTTGTTTGATTATTATTGCATCTGGTGCCTTCTTTGAATCAACCATTCGTTTTCAAAAACTCTCCTAAAAAATATGGATGGAAACTAAATCATCATCTATAAGTGTTTCCATACATTTTGCTGTGTATGTTCCTTGACTTATAGGTTGGTACGCGGCTGACCACCCATGCTGTAGAAAATGGTTCACTTTGCCAATGCCACCCCTGTTTCAGGGACGGTCAGCAAAAGTTGCAGGGTTCATGTTCATTTGAGATTTGGTTTTTAATATGTAAGTGCACACGCGGCACTTGTAAATGTGTACTTGCGTGTATCTGCTTGTGGACATGCATTTAATGTGCATCTTAAATGTTATTTGCAAATTAGATTATAGTTTGTGGGACAGAGAATTAAAAAAAAAGTTAATCTGATGTTTATTTTGTGTGACCTACATTTGCGCAAAATTTGAATTTGTACCATTCTACGTTTTATTTTGTAATCTTATGCCAAATACTGAAAAATACCTCATAGGTCGTAGATGCGTAGACCTGTCGCATCGTAGGCATTTGGCTTAGGGGCCGTCCATAAATTACGTCATCGATTTTGGCCGATTTTCGACTCCCCCCCCCCCCCCCCCCTACAATCATTCTATAGTCATTATCTAATGACCCCCCCTCCCCCTCTTGCTGTAATAATGGATGAGCTTAATAATTAATAATGTTATATTACTTACATAATATTTTGAATATTTTATAGAAATTGGTATTTACAAGAACGACGTCACTTTTGGTACTCGTACATCATTTGCCATCATCCGCAGACCCGACCCCCCCCCCCCCCCCCTTAAAGCTAATGACATAATATATGGACAGCCCCTTATAAATTATATTAACTGATTGACTGATTACTAACGGAGTGACAAAACAATATCAGACGTACTCACTGACGTCATGTTGCAGGCCAATGCTACCCTTACGTGGGTATAATGATAAGAAGTTGCATTCTGTACTCGTTGTAAACTGGACCGGACCGTAGTCTAGTGGAAACGCTTCAGACTCGTAAATGGAAGGTTGTGGGATCGAATCCCGTAGGAGCACAAAAATACCGTTCATATTTTCAAATATGCTTCTATTTTTGTTGAACATATTTTAGCGGATCAATCAGTCCAGCTAGATAGTTCAGCTGGTAGGATGATTACATTCCATGGTGAAAGCTCGGGTTTGAATCCCACCGAGGGTATCAGAAGTAATTTCCCGTTTCGATGTTTATTTTAAACCCAAAATAGAAATACCAGCAAGGTTTAGGTACTCAGCCTTCACAAGAAATGAGTACCAGCAACCTCGAAAGCTGGCAAACTCACACTTATATGGAAATAGTATTTGAGAAAATGTGAAGGAACTGAAACTACTTAATTAACTAAATTTCTTGGAACATTCTTCACTATTTTACTAAGGCCATTAAGTTTAAAAAGCATTTTTTTAAATAAAACGACATATTATGTAGGGTATATGCCACTCCTTAATGTTAATTAACGGCTTTTTTACCTTCTCCTTACAGTTCATTGGCACTAAAAGAGAATACATATATAAATATATGTTGTGCACAACAGGTTACCCTAATTATACAGTGCACCCTCACAGCTATCAACATGCTGGGAGGAACTTTATTGCTAGTTTTTTAAATCTTAATAACTTGCACTGAAAAATGTCGATATTAGACTTATTTAAAAGCTTTGTGCATGAAATAGATCATGTCTTCGCCCTCGGGTGTAGTCGTCAGGCACATACAACCTGTAGCCCTCCAACAGGGTGGGACTGTCAATTAAGCCGGTGATGACCTTATGAGTGAGCACCATAAGGGACCTGTTGCGCCTCGATTCCAGGCTTCTAAATCCAGTCTCCCGGAGTAGCTTCTCTTGATGCATGAATTGTGGATAACTTCCACACCGCCTCATGAGGAGATACCTGAGAAACTTTTTTTGGACTTGTTTTATCATATCTATGTACTTCCGCTGGTAAGGAGTCCAAACCTCGACAGCGTACTCTAATTTGGATCGTATAACACAGCTAAAGACGTCAACCATCGCTCTGGGTTCTGTGAGTTAATAGAAATGTGTCAGTTGTAATCACAATGCTTAATTATTGACGTTTTATTGGTGTTTTTGACTTAAAGGGGATTATAATAATCGATTGTCGATAACTGCATAGAAGGATTATAAATCTACATACACGGAGCTGTAAAAATCTTACATCAAAATAATAAGGTGTATAAAGTCATAGTAGTCATTAAATAATGTAAGGCGTTAATAAATAATAATTAATTTGTATATTGTTATGATTTTATTGGGTTCTTTTAATTAAACTGCAATTACCATTTATTTCACTCAAAATACGGTTTACAATGTACTGGTCACTTTTTCTAGCTCTTGGCCTATCGTCTTCACGGCTCAATGTTTCAATCGTCTCTGGCCTGCACACAATTGCGATTCGCATTTATATACGTTCTTACGGACGTTTTTTGACTGTTCTTGATTTCTCGAGCACGGTGGATGATTCCATCCCAGAGCGTTGTTCCACCAGCGTGATGAGGATCACGTATGCACTAATACTACCACACGCTCGTAACAATATGTGTGTGTGGCGCGTTACTAATTTCACCCTTCGCGTGACTAGGTTCGAGGAATGACTGTAACTGTAACTCTGTCGCCATTCTGCTAGGGTCGGCCAGAGCCCCTGCAGAGTTGCCTCCATTTTTTCCTTCCCTGACATACCTCTTTCAATTCCTTCATATCCATCACCTTTTTCATGCATTTTCTTCTTTTACAAAGTGAATTATTTATATTATTTGTTCATAAATGTGCTGAAACGCAAAGCAAACATTTTCAACAACAAATTTGTTTGAAAATTTCCTTTCAAGACTTATAGGTTGGTATGCGGCTGACCACCCATACTGTAAAAAATGGTTCACTTTGACAATGTCACCCCTTTTTCAGGGAAGGACGGCAAGAGTTGCAGGGCTTATGTTCATTTGAGATTGGGTTTTTATAATGTAGGTCCACATGCGGCGTGTGTTAGCGCGAAATTATACATGTCTGCTTGTGGGAATGCATTTAATATAAATCTTAAATGATATATATCTTTGCAGCTTAGATTAGATTAGAATACAATACATAACTGCTGCTAAAATATTGCTGTGACTATGTTTAGACATTTAAAAAGACATCATTTTTCGTTTATGTAACACATTATTTTCATGTAGGTACCTACTGCTTTTTTTTCCATTTCAAAAGACATTAATTTCACAGAAAAAATCGTCCAGAAACATCTACGCTGTTATTCACACACAGCTAATCCATGGCTCATCCGCGGCCTATCGTAAAATTTTCACACAAAAAAAATGATGATTCATAGATTAGCTATAGATTAAATGTATTAAATACTATTCCTAGTATTTGAAAAATTAATATGTATTTAACTTTCGAAAGTTGTTGTGTTCCTTGACTAACAGTTTAACATGAGGCTGACCCCCCATGCTGTAAAAACTTTGTTCATTTTTGCCAATTTCACCCCGGTTTCAGGGAAAGGTGGCGGGAGTTGCAAAGTGTATGTTCATGTGTAAGCGCGAACTCACTTATGCCTAGTTAGGTTTAAGTTAGAATTACGGCCGTTTGACATTTTGACAATTATATTAATTTTCGGATATTTAACGAACCGTTCGGTGAGAACTTACATTATTCTCTACGTTTCGTCAGCGAAGACGTCGGCTACGTCGCTGACGAAACGTAGAGAATAATGTAAGTTCTCACCGAACGGTTCGTTAAATATCCGAAAATTAATATAATTACTTATGCCTGCTTGTGGGCATGCACCAACAATATATCTTTGCAACTTAGATTATAGAAAATGATAGATAATTTCATGTAAATATATCATTGTTAGACCGTTGAACTGTTTTGAGGTAGTGAACTTCGTAGGGAATCAAAACAAACGTGGAATATGATAATTACGATAATTATTATTATATGCCCACATGCACTTTATCTATAGGAAGAAATAACTTCATTAAAATCTTACTATTTGGTATATTCATTTAAAATACCCTTTTATGAAGCACATAGTTTTATCTTCACATTTTTTTTATTCATTAGATTTGTTCAACTCACAGATCAATTATTTTATCTATGGTTCAACCCTTAAGCCACGCTTAAACCTATTTTTTATTGTGTGGAAAAGGTCACTTTTAAATCGTATTTAAAATTGAACCCAGTTTTTTTTAAATAAGGGGCAAGGCTACAAGTCCGGTCGATAGCTCAGTTGGTAGAGTGCTTGCATTCCATGCCGTGAGCTCGGGTTCGAATCCCACCGAGGGTGTCAGAAATGATTTCCTGTTTCGGTGCTTATTTCAAGTCCCAAAATAAAATACCGGCAAGGTTTACTCAGCCTTCACAAGAAAAGAGTACCTACCAGCTCTCTCGGGAGCTGGGAACTCCCCACTTCGACTCAAGTGGTTGGCGTAAGGCCGGCCCTAATGTAATCTAATCTAAGTTGCAAAATATAAGTAACATTAGAGATTCACATTATATGCATTTTCACAAAACAGACATGTTTATATAAACATGCCGCATGTAGTCCTACAATATAAAAACCCGAATCTCAAATGAACATACACCCTGCAACTCCTGCCGACCTTCCCTGAAACAGGGATGACATTGGCAAAGTGAACCATTTTCTACAGCATGGGTGGTCAGCCGCATACCAAACTATTAGTCAAGGAACATACACAACAAATTACTTTTTTATATCAACTAATCTGTAAAAATAAATAGGTTCCACTCGCCACATGCGAAACCTTTGGGGATAACGCGGCAATAAGTTACGCTATATGTGTAGCTTAGTAGCGTTGCGTTTGCAGCAATGTATCACTTTTTAGTTGATGATGCAGATAGGTACGTTCTGTACAATGTTGCAATTTTGAAATTTTCTTATCATCTTCTAATTATAATTTTACTGATGGAAATAAAACGTGTAGATAATTATTGTCTACCCAATTACTTAGGCACTGAATAGATAGTAGACTTGTACCTACAATCTTCATTTTTTTTTTTGCTATACATATTATTCAGCTACTGTGGAACCAAAGTAAATGATTACGTAATAATTATTTAGTATGGGCTGTTATCTTTTTTATTAGTGGAGTAGGTATTGACAAGTCCTCACACTTTGCACGTCATCATCTACAAATAGTATCAAAATAAGATATTCATCAGTGGTGACCAACCCTATGTATCAAATCACGGATAAGATTTTTTGTAGGGATGCGTCTTTCGTGCTCCTTAAACGATACCAACAGTTTTTACCCTCCTCACATTAGGTGGTAGCCTGCTCCACTCTATTCGGCACGCAAACCGGAAAGCAAGGTCTTCAAAATTAATGCGTGTCTGACGATGCGGTCAAACACCCCATACCCCGCGGATCTGAGCGTTTGGCGCCTCAAATCTATCTCAACGGGTGAGAACATGTCGTACAAATATGAAGGAGCCTTGATTTGTAAATATTTGATTTTTGGAACTGTTTTCAGTACCCTTAGTACGAGTTGCAAAACTTGAGAAAAGTAAAGTTTACGGAAAACATTAAAGAGTGATTTCTTCCAAAATCTGCCGTTTTTTTTTCTTACACTTTACGGTCTTAGCAAAAAAGTTACAGTGATGAATAAAATCAAGTTCAAACAAACAAAAACGGCAGAGCTTGGAGGAAATCACTCTTTAATAATTGCCGTAAACTTTACATTACTCAAGTTTTGCAACTCGTACTAAGGATTGTTTTTCTTCGATCATACGTTCAAAATGTATGTAGAGGGTGAATGGAAAGCGGTGTTACCAAAAAGTGTGAGGTGTGAAATGGTATGCATGAACGTGAAAGTGGTATGAAACGATTGTTTTTCTATCTCAACAGAATTATGATTATCTATCATGAAAAGATCTGCGGGGTGAACATAAAAGAAAAACGTTAAACCTAAACGGCCTTAAAAGTATATGTTGCAAGAATAGATGGATGTCGTCGAAGAGGAAGACCGAGAAAGGTATGGATGTACCAAATTTCCGAAATTGCGAATGAATGGAATATCCAGAGTCATAATAAAAGGAGAGCTTGTATGAAGAAGGTTATGACTCTGGATGAAATGAAAGAAGTATGTAAGGACAGAAAGAAATGGCGGTTGATCTGTAATGTTGGGTTTTTTTAAAAATTAGAAAAAAAATTCTGTTTTAGTTTTGATGTCCATGCATATTATTATTTATTGATTTTAAAAATGTAATTTGTTGTGTATGTTCCTTGACTTATAGGTTGGTATGCGGCTGACCACCCATGCTATAAAAATGGTTCACTTTGCCAATGTCACCCCTGTTTCAGGGAAGGTCGGCAAGAGTTGCAGGGTGTACGTTTATTTGAGATTCTGGTTTTTACATCGTAAGTCCACATGCGGAATGTTTAAGCGCGAACTTGTACGTGTCTGCTTGTGAAAATGCATATAATGTGAATCCTTAATGTTACATATCTTTGCAACTTAGATTAGATTAGAAGACACACCTAGTGGTAAAGCGGAAAGGCTACGTTTCCTTAATCATTTTTTAAATGATTAACTATCACCATCATGTATTTTATTAACCTCACACAATGTATCCAAAAAAACACACTGCAAGCTGATATCATAAAAAATGATAAGTTTTGGTACGCGTGCCCGGGGTTGCTTACGGCACGCTCCTTCACGCGTCTGGGCGTGCGCGGCGCGTGTGGCGCGTCGTGCTCCTCACGTGCTGGAGGCGTGCTGGAGGCGTGCCGGGCGTGCCGGGCGTGCAGACGCTCTCATAGGCGGAGCTCCAGCCGAGCAAACACCTGAAAAAATAAAACTCGGCCCAAAAACAAGCGACGCATTCAACAAAACACATTCAAATATTAAAAAAAAAAAACAGCATTCCAGAAAAAAAAACTAATTCAAATGCTCATATGTCACGCGCGTATTTTTTTTTATGTTTTAACAGCCTCTATGTCTCTCCGTATAAAATTTGGACTTCTAAAATAGTTACAATGCAGTTTAGTAAAAATAAGTTTTTTTTTTTTTTCAGCAAGCCAACATCACACGTCTTGGTGATTTGTTGTCGTTTCCCCTACAACCCGGCCGTGCGGCGTCACAATTTTGTTGTCTGTAGAATTTGTGCCGAGTCCTCTACTATAAGGGTGGCTATAACGGTATAGCCACCCTTAGTTCAAGCTGTATAAAATACGGCCACCACCATAAAATTTCACACGTCTGATTTTATAGAAATCCACTCTCATCTGATCCGTTGGAAACCTCCTGAAAACATTAAAAAAATCACTTCAATTAATTATTAATTTCACTTTAAAAAAAACTGTTTTTTTTTCTTGATTTTATTTCACATCAGTTTTCAGGAAGAAGCGAATCAAATTTTCACACGGCATAATAAAATTTCAAATTTTCGTAAAAACATTTTTTTTATTGATGCAAACCAACAGCAGTTTTATTTTATTTTTAAATAAAAACAGGAAAAACATGTAATTTTTTTTTTTTTTTTTTTTTATTTGACAACACATTTGAGGTATATTTGTAGTATGGTGGTGATCTGCCCACGGCACCGCTGTTGGAAGCGTCTGTTCCTCATGTGGCGGCGAATTGTAATTAATTTCTAGTGTGTACCCAAATGTGCTTAATCTCTCGGTCTGGCTGATAACAAATAATAAAAAATATATTTATTTATTTATGCTACATCGCAACAGTGTTGTCTGTTATCGCTGAAGGGGTTCAAGGCAGATCAACATTTTATATTAATGTTGAACTATTTTTTTCCTAAAAATAAATATTTATTTATTGCTAAATTCTTTACCCCAATTGTATGGATATCCTTCATATCATGACTTGATTGATTTATTACCGGAACCACCGGAATCCATTGCTTGAATTGAAGCAGCATTTGTAAGCGCGAACTCACACGTGTCTGTTTGTGAGCACGCATTTAATGTGAACTTTGAATTTTATTATATCTTTGCAACTTAGATTATAGATTATAGACCTCAATCGGTAGAGTGCTAGTATTCCATGCCGAGAGCTCGTGTTCGAATCCCGCCGAGGGTGTCAGAAATGATTTCCTGCTCCGATGTTTATTTCAGACACAAAAATAAAATACCGGGAAGGTTCACTCAATCTTCACAAAAAAATAAGTACCAGCCCTTCCGGGAGCTGGTTATCCCTCACATCAATTGAAGTGGTTGGCGGAAGGCCGGCCCTTTTACCTGCAAAAATAAATACTTCCCACTCGCCACATGCAACGTCTTTGTGGAAAACGCGGAAAGAAGTTGCACTTTATGCGTGGCTTAGTAGGGTTGGCGACCATTTCGAGAATATTTTACATGTTGCGTGAAAATTTAACCAAAATCGTTGGAGTGGTTTAGGAGTCCAAAGGAATCATACACACCGTCCCCTTAGTGCTTTTTCGTCTTATGCCCATCAGAGATAACTCCTAAAAAGTGTAATATAGCGTAATTACCGGTCCGTAGTCCAGTGGTAACACTTCGGACTCTGAATGGAAGGTTGTGGGTTCGAATCCCGGCGGAGCACAAAAAAATATCATTTATATTTTCTAATTTGCTCTTCGCTGGGTTGAAAAATTCATAAAAATCTTTACCAATGACCGGTCACGAAAGGTCCATCCAGCCTTACAGCAATTGCGTTTTGCTTGAGAATTGGCGCTTTGTAGCGACGACCAAGCTCGTAAAAAATACGGCCGATAGCTCAATTGGAATGCTTGCATTCTATACTGAGAGCAAGGGTTCGATCCCCACCGAGGGTGTCAGAAATGATTTCCCGTTTCGGTGTTTATTTCAAGCCCAAAATACCGGCAAGGTTTACTCAGCCTTCACAAGAAATGAGAACCAGCCCCCTTTGGGAGCTGGGAAACCCCCACTTCAACTGAAGTGGTTGGTGTAAGGCCGGCCCCCTTACCCGTACAAATAAATAGGTCCCGAATCGCCACATGCGACCCCTTCGGGGATAACGCAGGCAAGAAGTTACACTATATGTGTAGCTTAGTTGCGTTTTTTTACACTTTATTATAGCAGCCATTTTATCACATTATGTACATACTTTGTGCCTGTTGGCAATTTAATTATTTTACTTATATTCATTGTAAAGACGTAAATCAGAGCCGTCTAATAAATTTAATGATTTCATCTTCAGGCACGCTTTTACATGTTTACTTTGCTACAAGTGTAGATAATTACTATGCAAATAATGAAAGTTAAACTGTGAAGTCTAACCCATTGTTCAGGCTTTCATTTTTAAACAGTTTAAAAGTCAACTTTCCCATACAAATGAGTGGGTTTAATTTTGATTTTAGGTTCGACCAATCTAATGAATAAGGCCGATCGACTTATGATATCTGTGAACTAGAAACTATTTAAACGAAAACATATTACACTATATCCGTTTCAACTTACTAAACCGCAAAAAATCGTCCTAAGTTAGAAAGAGAACAAATATCTTCACAGTATCTTTTCGTTGTAAACAAAAAAACACTTCCAGAAAGTTGGCAGAATTTAAATTCATTTGTGCTGGAATGCTGTGCGCACGCATTATAAATGAGTTGGTTGCTTTTTTTAATTCTTAAAGAAAAAAAAACATTATGTCATTGGGTGTCATTCCTTGACTTGTAGGTTGGTATGAGGCTGACCACCCATACTGTAAAAAAATTGTTCACTTTTCCAATGTCACGTCGGTTTCAGGGAAGATCGGTAAAAGTTGCTGGGCTTATGTTCATTTGAGATTGGGTTTTATATTGTAGGTTCACATGCGGCATGTTTAAGCGCGAACTTAAACGTGTCTGCTTGTGGGAATAAATTTAATATAAATATATATAAATCTCAAATGTAATATATCTTTGCAACTTAAATTATGGATTACAGTGTCCAAACGCAAAATGAAGAATGCAAGAAAACATAGGATTTCACATGATGTATGTTCCTTGACTTATAGGTTGTTATGCGGCTGACCACCCATACTGTAAAAAATTGGTTCACTTTGCCAATGTCACCCCTGTTTCAGGGAAGGACGGCAAGAGTTGCAAGGCTTATGTTCATTTGAGATTGGGTTTTTATATTGTAGGTCCACATGCGGCATGTGTTAGCGCGAAATTATACATATCTGCTTGTGGGAATGCTTTTAATATAAATCTTAAATGATATATATCTTTGCAGCTTAGATTAGATTAGATTAGATGATGTTTGACAGCTCTGGTTAACAGGTGTGCCATATAGTATGTATCAATGCAAGCTAGTTTCTTCTCCATCGATATTATAACTCAATGGTTAAACCAAATAATCTACTATGTATCAAGAAATACTCTCAAGAATCCTTACAAAGTTTGCTTCAATAATAACACATTCTTATGAGTTCAGTGGACTGGAAGACATGGTCAAACATTTTTTGTCGGGTCGATAGCTCATATGGTAGAATGCTTGCGTTCCATGACAGAGGACTGGACCCCACCAATCTCATCTATAATCTTATCTAAGTTGCAAAGATGTGTAACATTGGGGATTCACATTATATGCATTCTCACAAGCAGACACGTACAAGTTCGCGCTTGCACATGCGGCATGTGAACCTACAACATAGAAACCCAAATCTCAAATGAACATACACCCTGCAACTCTTGCCGGCCTTCCTTGAAACAGAGTTGACATTGACAAAGTGAACCATCTTCTACAGCATGGGTGGTCAGCCGCATACCAACCTATAAGTCGAGGAATATATTCATGTACAGAGAAATCATGACAGATAAGAAAATGAAAAAGTTTGCGTGCGTACACAGGTTGTTGAAAATGAAAACAATGGTGCTACCAAAGGTGTCAGAAATGATTTTCCGTTTTGGTGTTGATTTAAAATTTAAAAAAAATACCGGCAAGATTTACTCAGCTTTCACAAGAAATGAGTTCTAGCCCCCACGGAAAATGGGAAACACTCACTTCAACTGAAGTGGTTGGGTGTAAGGCCGGCCACTTTGCCTGTAAAAATAAATAGAACCCGAGCTCTCAGCATGTAATGCAAGCACTCTACCAACTTAGTTATCGACGGGACAAAGTAAACAGCGTAAACCTCACCTATTCCCTACCAGTACCCTAGTACGAGTTGCAAAACTTGAGTAATGTAAAGTTTACGGCAATTATTAAAGAGTGATATCCCCCAAAATCTGCCGTTTTTGTTTGTTTGAACTTGATTTTCTTCATAACTGTAACTCTTTTGCTAAGACTATAAAGTGTAAGAAACAAAAACGGCAGATTTTGGGAGAAATCACTCTTTAATATTTTCCGTAAACTTAACTTTTCTCAAGTTTTGCAACTCGCACTAAGGGTACAGGTATGCATTACACTTGGAAACGTTATCATAATCACATCTTGATGGATCACTATTAAAAAAAAATATCATGTCAATTTTAGTATGTTTTAATTTATAACAAATCCTGATTAGATTAAATAGTATATCGATCTGTGAGTATATCCATATGGTGCACATTCGTTGTGGTAATAAATTTTCGGATTAGATCGGCGACAATTTTCTGACTAATTCAGGAAGACCTTGGTTTTCAAAATTGATCACCACATTATCAGAGTTAGTTGAGGTCAACAAAAAACTACCAGCACAATTCAAATGGGACCTTTGGAATGTGTTTCAGTACAATAAGATTTGTAGACTATAAACATTCTGCCATTAGATGTTACAAGTATAGGTTTATTTTGAAATTTGGAATGCAGTGCCAATTATTGTTTAATTTGAAAGTAAGAAGATGTTTTTAATTTTATGTGGGCCTATTTTGGGACTGACATAATCTAATCTAAGTTGCAAAATATAAGTGACATTAGAGATTCACATTATACGCATTCTCACAAAACAGACATGTTTAATTTCGCGTTTAAACATGCCGCATGTAGTCCTACAATATAAAAACCCGTATCTCAAATGAACATACACCCTGCAACTCCTGCCGACCTTCCCTGAAACAGGGGTGACATTGGAAAGTGAACCATTTTCTACAGCATGGGTGCTCAGCCGCATACCAACCTATAAGTCAAGGAACATACATACACAACAAATTACATTTTAAAAATCAACAAATTATAACATGTATGGACATCAACAACTAACAAAAAACCAATTTTAATTTAAAAAATCCCTAGCCGCCAACATCACAGATTAACCGCCATTTCTTTCTGTCCTTACACACTTCTTTCATTTCTTTCAGAGTCATAATCTTCTTCATACAGACTCTCCTTTTATTACGACTCTGGATATTCCATTCATTCACAATTTCGGAAATTTGGTCCATCCATACCTTTCTCGGTCTTCCTCTACCACGACATCCATCGAGTCTTGCAACATATACTTTCTTCGTCAGTCTGTCATCATTTATTCATAAGATTATTGGTATGTCAATTTTGCACAATGAACAGCTCTTCCAAAATTCTAACCCAACTTACCCAACTTCTCTATCCTTTGCATTCTTTCAACATATCGCACAGCTAGATCAAAACTTAGTCAAATAAAAAAACATAAAGTCGGAGATGACCTTGTATTGATTGGAGTTACAATGTTTTTAGGCAAAATTCAATAACCAAAATATTTTGCATTAATAATGACCTTCGGAATACGAGTCTCTAGCCTTAACCACTGGACTACAGACCGGTCGATTGCGCTCCATAACTTAAGTGGTATAAGATGAAGATACACGTTTTTCTAATCAACTGAGAAAGTAGTCTTTGCGTTTAACTTAGTTATGGCCTAGCTTCTTGATATGTATTCAATTTTACTTATATAGAACCTTGCATTGACGGCTATCTTAAATTCTCATTGTATTACACCCCTTTATTATTCAACAGGTACTTGATATCATTGTCAGCAATGTTCTAATAGAAATTCTTGTTGTTTTTCAGGCTACAATCCTTGAAGGAAAGTACTGGAAAAGACGAGCGGAGGCCGTCATAGCGGAATATAAAAAATGGCGCATGTTCTATAGAAACAGGGCTCTGGGATGGCTGCCCACTAATGCTTTATCCGATGTTGTAAGTATCATTAAACATAATTACACCTCAAATACGATCTTTTAATAAACATGCCTTTGATTTCCGGTCCATAGTTTAGTTATTAGCTGTGAGTTTGCTTTCTGGGAGGAAGACCTGAAGCGCTATTCTGCTAAATTCCTTACACTTTGGATAACAATCCAAGTCGTAGCTTGTTAGCGCTTGCGAAAGAACTCCATAGATAAAAAATATCACAGTACACCTTATTTTTGGACACAAAATCGCGATCTCGTCGCCTTAAGGTCGTAAGGAATTTAGCAGAATAGTGCCTCTGGGATGAAATCCAAACATTATCAGAAAAAAGTTTAGCAGAACCAAAATGTTAAGTACAAAGTTGTTCAAGATTAATCAATATGTTAGACATGTTTATCAATCTATGGTTTTAGGTGCAAAGAATTTTTAATCTGCTTTGTTTTTAAAAGATCTCTCATTTGTTTCTTATATTACATAGAGTGAACCTTGATCCCATACATCAGCGCTGGGGTCAACAGTGGCGTGACTATCATACAAGCTAAAAAGCTAAGCATGCGTACCATCAGAAATGCAAATAATGAATATTTTTGGGTAGATTACAGACATTTAAAGTCATTCGTCTTTTTAAATTTCCCCCCATCAAAAGTCGTGCTGCTGCCATCTGTGTGTGGCAGTAGGTTATTATTATTAGATTGATGAAGTAAACTCTGTTACGCAACCGTTATTGAGAAATATATCCCTGTCTTTGTTTAACGTATGAAAAAAGCTTGATCTCTGTAAGCTTGTATGAATATAGTCGGTTAAGCTCTTTTGTCATTATAAATGAACACAATATTATTACAGATTGTGCTTGGGAGTACACATGATAATAATATCACCATATGCTTAGCTTTTCGTCCATTCAATTTTACGATTCCAGACTGGAGCCATTTACAGTTGTATGAATGACCGATTGTATTTTCAATAAACTGTCGCGTCAGGTGTGTTTTATTCGAATATCAGAATAATTGACTTATTCCTTGTTTGCGATCGAACCCACTTTTTTGCAAAACCAAGATAATATTAATTTTGTTATTTTATAAAGATAGTTAATTTTGTTTTTTAATTAAAAATTAATAATCATTAGATTTTTAATTTTGCTTTTTTATTTTTGTCTTTTTTTGTCCACCTTTTTTGATAGTATATAAAATTAATTCCGGTGAAAATATTGTTGTGCCTTGTGAGGATCTTAAGTGTGTGAAGGTTTTATTGTTTCAATCCAAAATCTAAGTCTGAGGAAATTAAGAAGCACTGGGGAAAAGAAACATCGGGGTAAGATGTATTATTTGTAATTTAGTGCAACCTTAATTATCCAGCATGCGTACGGCAGAAACTGTAGGCACGCCACTGGGGGTCAACATTGTAAGGCTGAATCAAGTATATGTATATGTGCTTGACCTGTGTAAAACAACTCCGTGGCACAGTGATAAGAATATGTTACAGCGCAGCAAAGATTCTGGGTTCGAAGCCTTCACTCGGCGACAACAATCATTCAAAACTAGGCTGTGCTCCCCGCCTGTTACAAAGCCAGTCTTCCTTTCAATCTTTCTTTTGTTAAAGTTTTGTTAAAATGTGTGCGGTGTTGTGTGTGTTCAGATATCGGATATGGATGTACTGGACTGGCAATCGCAGGGGGACAGCTCGCACATGTTGGTGGACCAAGACTACTTGCAGTTTATGACTGATACACTCTTCAGCACCATCACTTCCAATCAGCCTTTTGCATTTCCAGACACCAGGGAAATAGGTATGCCATTTATCATCCAACGCAATGACACAAAATATTTCAACAAAACGTAAGAAAAAAATTGGCAAATCATAAGGCAATTACAAGTTTATTGTTTTGTTTTCTGTTTCAGCTAGAGGAGCCAGTTTGGCAGATTTTATTCAACCAAGTCTTGGGCCGCTTCAGCCCAATCTTGACGATTTCATGGACACGTTTGAACCACTTCAAGGTTACTATTTATTACCATGTTTGACTTCTTGTGCAGAAGCATAGCATTGTCGTTACTTATTTGAAATTGTTGTTGTAGAGTTGCTACATGTGAAGTTGCCATCAGTTCCAGAAGAAATCATAACCCCAGATGACCCGTTCATGAGGCACACCTTTCCACACGCCCTGATGGACTCCAACATCCAGCAGACTCCCCAGTACCCCATCATCTCCATGCAGTCCTGCACCCAGCGGGAGGCCAACCAGGCGCACAGCCAAAGCCTGATGAGCCAGGAATCCATCATGAACTCTTTGCAGTCAAACATGGACAGTCAATCTGCCACGTCTATTATAAAGCAAACGGGACGCGGCGTTAACGAAGTGAATAATTACAATTCACCGAGGGATTCGCAGATGTCAAATGTTGGGGCCATGAATATGGTGACCAGTGTTATAGCTCAAGCTCCCAGCCAAATGCTGGTGGAACCTTTTGGGATGGGAAGTCACGGAGGGCAGGTGCATGTGCCCAATATGATGAACCAACAGCAGCAGCAGCAACAGCAGCAGCAACAGCAGCAGCAGCAGCAGCAGCAGCAGCAGCAGCAGCAGCAGCAGCAACAGACAGTGATGGCGAGTAATCAGATGCAGAAGTCACCTCAGCAATACATGCAGAATCAGAAGATGTACCCGCAGATGCAGACTAACTTCCAGGAGAGGAATTATAATGTGCCACAAGGTAAGGTTCAGTGCACTGTACTACACGCATCACTGCGCACAGACTCGCAATTTAGTATTGCAAGTTATGAAAGTGTAAACAATCATTATTTAATAAGAGTTTTAGGCTTACACGGCCGGCTGAGAAATTACACATATAAAGACTTTTTCTACATATCATATGTAGAAATGTAGAAAGATATGTAGAAAAAGTCGTTATATGTGTAATTTCTCTTACATATATTCATAGTTTCGCAATGCGATTCATAGATGGTGCTTTTTAAACAACAAACACACGCTGTAGAAGCAAGATGGTAGACATAAAAACCCTCATTGCACACACACTGACATCACAGTTCTCATCAAGATCTTCATCATCATCATACTTCATGCTGAAGAAGCCCATCGTAGAAATGGGCGAAACGTCCGGAAGCTCCAGCTCCCACAGACCAAGGCAACAGATCCCGGAAAACATCACTCCAGCATAATCATTATTTATGTAATACTTAATAATTAATGTTATTTATTCACGTTTGCAAAACCTTAGAAGTGTGATAACTTCTTGGTACTAATATTTTAAATGGATTCAGCATCATGACATTACAATTATTCAGTTTATTAGACTCACTGATCATCCACCTACAAATGAGTATTGGTGTACAGATTTTATTTAGACTCTTTGCAATTCATCTATGTCTGATTTCACTAACATCTCCAGAATTTGATAATTTAAGTAGGGATTAAATCACTCTTTTAAGACAAACAAAAAGACTACTTAAATGTTGTGCGCTTGATGTTCTTACTCCCTCACAAACTCAGGACCTATTTTAACCACTTATTTACTATTTATTTTAACTACTTATTTTAACCACTAGACTACAGTGCCACCCGAGTGCAAAGCATTACGTAAACTCACCTTTATTTAGATTTAGGACCTCAATTACGTAAATCATGTATGAAAAATAAACTACTCTCTAGGAGTGTTGTCGTATATTCCATACATTTTCAATTTACGCCATTGAGATAAGATTTACGCAATGTCTTGTACTCAGAGTGTATATCGGTCAAGTAATGCCTAGGTTTAATTTAACTTAGTAATTTTTATTTTACTTAGTCTGCTTGTGAGAATGCATGTAATGTGAATTCCTAATGTTACATATCTTTGCAACTTAGATTAAATTAGACAACGATTTGCAAGATAGCTGCTCTCTCTCGGTGTTGCCATTTCGGTCGATAATACAAGTAGTGCTTTTACCTGTATTACCGATCAGACAACTTTACAATATCTTTGTGACTTATAGTTTAAATTATGGATGTATTTATTAAGATAGCACTGACTCAATGCTCATGTTTTGTCCGGCAGGTATGCACCAGAGCCGCGGGGAGGCACCCTCATACGGCATGTCCGGCCCCCACCGCTCCCGCTCTGGCAGCGGGGGCTTCCCCCACGAGCGCTCCTCCCGCCAGCGCCCCGCCCCCTTCGTGCCCCCGCCCCACCCCGCCTACGCCCCCTACAACGCCCCGCCCACCCCCGACAAATCCTTCTACACGGACCAGAGCGTCGAGCAGAACCAGATGGGCTCTGGCCCGCCCCTGCAGCACATAAACCTGACGGCGGGCATTTATCTGGGACCTGTCTCGCAGGCTGAGCAAACTCTGCCGGGTGGCGCGAGCATCTTCACAATGCAAGGACCGGCAAGGTTCAAGGTGCCCTCACCACCTCCGGGAAGCTCCTCGCACAAGTCTGCACACAGAGTGAGTTATTCATCAATTGCTATTGGATCATAAGCCTAACGAAACTATATTATGGCATTGAAATGAATGAGATATCCAGAGTCATAATAAAAGGAGAGCTTGTATGAAAAAGATTATGACTCTGGATGAAATGAAAGAAGTATTTAAGGACCGAAAAAAATGGCGGCTGATGTGTAATGTAGGCAGCTGATCTGTAATGCAGGTGGCTTAGGCAAAGACTCAATTTCCATTTATATAGATGTTTTGTAGATTTTTTAATGTTTGTTTGTTTTTTATAACTGGATGTAATTAATTGCTTGTATTCCTTGACTTATAGGTTGGTATGAGGCTGACCCCCCGTGCTGTAAAAATTGGTTTACTTTTGCCAATGCCACCCCAATTTCAGGGAAAGGTGGCAGGAGTTGCAAGGTTTATGTTCATTGAGGTTTTGTTTATTTGTATGCACACATGCAGAATATGTAGGCGCGAAGCCACAAATGCCTGTATGTGGGCATGCATTTTATATGAGCCTTAAATGTTTACATATCTTTGCAGCTTAGATTATAGATTAAAGATCAATGTTTAATGTTTGTATTTTTTTGTTATTTCAGTCGTCGAGCAGTGGCAGTCAGCCACAGCTGTCACCCCAGCAGCAGCAGCAGCCCAAGCTAGCACCGGGAGAGAGCTTCCGCTCCAACAGCCTGCCGCTGGGCGCCTCCCTGGGGGCGGTGCGCACGCGCAGGCGCCCCTCCCGCTCTGGCTCCTCCTCCCCCGCGCCCCCACGCCGCCCGCCCCTCGCCTCCACAGCCAGCGAGCCCCAGCTGTCCCCCTCCAGCATGCTGCTCGCTCATCTGCTTAACACAAATAGAGGTAAACCCGACTGATGATTCTAATCTAATCTAAGTTGCAAATATATGTAACATGAAGGGTTCACATTATATGCATTTTCACAAGCAGACACGTATAAGTTCGCGCTTGTACAGGGTACAGCATAACTTCATTTTTTCAAAACTTAATAAATCCAATTGTAGAGTCAATTTTTTTATTTTTTTATTTCATAATGTAGACACATATCTAAAGTTTTGTTTTATTTGGTTTTGAAAATCAAATCAAGTAAGTGACATCCCTTATTCTCCATACACTGAGTGAACCGATTTCTGGCATTTGTCATGACTCTTGCCAGCATATCAGGCGTTATCCTGGCAATTTATTCCTGGATGTTGGTCTTCAACTCTTGTAGGGTCCTAAAACGGTTCACATAAGCACGAAATTTCAAAAAAACCCATAGAAAAAAATCACAAGGGGACAAATCGGGAGAGCGGGCCGACCACTCCTAATCGCCCCTAATTGACATGAGGCGCTCTGGGAAATATTCCCTCAATTGAAGCCACGTTCAGAAAGCACAATTTCCATCTTGTATGAATGAAAATGGAGATCACCATGAAGAATTCTCTTCACAAAAACGATCAGAAAGTCCAAGGGCAGACGCATGTTTGCGCGCAGAACATTGAAGCTCTCACTGCCGTAATGTTCTCAGGTGATCTAATGGGATGAGAGACTTCAGTTCTTCGTCTTGTCACACTTGCAGTTTGTCTGAACGTAGTGACCCACATGACAATTGATTTCCAGTCCGGGACAGGGGCCAAAGGGGCTAAAAATAAAATCAGAAAGGCGCGCTGGGCTGCGATCACAGAGCATTTGTTCGAAAAATAGGCCTCAACGGCAAACGCACACTCTTCATTGCTCCAACGCATGATGGCAACTAAACTGTATCAGGAAAAAACTTTATAGTTTCGCCTCTCGAACGAGACCACTAGCGCTCCGCTATGACATCAACCGACTGAATGGCTCACATTTAAAAAAAGGAAATTATGCTGCCCCACCCTGTACATGCCGCATGTGGAATTATCATATAAAAACCCCGGATCTAAAATGAACATACACCCTACAACTCTTGCCAACCTTCCCTGAAATAGGGGTGACATTGGCAAAGTGAACCATTTTCTACAGCATGGGTGTTCTGCCGCATACCAACCTATAAGTCAAGGAATACGAGCAATTAATTACATCCAGTTATAAAAAACAAACAAACATTAAAAAATCTACAAAAAATCTATAAAAATTAAAATTGAGTCTTTGCCTTAGCCCCCTACATTACAGATCAGCCTGACCTCTCCCTTACCTCTTTTTCCTTTCACACTTCCTCTGTATATATACTTTGTCAGTCTATCATCATTCATTCTTTCCACATGCCCAAACCATCTCATCACCCTACAGAAAATCAAAATAAAAGTATTCTTATGAAGTATGACTACTAAAGTGTTGTATGTTTCCAGGCCAAGGTCTTTACAAGCCGAGCAGTGTGCAGTCTCTGATGACAGACCCTGGTCTGCAGCAGATCCTGGCCCCTCCCCCGGCAGCCTCCACACACACCACCCTACTCGTGCCCGGGACCAGCTCATCCAGCTCTCCACAGGTACTAGGCAGCAATTTTGACAGTAGTGGACTATTGTAGTAGAAGAGACTTACACACAAATAAGTACACTGGTCTTTGTATCCATTGGTAACACTTCGGACTCGTAAATGAAATGTTGTGGGTTCGAATCCCGGCTGAGCACAAAAAATATACCATTTATATTTTCAAATTTGCTCTTCGCTGGGTTGAAAAATTCATAAGCCTTTACCAAAGACCGGTCATCAAAAGGTCCATCCAGCCTTACATCAACTGGGTCTTGCTTGAGAATTGGCGCTTTCTACAGCGACGACCAAGCTTGCAGAGGGCTTGTGAGGTGTGATACACACAAAAACAGCGCTCGCCAATTAATCAGCCTAATTTTTGTTATTTTTTATTTAAATCACAATATTGTTTGACTGTTCCAGCTGAACACCCTGGGCAGTGGTTCCCCCACCAGTGGGCTGTCCCCGCAGTCCCCCCCCTCGCCCCCAGAGTCCCGCCGCCACGGCCACATACACTCGGAGCAGAAGCGGCGCTACAACATCAAGAGCAACTTTGAAGTCCTGCAGTCCCTGTTACCCCAGCTGGCTCAGACGCCCAATCCAAAGGTTGGATAAGAGTTTTAGACTTACACGGCCGGTTGATGATGTTGGAGAGATGTTTTCTGGGATCTGGAGCGTCCTGACATTTCACCCATGTTTACGATGGGCTTCTTTAGCTTGAAGTGTGATGATGAAGATGATCTTGATTAAAACTGTGATGAAAGGATGTGTACACTCGGGGCTTAATTGTGAAAAATGATGACACTCTGCATACAAGTTGTGTTGTGGAGCAGCGGTATCTGTTTGTATCTGTTTGCCTATTCCTCGGAAAGTAACCTGAAGGTAGGGGGGCTAAATTAATTAGTATAAAAATAATGTATAAAGATTTATCTCTGGATAAATTAACGTCTATCAGAACAATTAGGTGAAAGGATCCTACCAATTTGGTGCTTTCATAGTGAATTCAAACAATTTCATAGTATGTAACGCTACTAAGCTACACATATAGTGTAACTTCTTGCCGCATTCTCCCCGAAAGGGTGGCATGTGGCGAGTGGATTATATTTATTTTTACAGCTAAGGGGGTCGGCCTTACGCCAACTACTTCAGTTGAAGTGGGGGCTTGCACTCATTTCTTGTGAAAGCTGAGTAAACCTTGCCGATATTTTATTTTGGGTTTGAAATAAAACACCGAAACAGAAAATCATTTTTCATTTTTGACACCCTCGGTGGAATTTGAACTCAAGCTCTCGGCGTGGACTGCAAGCACTCTACCAACTGAGCTATCGACCAGGCTGTATGTGCTCTGCAGCTTGTTTAAATGTTTGAATCGTTTACATTATTATGATGTGTTGCAGATCAGTAAAGCCGCAATGCTGCAGCTGGGCGCCGACCATATAAAGACCCTGCAGCAGGAGAGGAATCAAACTAAAGAAGAGATGGCTCTTCTCAGGAAGCAAATAGACGACCTGAATATCTCAATTAGGTACTAATACTTCTGCTATCTGTGTGCAAGATGAATTATTTACTTTATCAACATGAAATTTTTTACTAAATTTGATATGTTGTTTCAGTAATTGTCAGTCCTTGTTGCCTGCGACGGGGGCTCCCGTGTCCCGTCAACGTTCCGGAAGACTTAAAGAAATGTTTGACGAGTACGTGAGGCAGAGGACCAATGAAAACTGGAAATTTTGGATTGTATCCTTTTTGACAAAACACAAAATATGTTTTTTAAAAAAACATAAAATCAATCAACATGAATTTTCACAGTGTTAATACACAAACCATAAAAAATACAAAATAAGTTTTCTCTTCGACAATATGGTTCTTACTTAGTTTCACACATGCTGTTTCAGGAAGGGATGTATATTACTGCAAAAGATTAAATATAGTTACTTGAAAAGAGATGGGTATTAAAATAAGCTAACATAAAAAAATATGGAATAATTGATTAGAAAGATTATGAATTGTTTGCAAGACCTTAAAATAAAATAAAATGGCTGCCTAGTAAACTCTGTTCGGAATTAAAGAAGCAATAAGATACATTTAAAGTATAGTTTAAAACCGTAGTTATCAGCTTAAATTATGTATTCATGGTCTCATTTTAATTGATTTAGAAATGTGCTTTTACAATTATTCCAAACACTTTTCCATAAGGTAAACATTTGAGAAGTAATTTGATTAATAACACAAGCACAACCAAGCTATGCTGTTAAGTTCTACTAAAAAAATGACAGTAACATTCTGAAAAATTAGTTTATTTAAATCCTGAACCGGTCGACAGCTCAGTCCGGTCGATAGCTCAGGTGGTAGAGTGCTTGCATTCCATGCCGAAAGCTCGGGTTCGAATCCCACCGAGGGTGTCAGAAATGATTTCCCGTTTCGGTGTTTATTTCAAATCCTAAAATAAAATACCGGCAAGGTTTACTCAGCCTTCACAAGAAATGAGTACCAGCACTCTCGGGAGCTGGGAAACCTCCACTTCAACTGAAGTGGTTGGCGTAAGGCCGGCCCCCTTACCTGTAAAAATAAATAGGTTCAACTCGCCACATGCGACCCCTTCGGGGATAACGCGGCAAGAAGTTACACTATATGTGTAGCTTAGTTGCGTTTTTTTTTTTTAGTTGCGTTTCTGAACACTTAGTAGAACCATGTCAGCACAGAGACATTCAATTCTTGAATCTTTTCGCTTCTGAATATTCTGGCTATATGAATACCCCCAGTACGGAATATTTTTTCTAGCACATTTTTAAAATATTTATTGTTTCCTACCTTAATTGATTGACGACACTTCGCTGCCTTAGTTCTTGTTTACCGTATACGCCATTGAGAAAATTTTACATGAGCAATGTTTGCATGTGTACTGGACCAATGTGTCTTATAAAAACAAGAAATTTATTTTAAAAATATTTATTATAAAATATTTAAAAAACTCTCACATTATCGAGTTTTACGGTTTTTCTTAGCTCAGATTGTGTAGAATTTGATTCATAAGACAACTGCATGAAAAAGTCATATTTGACAAGATTGGCGTATACGGTAAACAAGAACTGGGGGAGCGACTTGTAAACAAACTATGTGCACAGTCACATGTCTTTGTTGTTCTGGCAATAGGTTGTATGTCAAAAAAATTCTATTTCCTTTTTATGATGCCATTTGGTAGGGAAAAAAACATTTTATATAACTTCAATACCTTCCATGTCACACATTATCATCAGTACAGTAACCCATGGGAGGTATTGCAGTTATATAAAAATAATGATTTTTTCCCTATCAAATGGCATCATAAAAAGGAAATTGAAAATTTTTGACATACGACCTATTGCCCGAACAACGACGATGTATTAGTTATTCAAGGCAGCAATCACAAAAGTTTAGCACATTTCACTTGCAGACTTTTGAATTCTTGAACACAGATATCAGGGATAAGTTCAACGTCCGATGACGTCTATGATTGACAGCCGCGCTGTATGCAAGTTTACACTTGACACCTATGCGTGTCACCCGCAGTTAAAGGGTTAATGGGTTTGTGAGTAAAGCAACTTGAACTTGAACAATTCCTTGACTCCTGCTCACAGTTCAGTCTCCTGGTGGAACCGTTGCTAACTTCCTTCAACAACAGCGTGTCACCCGCCAGCAAGGAGGAGCTCAAGAGGTCCACCTTCCTGTGGGCGGAGCAGCATTGCTCGTTAGTGGAGATGAGACCAGGTAAATCCACTTTGAGCAATAACTAGGGACTGGAAAATAACAGTGTTATTTTTTGGGAAATTTGGTGTTATTTTTTATCAAAAACAGGGAAATTCGGTGTTTTTTTTTAGCGTTGATTTGATCAAAATAAAGGTTGATATAATTGCATAACAATGGATATTACTAATAATTACTATTTATTATATGAACAACAATATGTACAGACAAAAACAATGAATAAAAAACATCTGAATCAATAGGAGTACATAACATACAAAAAGAATTGATTTAAAAAAAGTGTTAATATTTCAATGACACACCAAATACGCTGCAATATCCTTAATAAATTATTTAATTTTCAAAATTAAAAATTGCCATCGTCGACAGATTGCATTCATTGAGGTTCCTTCTTCGATCTGTTAACACAGTATTGTACTATGTGCACAGTCACATGTTCCTTTGTTCCTTGACTTATAGGTTGTTATGCGGCTGACCACCCATAATGTAAAAATTGCCATCGTCGACAGATTGCATTCATTGAGGTTCCTTCTTCGATCTGTTAACACAGTATTGTACTATGTGCACAGTCACATGTTCCTTTGTTCCTTGACTTATAGGTTGTTATGCGGCTGACCACCCATAATGTAAAAATTGCCATCGTCGACAGATTGCATTCATTGAGGTTCCTTCTTCGATCTGTTAACACAGTATTGTACTATGTGCACAGTCACATGTTCCTTTGTTCCTTGACTTATAGGTTGTTATGCGGCTGACCACCCATAATGTAAAAATTGGTTCACTTTGCTAATGTCACCTCTGTTTCAGGGAAGGACGGCAAGAGTTGCAAGGCTTATGTTCATTTGAGATTGGGTTTTTATATTGTAGGTCCACATGCGGCATGTGTTAGCGCGAAATTATACATATCTGCTTGTGGGAATGCATTTAATATAAAACTTAAATGATATATATCTTTGCAGCTTAGATTAGATTAGATTAGATTAGTACGAAGAGAGGCACCTCTCTGAGTCTACATTAGAGCAAGGCATCCAAATTGCTTCCAAATTAAACGCATGCTTTCTGTTGTTTTTGTTTCCAGCGGTCCTGAACTCTTTGCGCACACTGAGCACAACGACAGACATTTTATCTGACCCGGCGCGACTGCCCGAGGAAGCGAGGAAGGCCGTCAACAAAAGCAAACCAAAGCACTCGTCTACATCATCTAAATAGTTGTCTGACAAAGTTGCCAGTCCCCCAGCGACTGCAACCCTCCTAATTGTTAGTATCTGCATAATCTATTAAGTGACCTGAAATTCACGTAGAGTAAATTACCTGCTAAATATATTTTTACACTTAACGTGTTAGCACAAAATATATTTTAAATAAATGTGACGATTCGTTAATGACTCAATTGCTTATTGTCCCGACGGACAATAACGTGTCTGGCAAAATATTAACTTATTTATTAATCTTAATATTTGTGTAATTAATGTTAATTAAGTTTGTGTATTTTTGTTTTTATTCTTTTAGTTTAAATGACGAACATATCACAGATAGTTACTAAATGTTGCTCATAAAATTGTTTAAACTATTTTGGCAAAAAAATAATTTAATCTGGAATTATTTGACGTGTTTACGAATTAAAAGTAATTTGGATATTCGACTAACATTATAATTACTGGAGAGCTACCCTTATCCTCAATGTTTTGTTGGTATTGCAACCAACTTCTCCGGGAGGCAGATGAAAAAATTAACTTTGTTTATTTTGATGAGAACTAGAAAATTTAATGTTGACAATCATGCTCAAAAGAAGTTATCTATAATTATAGTTATGATATATTACTAAAGAGAATTGTTATTGTTTGCGCGGTTTACTAGATAATGTATTTCAGAGATAAAATTCTAAAAAATGTTTAATTTTTTATTACTTTAAATTTTATTACTAAAAGGATGAAAGTCATTTTTTGTTGTAGAAACAATTTTACTTTGAGCGAAAATGAAGTAAGGGAAACGTTAGTTTGAAATAAATAAACTTCTCGTTTTAATTTTTGGCAGCTTACAAATGTAATCTGTTATATTTACTTTTAGAAACATAAAAAAAATATTTATTAGTTGCTAGGAGTAATGGGGTGGTCAACGCCCCTGTTTTATATTAGAGCATTTAAATTCATCCTTAAGGTGTAGTGTTCTGTAAATTACCAATAATTAAGTTTGCTTCTGAATTCACTTAATAATTTATTCTGGATTTGTGCAATTACTTTTAAGAGAAGATCTCGTCACTCTTAACGTTGAATTTTTGATGTAAATACTTACACAGTAATCATATTGATACGGCACACTTTTTGTGTAGGCCCTGAATTTCGCCATCCGTCGAACTCCTTGACAAAACTTAACCCTACACGCTGATTGGCCGGCGTTCGGCAGGACACCGGCCGAGCCGAATTTACTGTAACAAAATTTATGTGTTTAGTTGTAATAAAAAGGGAATAATTTGTCACAAGGTTGTCGGCCTGTTGGCCCGAAGACCGATTCTGTCTGTAACAACTTGTACTGAAAAGAGAAAAATAAAAAGAAACGAAAGTAAAACATTCAACCAAGTCTTCCTCATTTTTGATATTGAAGAGAGGGTATCAATTGACGCCGCGAACGTGGGGCCAAGTCACTTGGAAAGTGACAACCCAAGTACCGGAGGACTGACTTGTGGCGCCCAACAAAGAACCAGAAGCAAGACAATGAAGACTGCGCGGCCCTGTGATGACTTGATGGAGCAGGGAGCTTCAGTCAATGAATACAGGACGCCAGTGGCACGGCTCCCCATGCCATTTTCGGGGAAGCCGGAGGAAGACCCAGGGCTATTTTTGGAGTCAGCCCTGGCGTACTTCAAGGAGAATGCAACCCCAGAGAGCGAATGGGTGATGTGGGCAATGGATTGGCTGCAGGGGGAAGCGGCTGCCTGGATGGCGGAGCTCCCAGTGACAGACTGGCTGGAGGTTGAATGTGCCCTGGAGGGAAGATTCAACAGCAAGTCAAGGAGGGAGAGAGGCCACTTCCTGTACCTCTATGGACGGCAGGAGCTCGGGGAGGAGGCAATGGGATTCATCCTGAGGAAGAGAGCGCTGGCCAAGCGCTTCTGCAGCACGCACTCTGAGCAGGAGGTCATCCAGCACACCATGGACCTCCTGTTGCCGCAGTGCCAGGCGAGACTTCAGAGCGCCAGCGCCTCCTGGAGCAAGCTTCTCGCAGCTGCGGCAGGCTGTGAAAGCAGGGGCAGCAGCGATGACCACCATCCACTCGTCGGATCTCATCAGCAAGGAGGGCGATGGCCAGCCCAGGAACAGCAACAAGGGGATTGGCAGCCAGCAGCCTATCACCATCAGACCGAAAGGCAGTCACCAGGCCAGAAAAATCGTCCAATGGCATGGCAGCCACGGCCAGGTAGCGAGCAAGAGACCGAAAGGACATATTGGCACTGTTCAGGGCCACATCTCGACCGGTCTTGCCCCGACCGTGAGGGGAAGCCTTCGCAACCGGAATCAAGCCAGGATGAAGGTGAACCGGAGCATGCAAGTGTCAGCATGCTGAGGAACGCGGAAGTTCCTGAGGACACTCTGAGAGCAGTCGAGGAGTTTCAACGTGTGGAAGAGACACTGGCTCCAGAAGTTTCAGAATCCAGCCACGTCTGCCCTAGCCAGGATGAGAGGCCTGTACAGCCTGAGGCAGACGTGCTGCCAAGAGACATGGAAGATGACCCTTTGGAGAGAGAGCTGTACTTTCAACGCGAATCCCACCCGCAAGCGTGCGAAGTGGAAGACTCGACGTTTGACACGATCAAGAGGAACTTGAAACCAGTCAGCATGGAGGTGCAGAGTGGACGACAACTCGTGCTAGAGGATTCCGTCTCGAAGAGTAATCAGAGCCATGGGATGGCCAGGAAACAGCCACCCCGCACCAGCAGAGACGTGCACCCAAATCAGCTTAGGTTACCGCCCGACAAGCAGGAGGAGGATCCGATCGAACAGTACACGAGGCCGCCGGATACGACTCCTCGCCTTCAGCGCGCACCACCTCTCCACGAACATCGGAAGAGAAGGAAAAGGATGAAGGAACCGTGGCCAGGGGTGAAAATTCTGTGGCAAGGGTTGAGAGCGTAAGGAGGGTTAAGTTTTGTCAACAGAAGATGGTGGGAATTGATACGGCACACTTTTTGTGTAGGCCCTGAATTTCGCCATCCGTCGAACTCCTTGACAAAACTTAACCCTACACGCTGATTGGCCGGCGTTCGGCAGGACACCGGCCGAGCCGAATTTACTGTAACAAAATTTATGTGTTTAGTTGTAATAAAAAGGGAATAATTTGTCACAAGGTTGTCGGCCTGTTGGCCCGAAGACCGATTCTGTCTGTAACAACTTGTACTGAAAAGAGAAAAATAAAAAGAAACGAAAGTAAAACATTCAACCAAGTCTTCCTCATTTTTGATATTGAAGAGAGGGTATCAATATATTACCATAGTCCTATTTATACCACACTTTATAAAGAAAAAACATAGACTATATCATTGTTTTTTAAGTTTATAGTTGTATAATGTTAGGTAGTATTTTTTTAATTGTAATTATAAAGAATTTCATTTCTTTAAATTGTTATTTCTTCTTTATTTCTAAAGATGCTAGTGTAATCGGGAATTTGTTTCATACCACACTTGCTTTCGGAGTCCACACATTTAATCACGTAAAGAAATGTGACCTCACTTGGCCGGGTTGATATACACTTGTGATTGGTCGCTAAGGACCTTAGTTCCGAATCTGACCACCTCCATGTTAATATTGTTCGTCCCTCCAGTGCTTGTTTGTCTTATTTACCATTTGATTAAAAAATTACCTTTAGATGGTATTGTCTTAAGAATCACATTCTACACAACCTGAGCCAAGAAAAAAATGTTAAACACAAAAATGTGAGAGTTGTTTTGAATATTTTCATAATCAATTTCTAGCATTCATTAGACACATTGGTCCAGTACACATACAAACATTGCTCATCATGTGAAATTACCTCTTTTGGAGATGAGACAAACAAGAAATAAGGTGATGTGCTATCCATACAAAATATAATAATAAACTATAGGTGAGGGAAATTTTGAATTTGTGTGGACTCCATTAAGAAGAAATTCAAGTGATTATGAAAATTTGAAATATTGTTGAGGTCAATTCAAAATATTTTTGATTGCACTTGTGGAAAAAAAAAACATTGAAATGTATCATGTTTCTTGTGAATAGTTGATTTAAAAAATACATTAATTACTATTGGGGTCAAACTGAAAAGGCTAGAAATATTTTTTATATCCAATTTTTGTACAAAAATCAAAAGAATAACTTTTTTAGGTAGCTCACGCGTCACCTTCATCTCCGAAATGCATTTTAGTACATACCGTCATTTATGGTGCTCAATATTTCCCGCCATTTTTACAAAGTCCAGTTTTCAGCATGTTATGAAGATGTTTTAAGGACTAATCTAATCTAAGTTGCAAAGATATGTAACATTGGGGATTCACATTACATGCATTCTCACAAGCAGACACGTAGTACAAGTTTGCACTTATACATGCCGCTTGTGGACCTACAACATAAAAACCAAGTCTCAAATGAACATACACCCTGCAGCTCTTGCTGAGCTTCCCTGAAACAGGGGTGACATTGGCAAAGTGAACCATTTCTTACAATATTGGTGGTCAGCTTCATGCCAACCTTTTAGTCAAAGAATTAGTGCATTATTTAAATCAACAGTTCAAATATCACACTGAGATTATACTGTAAATGAAGCCTACTATTTTAAAGTAACTTTAATGCGAAGTACATAGTTCACTAAATGATATTATATGAATATGTTTAAAAGTACCTACAATACGAGTAGTTTGTTTTACCTTATTTACTTGGTGGTCTGGTGCTCACTGATCCAATATTCTGGTATTTTCAAACATAGCTAGCCTACTCTGTAATCTGGCAGGTTAAATACGAAAGAGTGAAATATATACAAAGTGTGGCATTGTTTCTTACTAACCAGCTGCCATTCCCTATATTCAAAATCCCATCAACCAGGGTTTTTAGTAATTCAGCGTTGCAAAAAAGATGCGTGCCAAATTACCAAGCACCTAACGTATTTCCAAAAGTTATTCTACAATGTCAAATCATAAATTTACATCCGATGCTAACATCAAATTTCATCCAATTTTAGTTTGATATTTTGTTATTCTTTCTACCCATCGATCAACATAAAAATATAGATGAAGCATCTGAGGCAATTTTGTGTAACAAAAAAGAGTGCGGCGTAGGACGCACTCTTCATACAAACGAGGTCTTGTTATTATCAGTTTCCGGGCAACCACGTTTTTAGTCTCTTTTTGAAATTAATATCTTGTTGACCTATTATTCCATTTCATGGTTTATTTGTTACTGCAGACGTTAGCCATCTATGTCTTTTATATTGATTGATGTTTCTACCCCACGGAATTCAAATTAATCATTTTTGGCCATACACTTTTCCTTTTGAAATCTCTAAGGTGGGTTGGCTCAATAATGCTTTTATGATTAATTTTATGTGCCATACATATCTTGTACTGTAATATATCGCACTCTCATTTTTCTCTGATTTTTTTGACATAAATTATGAATGTATTTTACCTTCCATTTAACTTGATAAGGCCAAAGGCTTCCTCAAAAATGTGAAATATATGGGAAAACAGGCAAATGGCATTCTTTGTTTACGATTATCTATCTTATTTTTTTTTAAATATAGTAGACTGTTATTTTTGGTTCTATACAACTTATTTAGACATCAAATTTCCAGCTGCATTTAAAATGAAAAAAAAAAATGGATTGGAGTAAAACAAAAAAGTAGAATCATCATAAGACTCTGACTTTCTCGGAATAATCATTCAACTGGGTTCGGCACAAAATTAGATTATTTCTCAGCAGGCAAACACCACAGGTCTATGTGGCTAAAGTCTTTAGCAATCAGCTACAAAATATTAGTTTGCAACCCAGTCGTGTAATATCACTCCTTTTTTTGTCTATGTCAAATGTGTGGGCCTCATTACGAGTGCATACAATCATCTAAATTTTAAAAAATGTGATCTTGTTTGCGAATTAATATAGATTCTTTAAAAATATGTATAAAATATAACTAAATTAGTTCAAAATTTAAAAAAAATTTATGTAATATATGTTTTAGAAAATTAATATATTTGACTATTTATTTATGTTTTCCAGACACAGGTTTATTTGTTAATATTATTGTATTATCTCCTATTAATGGTTGTTTTCCGAATTCAGTTTTTGTATCATGCAAACTTATTTACTTCCCTTCCTGCTTGTCATTTTGTTTTGTTCAAAATTACTAACAATTCTATGAGGTGTATTTATTTTCATTTTAAATATCAGTACCTTCTATTGAAATACTAGAATTATTGTTGCAAAACTTGCACTGTAAACAATTCAAAGAAATCAGTTTGATCTATAATTTCATTTGCTACATGATGACGTTGATTGTAATTTCAATGATGTAAAGATCTTTTTATTAAATGGGCTAAGAATTTTATACGAAATTTTAATAAACACTTGGTAAAAACATATGTTTGTGGTTTTATTTTGATAACTTGTTACCGCCATTCCAGGAAGGTCGGCAAAAGTCGCATGGTTTATGTTGATTTGGGATTTGGATTTTAATTTGTAGGTACACAAGCCGCATTTGTAAGCACAAACTTACACGTGTCTGCTTAAGGAGATGCATTTAATATAACTTTGCAACTTAGTCTTGATGATGATGATGGATGATTTATTTCCGTTTAATGATCACAGACCATCTCAAGGGCGCCGTGGCTCTTCGAAAACAGCATTTTCTTAAGTCCTCTTCTGAAGGCGATGGTGGGCTGGTCACAGTGCCAGTTTAAGGGGGTCCGCAGTGCCCGCAGCGGACAGGGGCCCCGCGGGGCCACCGGAGGGGGCCCCGCGCGCACCCTTTTGGGTAAATTTTTTTACAGTACTTAGCTCCTCTTGAAAAAAAATTTAAAAAACATGAGAAATAATTCTTCACTATAAAAAAAATTAGGTAGGTACATAGGTTGTTCAAGACATCAAGGAACCAATGGGGGCGGCAGAGACATACAAATTCATGTTAAAAAACGACCTAGAAGTTGTTTTTCAGAGTAGGTACTGCTGCGGCTTTAAAAATTTACCTGACAATAATGGTCAGTAACGCAACGGGAGAAAGGGTGTTTTCAAAATTAAAATTGACAAAAAATGACCTCAGGAGTCAGGACTACAATTTCCCAGCACAAACTGAATCACCTGTCAGTGATGAACATAAATTACGACACCTTATATAATTTAGACTTTTTGACTATAGGTACTAGAAAAACTCGTGACTGCGAAATTACGAAAAAAAATGTTTTGAACCGTTACGTTGTGCCTAGCTACCTAATGTAGGTACCTACCTATAATAATGTACCTACCTACTTTTCTAAAAAATTGCCATTAAATTGTGTTTAAAAAAATGTCATTACCTACTTATTTGGGGGGGGGGGGGGGGGGCCATGAGCAGCGTTGGACCCTACCCAAAATAGCTTAAAATGCCCCTGGCTGGTCAGAGCGAAGGTCGGCAGGCAGCTTATTCCAGGCAACTGGCCCGGCTACCCCAAAGCTCCTGTCCGCAAAATTGGATGTGTTTGCTCTTATTGGTTCTATGATCCTGTTGACAGCAGTAGAGGCAGAGCGCAGTGGTTGCCTTGTAGCAACGTTAACAAGACATAGTTAAGCGAGACATGGGGGTGCCGTGATCATTTGTATACCCTGAGGACCTCTCATTTGTTTCATCACCAACATAAATGCAGAGCAAGTTGGGATGCCTACGATTGCTATTAATGCTCAAAATGGAAAATTGATGATCATCAGATGGTTGGAAGTTTTTAGAAAGGTTTGTTGTCATCGTCAGTGTTATTGTAATTATTGAAAATATATTTAAATGTATCACCTCATTCTCTTCACATAATTTTTCAGAGTCTTGAAGTTTCTTTTCTTTCACAGCTACCAGGAAATACAAAAGCAGGAAATTTTAACAATTTTCATATTATCTTTTTACTTTTTTTTCTTCTATTGCCGTTTCATGTCTCTTTCGCATCGACGACCACTTGCAAAAATGTCTTCCCGTCTCTCGCAGCTCTAAATAGGTCTTCTACTGTTTTTATTCGCTTCTAATCTTACGGAGCCATGAGATCTGCTAACTCTTGGATATGTAAAGCTTTTCCTTTTCCCCCAAATTCTCACATACATGCTTTGTAATTATTATTGTAGGTGATGGATAATAATGTCTTCAAGGAGAAAGCCATTTTCACCATCTCACATAATGCATCACATCTAACATCTGTAGAACCAGAGCCCTTCACAACCAAAAACAAAATATCACTTTGCATAGAGATATCTAGGCAGCGGCCCGGCTGGGTGAAGTCACAATTTCTAGCTCACAATTTTGTGCTGACTCGATTGGTAATAATTAATTGTAAAAAAATCATAATATTGATGTTGTACATTTTATTTGACTTAAATTTTTAAAGGCACTCGGTGCTTTCACATGGGCATTATATTTTCAGAAAATTCAGCTGGTAGACAAACTAAAAGGATAAATTCTTGTAAGTTCAATAACAAAGTCAAGTTCTTGTTGATATAACAAAGTCCAAAATACACACACATAAACTATTATCTACAGAAAGGTTTTATAAATTATTCACACAGAAATCTTGAGGTAGGTACATGTACTTTATAAACAAATTCAAAATAGCATTAGGAAATTTGAACACGCGTAACAAATCAAGTATACATGGTTCTCATCACATTCATTTATCACTGCGAACTGTGGATCTAGCGCACAGACGTCGTTGTGGTGTTCCACGCACAGCATTATATTGTCTTTGACCTGCAGCAAGTCCAGCTTTGTCTTGGCGTTGAGTCCACACGGGCAGGTTGCAAAAGCGTCTCCACTTCCCGACTCCTGAAGACTGAGGGAATTCTTTTGACAAACTGGACACACAACCTCGTTAAGCTCGTCCATCATATCAGCGAGCTTATCATCGTTATCCAATATTACGTCGTACTTGTTCATGAGCCTGCAATTATAGAATACAGGCTGAGATCAATGCCAGGGTGGTTCAAATTTAACTTGGCAACATTGTGAAAAGGAAAAACTTATGAGAACTATTCAGGTAGATTTATGTTCAGTTTTAAGTAGTTGGTGTTTTATTTGAGCGAGTCAAGATGCTTTGACTGACGTGTTTGAAGTAAAAGCAGTGCTGGTCAGAGTCTCATTAGTTACATAATTTAAAATGAAGACAATCAAATGGGATGGATAAAAGTGTGATTTTTTGTATTCAGGGTTATTTAAGTAGTTGGAGTAGATTTCAAATTTTGCTCAGCAGTGTAACGTCAACCGTCTAAATGACAACTAGGTCCTTAGCAACCAAAACCAAATATTGGTTAGCTGTCAACTTAGGAATCCAGTTGGGTTATGTCAATTTTACCATATATCTCGATACATCTTTCAGGTTAGTAAATACGAAGAAAAAAAAATTTATCATCGTTTATTACATTTTTTTGTTGTTCCTTGACTGACCTACCATGCTATAAAAAATGTTTTGCCAATACCACCCCTGATTCAGGAAACGGCGGTAGGAGTTGTAGGATTTATGTTAATTTGATGTTTGCGTTTTATTTGAATGTGTGTAGCCTGCTTGTGTGTGTACATAAAATATTATTTTTCAATATTAAATACATATTATATTTTCGACAGAGATTGTAGATAGATAATATACCAACGATATAAAGTGCCCTTGAGGTGAGTTGTCACAGTAAGGCGCTAAAGAAAAAAATGTCAACAAATAAAATATATAGGTACCCACCATTGAAAATCTTCTTCAGAAATACAGTCTTCAGTTTCTCTTATGGTTTCATTGTTGTCATCAATACTGATTGAGTTCGCATTGGAACTGTGGAGATTATTGTTATAGATCACTCTCAAGTCCTGTTTGATAATGGAAGCGAGTGTATTTTCCATTTCAATGTCACCGGGAATCTTACGAAGCTTGTCGACGAAATTTTCCCTGTTGGTCTTCCATCGCTCTTTACATCTCTGCAAATGAAAAGCTTATTAATGTATAACCAAAATACCATACGCTAAATAATTGATTGTCAAATCTTACGGACAACACATTCTACCTACCTTTCGTAATACATCCTTCAATTTTGGAGAGCCATTTTTGAAGCGCAATATGCAATCTCTCGCTTGCATTTTCAGTGTTGAAGACGACATTGTTGTGCTTCGAAGAGATACGGATGACTTTTAATGAAATGGTTTATTGTAAATGAATTGTTAATTATACAAAACACAGACAGCTGGGCAAAATACCCCGTTGTCTTTCGCGCGTAGAAATTTCATTTTTTGACAGATCCCAGTTGCGCCACTACACAGAACTTAAAAAGTAAAATTCCCAAATAACACACTCATTACATTTACAAGGATGCAAAAAGATTTACTGCCATCTAGTGGGGAGTAGAAACACAATTCCCTTGCAGTTTTACAAAAACGGCAATTTTTTTATTATCCCTAAAGTAATTATTTCATGTTAGCTCCTCACTAGATTTACTGAAAACCAATGGGCTCGGAAAAATTTCATCATAGATGTTCCTATTGTAATTTGCTTTTCCTCAGCCGGCTTACCCGAGCGTTGAGGGATACATATTATTATACCTGATTGACCCCAAGCAACAAAAATCACTGCTGGGTCGTGTCACGACCATCAGGAAGGCCTTTCACCACTAAAAAAAAATATAGCATTCCAAGAGCGTTCTGTGATACGCTTCCCTGGATGGAAGTGTACAAACGGAACAGGTATGAGGATGGGTTTGCGCAATAGTCAGCCTTTCTCCCTAGCAACCGTGCCATGCGACGTCATAACTTTTTTGATCTGTCAAATATGCACGCTCTTTTTAGAGAACATAAAAATGTATCTCCCACAAAGAAAACATTGACATTAAGTATCAGTGGAGTTTTTAATTTAGCAACCGATGGTCTGAAATAAATATGCAGAAATCAACAGAGAAAAGAAAAATAAAAAAATGAGCACAATAATCGTTTTTATTTATATGAGCCATATATTTTGATATACAACTGTAATTCATTAATATCAAAACACTTAAGTTTACACTTTACAGCTGAACAATTCTTGATCCTATCAAAAATCAGCATACAAAATGCCAACGGAAAGCGGTACCCAGACACATACAAATTCATAAGAAATGCACCACCTTATTGAGAAGAAATAACATATTGCAATTAAATTATTTTTAAACTGAAGCCGTAGCAAGTGATACTCGGAAATCCCATTACAATCTATTGACTGTATGGAAATTGATTCAAAATAACTTTTATTTAATATGATTTATTAAAAATAAAATAAAAATGTACAAAAAATTATAATTGAATGAATATAACAATATTAATGTTGTCACAATGTTTGGAAATCAACAAAAGTAGAAACAAAAGAAAATTAAGGTTGATTAATTATTATTTATAACCAAAATGGTTTTATTTGAAGTAGCGTTATACAAAATCAAAGTAACTCTATGGTAACAGTTCTTATAACTAGTTACAACACACTAGAAGTTGTGCAGCATCCCATTCATACAGGGAATAGCCGATATTGTCTAAAATAAATCAAACAAATAAATATCTTTATCGAGACACAAAAACTAACAAAATGAAATTATTAAAAATACACTTAAAGTTAAAATAAGCTGTAGCACTATTTTTTTATAACATTTTGTTATTACTCACTCACAGAAATGTTACAGAGAAACATGGTAACATAGCGACACTGTAAATAATAACAATATTTAGTGATTTAGGAGCCTTTGCGGAAACTACCTATAAATAGCCCGAATCTCACAAAATACCCTTACATAATAAGGGCTTGAATATTTTATTCAAAAAAATGTTAGTATATAAATGAAAAATTGATTTCTAATTCATGTATTTTTCTATTTATAATATTTATCTCCTCTTTATTTTGTATAAGAGTTTTAGAAATTTACAGTGTGATAATCAATTTCTGTTTCTTGCAACTGTTAGTAAAATATACAATTTTGTGGTGACATTTTGAAAAACTTGATAAAAATGGCACTGACGCTCCAATTTTCACAAGTACAATAATGTTTGAGGTATTTTGGTATTCCGAAGGAAACTATTTTTCAGAAAAAACCATTTTGACAAAGTAACACCACTTTTGATAACCATTTATCAACTAAGGATATTTACGGACACAATATATACTTGTAAGCCATACTCAATGATTGAATTTATATCCAAAAGTTGATAATTTCTGTTGATTACAATATCCTGGAAAATAAATTATTGTAAAATGAACTTGATAATATCTTCATTAACTTATAACTAAATTACAATATTTGTTTTTTTATGCTTAAAAGTAACTACTTGATTAGGATAAAATAAATTGGCTAACTATCCTATTTGACCTGTTCATAATTAGAAGAAAGGTGACTGAACCCTTAAATAATCAAAGTATTGAAACAAATATGTATTACGAAGTTTAATATTAAAAAAATTAACTATTTAAAACATGACGGGGGTGCACTAGGCAACCACGAGGTATGTGTATAACCCTAGCTTTGAATATTTTCATCGGCCGCATTATCTAAACAGCTTCAACATATATTATAATCTTAGATTTTAGCTGTATTGACAAAAAAAACAAGGATTATTTATGAAATGAATTATGTAATGTAATATTGTAGGTAACGTAAATACCCAACAATTTTATGAAAAAGTACAACCTGTATCTGCACAGTTATACCCCTTGAATAAAAAAAGGATACACATGAGTCTTTTGAATTACTTGTGTTGCATTCTATTAAATGGGTTTCTTCTCATTCGGGTTGAACCCAAAAAGTTAATGCGACTTATTGTATGGGAAATTTGACTGAAATAGGTTTATAATGAAATATTTTATACGAATAATCAGCGTGGTTGAAATTACTGATTTTGGCTACATACGGCAATACAGAACGTAACTAAAATATAACTTAGAAACATTGTTACGGTAACTGAAATGGTATTGACCTTGTCAATTTGAATCAACAAATTTGTAATAGATGTTTACATTTTTTTTTTAATTGAAAATGTTCAATGTATTTATATAAGGAAGTAATAATCGCAATGAAATAATCTAAAAAATGGAAGCATTGATGAAAAGATTGAATAATGTATTGAAAACAAAGAATCAGTCATTTTATAATTCATTTTTTTTTAAAAAGGTATCTGTACCGCAAGCAGACACTCTTGACAAATACAAAACAAACTTTAATTCATTTTCAGTAAAATCAAACTAAACAGTCATTGGAGTCCTTGCAAGAAAATGCTGTTTGAGACATGAGAGAATATGAAATGCAACTTTGAATGCTTAGCATTACTTGGGGAATTCTATGATTATTGCTAATTACCATATTTTGCATATATTATGTAAAAATATACTAGCTCTCGAAGCCATTCAACAAATAATGAGTTTTACAACTATATCATATATTTTATTATTGCAATATTGGTCTAAATCTGGCGAGTATAACTTGGTGTTCTCTTTTTTCTAAATAAAAATAAACATTACTCATAATAAACGTCCCGCCACAAATTAAAATACTGGAGAACATATCGGGCTTGTAGGTAATGCTTACGTCAGTGGTTTCTTGTGTAACTGCATCATATGCAGGATACCAACATATACAATTATATATACCTTATATACAATGTCCTGTACACACCAGTGGCGAAGGGTGCCATACAAGCCGGTTCCCATCGGCTTCCCTTTTAAAATGATGTAACAAAGTAGTTAAAAAATATAGGCATAAAGTAAACAAATACATTTAAAACCAAAGAAACAATATGTATTTTTTCCTCATTGAAACCATGCAGTCTACTTTATTATCATTTTTGCCTCATTTTAAACAGGAAACCGATGGGAATCGGCTTGTATGGCACCCTTCCCCACTGGTACACACTATATCTGTAGAAAAACATCCACTATGTACTTCACTCATTTGTTACTCGTATTCGACTGTGAATTAAGTAAGACAAGTGCTTTCCTTACCCCAGGCCATTTTCACCTGGGCTGGAAGTCTCATCCTCACGGTAATTCTTACCTACCGAACATCGGTAATATTTGTATGAAGACCTGTCAATCCAAGATGGCCGCAAGTCAACAGCTGATTAGTTTTCATACAAATATTACTGATATTCGGTAGGTAAGAACTACCGTGGGGATGGGACTTCTAGCCCAGATCAGCTAACAATTCAAGACAAATGTACGCATTTTGTTGCATGTCTTGGGCTTAAAGCAACGGTATGTTAGTTTAGCTATCCATTATAATTTGTTGTGTGTAATGACCCAAGGATTACGTGGACTGTAAAATATGCTGTAATGTAAATTGTTTAATATGCCGTCAGTTAGTATTGATTGCATATAATTTTATCCATCATGAGCATAAATTGTATTGCATGTTAGCCTATCAAGAACCACCACCGTCATATTGAACCTTCAACCATAAGTCAAAGTAACCAAAGAACAGCATCATAAAAATCTCTTCTTTAAAGAGAACACTTTCCTTCCATAAGCTATGTTTACCAGATATCCTAAATGTCATTTGTTTTCAAAAACAAAATGAATATTTTTAGTCGCATATTATTATTTGTCAATTTCTAAAATGTAAATTCTTGTTCCTTGACTTATAGATTGGTATGCGGCTGACCACCCATGCTGTAGAAAATGATTCACTTTGCCAATGTCACCCCTGTTTCAGGGAAGGTTGGCAGGAGTTGCAGGGTGTATGCCCATTTGAGATTTGGTTTTTATGTTGTAGGTTCACATGCTGCATGCGCAAGCGTGAACTTGTACATGTCTGCTTGTGAGAATGCATGTAATGTGAATCCCCAATGTTACATATCTTTGCAACTTAGATTAGATTAGCATAGAACCAAATACAGAAATCAGTTTTTATTTTATATGAGACGAATATACAGAATTACAGCAAATTACCTGGTTTTTCCATACGCTTTATCTATAATAATCTATAATCTCTATAATCTAAGTTGCAAGGATATATTCATTTAAAGCTCTCAGATGTATGCCCACAAACCAACAAGTGTAGTTCGCGCTTACAAATGCTGAATGTGTACTTACTTACAAATAAAATCCAAACCTCAAATGAACATAAGCCCCACAACTTTTGCCGACCTTCCCTGAAACAGGGGTGACATTGGCAAAGGGTTATAGATTAGATAGATATAGATAGTAGAACTAAAACTACTTACGTGTGTTTATTTTACGTGTGTTTAAAGTGCAACAATTTAGCAAAGGGTTATAGATTACCATCTTTGATTTTTTATGGCCCATTTATTAATTCATGGATTAACATATTATCATCTTTAGCGCTTCACTTTCTATTTTGTTGTTTGCATTACACAGGTCCCCCCTTGATGGGCTAACACACAATATTCCAGGTGTCCACAAAATAATATGTACAAATAACAATACAATACAATATAATTCATATACCTAGTGATATAACTTACTCGAGTATTCAGGGTTAGGGGTTAGCTTGTGGTTTGGGGGGCAGGTGAGGACATACATTGTCTGTCTTGAACACATCTGGTATAATGTACTTAAAAAAATAACTTTATATTATATATATATTGCATACAACATAATATTTTTGTTCACTCAAGATCCATCTTTTAGAATTTTAGAATTTAAGAATTATTCAAATGAAGCTTGAAGAGCCAAAGACTCATCTGGGCTTTACTGTTGGAGGAGATGTAATAGTATTGGAGAGATACCAGTGACGTAGGGTCATAATGATACGATTCCCATTGGCTCCCTTTGGAAATTACTAGGCAAAATATGTTTATATAGTTTAAAATAAAAGAGACTAAAAGTGCTTATTGATACCATCGTCCTATGTTTAATAAAAGTGGGAAGTTTGAGGAGCGGGGAGGAACCAAGAGAGTATCATCACAAGAAAAAATGATCATAAAAGCCAGTATAAAATCAGGTTAAAGTTTCTTTGTGTATATTTGGAAACTTTATTTTTTTCAACCGCAAAAATTTCTCCCTCCTTCGCCACTGGTAGATACTAAGAACGAAAATGCTGTAACCGGCCGTGATAGCTGAATTAATATAGAGTTTACAATCGGGGCAAGAAAGACAATGCAGGTTTATGATGTGGGAGCAGTGGGAGGACCTACATCATTGAGAGGGTTGGCAGGGAGGTGTGATGGCTCTCCCGGGTCCTCAGCATGTTTGATGATGGAGAGTAGTCGCAGAAGGAACAGCAGCGTAAGTCGACTTCAGCGTATTCTTCTGGCAGCCGATCAGCCTAGGCCTTTGCAACACAACATTACGATAAAAATGTTATTATCATCAGTGAGCTCGGCACAAAACAAGTCTGTTACGGTTCGAACACCCTGTCACATGAGACGTGACATGACATTTACCATCTGCAGGGCCGAGAATCGTACGCTCCTATTATTTATATCTGGCTAGCCAAGCCACCCTCAAGCGGGATCCAACCAATGAGGATCCTGTAGTCAAATCAATGTTGGCGTCACCCAAAAGTGGATAAATAGACCCCACGGGGGAAAGAAGGTCACAGTTGAACCTTTACCATCTTGCCTTCAGCATCTTCTGTTCGTAGATTATTCAGATTCAGGGTTGAAGCTCTTGTCAATAAAATCATTTAAATTCAAATTAATCATTGTTTTTATTTTTTTAATTAAAACCCCTTCGAACACCAGTTATAACAAAGTCTATGGACGAAATACAATTTAGCTGCAAATGAATGTAAGCTTTGCAATCTGAAATAGAGGTGTCATTGGAAAAGATGTATATTTTTACAGTACACATATTCAAGTTTAATTATTGTAAACATAAATGAGCTTGAGTCTACAGTGTTTTTAGTAAAGTTAAAAAATTCCTGTGCTATATTATATTGATTAGTAGGAAAAGATTGAGTTCAGTTTATTTTATCTATTAAAATGCAAAGTTCCTTTAAAATATTGTTGTTTCGTCAAGACAAATAAAAGAAACCTGATTACTCTGGAAGGGTTATATCAGGTAATCTTGTATTCGTTTTTAATGTTCATACATATTATTATTTGTTTATTTCTAAAATGTAATTTGTAATGTATGCACGGCTGACCACCCATCTATCTAATCTAATCTAATCTAAGCTGCAAAGATATATATCATTTAAGATTTATATTAAATGCATTCCCACAAGCAGATATGTATAATTTCGCGCTAACACATGCCGCATGTGGACCTACAATATAAAAACCCAATCTCAAATGATCATAAGCCTTGCAACTCTTGCCGTCCTTCCCTGAAACAGGGGTGACATTGGCAAAGTGAACCAATTTTTTTTTTTACAGTATGGGTGGTCAGCCGCATAACAACCTATTTTTATTCAAAGCTCTCAGATGTATGCCCACAAACAAACACATGTAGTTCGCGCTTACAAATGCTGATTGTGTTCTTACAAATAAAATCCAAACCTCAAATGAACATAAGCCCTGCAACTCTTGCCGACATTCCCTGAAACAGGGGTGACATTGGCAAAGTGAACAATTTTTTACAGTATGGGTGGTCAGCCTCATACCAACCTATAAGTCAAGGCCTGAGAAGAGGAAATTTACAATTTGAATTTGCATAAAAGCCAGCTCGGGTGAAAGTCTGCTCATGATATCGACGGTTAAAAGGAAGTAGGGCATAAGCGACAAAAACTAAATTGTTTAGGGGAGCAGTTTAAAGTTTGAGATTGCAGAAAAATGCCATAATTTTTTTATTTTTTATCATTTCGTTAAAATCAAAACAGCTCTAAAATTTAAAAAATAAAGGCATTTATTGGCATTCCTATTAATGTGGTTATATGTTCTAGGATTTTTTTATGTCACAAGCGCCTTTAGGACAAAAAAAGCCAAAATCTTGTCGGTTACACCAAAACCATACTTCGAAAACGCAGTTGTTTGCTTGGGCATAAACCAAAAAAACATTGTAGAGCTATGGGAGTGAGCGCATTAAAAAGAGTGGAAAAATTTAAGTAGGATAGCATTCATAGCTCATTTTCGTCCAAAACTATTGCCTTTTAACCGTCGATATGTATGCGTGTGATGGTTAAATAACATAAGAAGTCTTACTATAGAAGTGAGCCCCCCTGGGTGTCCATCATCTCGTCAGTGTTGTGGTGCTGTGGGCGGGGGGAGGGCTGCGGGGCGGTGCGGGGCGGGTGCAGCAGGTGGTGGTGGTGGACGGGCAGGTGGGAGAAGCCCGGGGCCAGGCGGGGGTGTGAGGGGTGGGGGTGGGGGTGCGCGCGGGACAGCAGGTGGCCACCGGGGCCCAGTGGGCGGCGCGGGGACTTGGCGTTCACTATGCGCGGCTGGTGCATCTCCTCCAGGACGGACGGCGCCACGTACGTGAAGCCCTGAACACACGCAACATACATTTGGTACTCTTGAGAATAAAGTCTGTTTTTTTTTAAGAAATCCTGTGCAGGAGACTCCCTAGATTTCAGGAAGACTCTAGGGGTCTATGACACTTGTTGTAGTGCCGCAGAGATCGAGCTTGGTCGTCGCTACAAAGCGCCAATTCTCAAGCAAGACCAAGTTGCTGTAAGGCTGGATGGACCATTTGATGACCAGTCTTTGGTAAAGGTTAATGAATTTTTCAACCCAGCGAAGAGCAAATTTGAAAATATAATTGGTATATTTTTTGTGCTCCGCCAGGATTCAAATCCACAGCCTTCCATTAACGAGGCCGACTACTGGCTGGTCAAGTATCTATATCTATAATCTAAGCTGCAAGGATATGTTAACATTAAAGGCTCATATGAAATGCATGCCTACAGACAGGCACATGTAGGTTCGCGCCTACACATTCTGCATGTGTGCATACAAATAAAGAAAACCTCACATGGGCATAAACCTTGCAACTCCTGCCGCCGTTCCCTGAACCGGGGTGGCATTGGCAAAAGTGAACCGATTTTTACAGCACGGGTGGTCAGCCTTGTACCAACCTATCAGTCAAGGAGCAAGTATAGTTTTCGAAAAACATGTTAATACCTTATTTACAATAATATTATCATTTTACAGTTAAAATTTATTTATCGGATGTTAGACGAACCGCTATAAGAGAATTTACTTTATTCTCGACGTTTCATCATTACAAGTTACTCTTATAACGATTCGTCTAACATCCAATAAATAAATTTTAACTGCGTAATTATTATTGTAAATATGTCAAAAGACCGTAATTCCAACATAAACCTAACAATGTTAATGCCTTTTTGTAAAACCAACCACAAAATGTTTTTTCTACCCCAAATAATAAAATCATCATTTCACTTTCACGCTCAAGAAGCCCATCGTAGACATGGGCGAAACGTCCGGAAGCTCCAGCTCTCACAGACCACGGCAAAAGATCCCGGAAAACATCTCCAGCATCAAATAATAAAAGTCGATTTTATTGATTATTTAGGCATTTACTCTGTGATCCTTCACTTTAGTTTAAACAGCACTTATAACTAACTTATTTAAAGCATACTGTCGTTTAATGAGATGGTTTTCCTTCTATACGTGCCCTATCGAGTCCATCCAGCCCACCTCGTCAAACATGTCCCTATTCTGCACCATTCAAAACAGTTCCTCCACACTTTGACTTCTATTAAGATTAATTAAATTGAATAAACAAACCTGGAAAATCATGTTTGCACTTTCGCTAAGCGTTGATTCATCAGGTGAGTCAATGGGAGTTTCTCTGGTAAATCTGACATCAAACTGTGATACATCATCGTCTCCGGCCTGAAAATGTAATAGCACATTCGGTGAGTGAAAACTAGCTTCACCCGGGTTCATATTCTAGTGGTTATCGCTTCCGACTCATAATCGGAAAGTAACCATTTTGAATTCCCAGCAGAGCGCAAAAAATTATCATTCATTTTCAATAAATGCTCTTCACTGTGTTGAGAACTTCATCTTTTTATCAAAGACTAGTCACAATGGTTGCAGCAGCAACTGGGTCTTGTTTGGCGCTTTGCAACCATGACCAAAAACTCTCTTGACGTTTGATGGCACACATGAACAGCACTCACCAAATAATGAGATTGAAATACTTTCTTTCTTTCTATTAGCCTTGATCATTCTACTCCTGAATTAAAGATGAAGCAACACTAATCCACACTTAGGATATCATCTTCTTTTTGTGTCTTGTCAGGTATCCTCGACATTTGACTATTACTTGAATGTGTGTCTCTCGATCCTGGGCAGCTCTAAACAGTTCTTGCACAGTCCTCGGTCCCGGATGTCTCTCAGCCAGGAAATTCTCTGCCTCCAAACACCTCATCGACCTTCTAATACCATTATCCCACCTTTTTCAGGGTCATATCAAGCTCCTTCTGTCCTTCCTCTATACATACTTACTTGCTCCGGCGAACAAGTCTTGAAAGCTCAGGGCCTCCCGCACCACAATCCTCCAGGATTCTGTCTTGTGGTGCTTCCCTCCATGGCCCCCCAACTCTCAGAACCTTGTCTTCGGCCTTAACATTGTCTGCCCACTGCATCCTTGTACGTGACATCCGAGTGGTCTAACACCGGAGGTGGCACCTCCTGCCTAAATGAATGCGTGAATTACCAGTTTTGGTTCTATGGGCGGTTTGAGCCTCCTTCCAATGACATCTGACCAGCAGACTTGCTTGAAGAAGGGATGCCCCCTGATGGGCACAGCATCGTCCAGCCCCCCGCCCAGCCGCGACTTCACCTGCCGCTTCATCAGCCTCCTGATCAAATCCTGCGCCTCGGGGGTCAAGTAGACGGGGAGCGACAACTTGGCAGTCAAAATTTTCTCTATCGTTTTCTTGCGATTACTACTTGTGAAAGGCGGCTGTAAAATAAGACATTTTTTTCAGAAACAATTTTTTTAAGAAGAATGCCAATTCACCAACCTATTTTAACCTTGCGAGAAACAGGTATTAACATCATCCATTAAAAAAACATGTTTTTATTATTATTAATGGATAAATGCCCAATTATGATTATATAATATATCTGTTGAACCACTGTCAAATTTATCGTCGATGGGACAAGACAGGACTCGAACATGCGCTAGTTTCATAAATGCAAATTTGAGTGCCACTGCCTTATCCGCTTGTCCATCTAATCTAATCTAAGCTGCAAAGATATATATCATTTAAGTTTTATATTAAATGCATTCCCACAAGCAGATATGTATAATTTCGCGCTAACACATGCCGCATGTGGACCTACAATATAAAAACCCAATCTCAAATGAACATAAGCCTTGCAACTCTTGCCGTCCTTCCCTGAAACAGAGGTGACATTGGCAAAGTGAACCAATTTTTACATTATGGGTGGTCAGCCGCATAACAACCTATAAGTCAAGGAACCATACCATACCATCGATAATGGATTTAATGACACCCCGAGTGAAAAGAAGAGTTGGCAGACATAGACTAAGATGGGAAGATGTGGTAAAGAAGGGAGCCAACAACCTGCTTCAGGTGGCCGACAGCAGGGCTGCAGAGGGAGACAAGAGTTGGAGGTGAAAGGCTCCATATGAGCTTTAGATATATTTTTAGAAATTTAGCTTTTTTTTTTTTAATTTTAAAAAAAATGTAGTTTGATTAACTGTCTTATATACCTTGAGGTCAAAGAATGAATTTGTGGTAATTTCAAAATATATTTCCCTCACACAAGCTTGGCTCTCATTTGGTGAAGTAAATAAAATAAAAAACATAAATACCACGTAAGATATTTTGCAGTATTTACAAAGATAAGATTACATTTCGTCCTTGGTAAAAGCATCCTCAATTTAAATGTCCTTTGGAAACTAGTTGTGATTATTGAAGCATCTAAAATAATAATGGATAGTTAAGCTGTAAACGGTACACATACTTGACCAGTCAGCATGTCATACATGAGTGCACCGAGGCTCCACCAATCCACGGCCTTTCCATGTCCAGTGCGCGTTAATATCTCTGGAGCCCTGAGCAAACAATCATTAAATATAAGTAAGTAATGTGGCATTAATCAATCACCAATGTGCTTAAGTGAAGTATAGACAATGAGTGATAGTTTTAATATTTTTTCCGGGCTCGTAATAATGGTCTAATGTACTTCCAGACCATTCCTTCATTTCCCACAACAGGAATATTCTGACCCTCTGACTGATATTGCAATATATGACTGCAGTAATTTTAAACATGTGTAAAGAGAAAGCAAAGGTAGAACACGTCAAAAAAGGTGGTTGATTTGAATGAGCTAATAGATTGCTACAGACAAAGCAATCAAGAGAGAACTGGAGAAGACTAATTACTTCTACAGGGGTCACAACCCTCGCCAATGAGAAATAGCATGAAGAAGAGAAGTAGAACATCCTCCTTACACCCTTCTGCTGTGGAAGCCCTTCAAGGAATAGAGTCAGGATCTGCGTCTCTGATGAAAACCAATAGCTAAGAAACTTTTAACATCTTGCGAAATCATACGAAAAGTAAAACAAATGTCCAATTGATAAAATAATAGATATAAACAGAAAGCCATCTGCCTAAGTGGAGAGGTGACTATTTTTTTTTTAAGGAATCCTGTGCGGGAGGCTTCCCGATTCTTGAAAGTCTTGGGGGTCTATGTCACCCTGGAAAGGTGCCGCAGAGGTGTTGCTTGAATCGTTGCTTCTGTTGAGAGGCGACTATGTTTATTTACTTACATGTATTCTATTGTTCCGCAAAATGTATGCGTGACAATGCCAGCTTGTATGTGCTCCTTGCAAAGTCCAAAATCTGTGAGTTTAACATGTCCTTGGGCATCTAATAACACATTCTCAGGCTTGAGGTCTCTGTATATGATCCCCAAACTATGGAGATGCTCTAAGGCAAGAATTATTTCCGACAGGTAAAAGCTAAAACAAGGAAAACCGTGTAAGTTCATGGAAACAATTACTGAAAGCAATAACGTATTAGTTCAAGTTGGATATTTACCAGGTTGTGTCTTCTAAAAATATCCCTTCTCGTTCTAAGTGCATGAAGAGTTCTCCTCCGCTCAAATATTCTAATATCAGGTATAATTTACCACCAGTTTGAAAGGCATACACTAACTCTACTATAAAAGGATGCTGAAATACAGAAACAATATTGTAGAAACATTCATGTAACAGGAATATACAGATGAGAACAGCGTGACTTCTTGTTTAAATGCTCCTTGTAGAACTGTGGAAATTATTGAATCTAAGGAATAATAACTGCCTGCAAGACAAACACAATGGTTTTGTGTAATGTTGTGTCAGAAAATTACTTCTCAGTAATTCTGGCCACACACGACTGAGTCTGAATATTCCTGCACAGGCAATAGGCTACCTGCAAAAGTGAGATTGAAAATCAATTAATTCAGGTAAAACACCTACGGTGCTCCTGTGAGTATGTGCAAGCTTTCCAGTTGCCTGCGCAGGTAAACCTCTCCGTTAGACCCCAGCGTGTGTGGCCAGCGTAAGGAATAAGCAGTGTAAGTTTTTTTTTCATTTTATGAGCAATTTCTTTAATGAAATGAAAAATATTCAAAATGAACCTGAGCTATTTCAAAAAGAAATATTGGAATTTCAATGTGTAGTAAGCACAAGTATTGGATTATCCACATGTACTTAGTAAACGCAATTACCTTTACAGCTTCTAGAATATTTCTTTCAGCTCTGGTGTGAGCCGTGTCCTTCTGGTTTCTAACAATGGATGCCTTCCTCAGGACTTTCATGGCAAACGTGGCCCCGGCATCGGCACCAGTCATCTTCCTGACCTGGAAGACTTTCCCGTACCCGCCTTTCCCGAGCACCTTGCGCAGCTCAAAGTCCGAGGGGCCCAAACACGTCCTCCCAGGATTCACATTGTCCTCTGAGAGTTGAATAGTCTCTGAACCTTCCGCTCTGCGAATGGAAGATACATGTGCACACTTTTAAAGGGTGAAAGAGGACATTGCTGAGGTGAAGATAAAAATATGTACAGAATGAGATGCATTTCAGACGGCAGTTTCAGATTGATGCATTTTAGACGGCAGTTTCTAATTGATGCAATTTAGACGGCAGTTTCTGATTGATGCACTTAAGACGGAAGTTTCTGATTGAAGCATTTCAGATGGCAGTTTCTGATTGATGCATTTTAGACGGCAGTTTCTAATTGATGCAATTTAGACGGCAGTTTCTAATTGATGCAATTTAGATGGCAGTTTCTAATTGATGCAATTTAGACGGCAGTTTCTGATTGATGCATTTTAGACGGCAGTTTCTAATTGATGCAATTTAGACGGCAGTTTCTGATTGATGCATTTCAGACGGCAGTTTCTGATTGATGCATTTCAGACGGCAGTTTCTGATTGATGCATTTTAGACGGCAGTTTCTAATTGATGCAATTTAGACGGCAGTTTCTAATTGATGCAATTTAGATGGCAGTTTCTAATTGATGCAATTTAGACGGCAGTTTCTGATTGATGCATTTTAGACGGCAGTTTCTGATTGATGCATTTTAGACGGCAGTTTCTGATTGATGCATTTCAGACGGCAGTTTCTGATTGATGCATTTCAGACGGCAGTTTCTGATTGATGCATTTTAGACGGCAGTTTCTAATTGATGCAATTTAGACGGCAGTTTCTGATTGATGCATTTCAGACAGCAGTTTCAGATTGATGCATTTTAGACGGCAGTTTCTAATTGATGCAATTTAGACGGCAGTTTCTGATTGATGCATTTCAGACGGCAGTTTCTGATTGATGCATTTCAGACGGCAATTTCTGATTGATGCATTTCAGACGGCAATTTCTGATTGATGCATTTCAGACGGCAGTTTCTGATTGATGCATTTCAGACGGCAGTTTCTGATGCATTTCAGACGGCAATTTCTGATTTAAGCATTTCAGACGGCAGTTTCTGATTGATGCATTTCAGACGGCAATTTCTGATTGATGCATTTCAGACGGCAATTTCTGATTGATGCATTTCAGACGGCAGTTTCTGATTGATGCATTTCAGACGGCAGTTTCTGATTGATGCATTTCAGACGGCAGTTTCTGATTGATGCATTTTAGACAGCAGTTTCTAATTGATGCAATTTAGACGGCAATTTCTGATTGATGCATTTCAGACGGCAATTTCTGATTGATGCATTTCAGATGGCAGTTTCTGATTGATGCATTTCAGACGGCAGTTTCTGATTGATACATCACAGACGGCAGTTTCTGATTGATGCATTTTAGACCGCAGTTTCTGATTAATGCATTTCAGACGGCAATTTCTGATTGATGCATTTTAGACGGCAGTTTCTGATTGATGCATTTTAGACAACAGTTTCTGATTGATTCCACTGTTGTTCCATTAAGTTGTATGTGTAAGCCTCAGGTAATTAATGTTAAAATTATTAGTATCAAATAAAAATTAAATATACTCACTCAATTATTGTATTGACATGTAGTTCTGGTTCATAATCAACGTCCACCTGTAAATTAAACATAGAAATTGTACACTTTATCCACGGATTAATCACAGCAATGTTAACACAGAGTGCAAAATAAAGGCTACGATGTTAAATCCATGACACATCAAAACAAAACTGAAGTACGTAATGGGTTAGAGTGAAATCTGAAAAAATGTACAATTCGAAGGTCTTTCATGTAATTCGAGACGCTAATACATAGACGTGGGATTACGACTTTCATACAGAACATTATATTTACCTCGTCGACTTCAATCACATCATCGTCTTCTGAATCATCGAGGGTCACAGTGTCGACATCGGGAAGTTCTAAATCAAAAACACCTGCCATAGCTGATGCCAGACGGTACTTTACGTGGGCATTCGTTTAAATTTGACACGATTAACTATACAATTGTTAACTCTGTCGAGACAGTCGACTCGCTAAGATATAAAAAAAATCACTGTAACTTGTAATTGTCTGTAGACAGGCGGGATTGTGATGATCATGAATTTGCAATGCCAGAACCAGCAGGACTCGGGGAACGAAAAGCATGGACATCAGGCTTGCAAACCTCACGAGATACACAGTCCTATACACACATCATTTATTTTAAAATGGTAGGTAATAATAATTATTTATTTTCCATTTATTGTATATGGTATCAATCAGAGGTACCAACAAATAAGGATGACACTTCATATTTATTTTAAATTTATTTTGACACTTCGGCGGTGGGCATGCCCTATGCCCAAAATTTTGAAATTCTAGTTGTTTTATGATTCATTAAAGGATTATGTAATATTGAGTGGCATTACTTTTACAGTCTTGCAAATTATAGTTAAAAACAGGCGTCAAAGTTATCCATTGCTGTTTTCGACAGAATGACAGAATCACTCAAAATGGAAAACGAAAATATCACAGACGATTGTAAAGCAGATGATCCACAGCAATTGCTGGCTCAAGAATCTAGTTCCTCTTTAAAGGATTCAGAAATCAATGAATGTAAGCCGCATTACGAAATATCTGTTTATATTGGTATAATAACTTCTGCAAAATATTCCATCACGTCAAACTGCCCCACTCCCAAAATGGCGTATAGTGATTTTTCTCAGAACTATTACACGTATTTATTTAGCATTAGCCGTTTATAACTCTAATTTTGCGACATTTGTAACATAAAATTTACAAAGGCATCTTAAAAACTTATACCTTTATCACATATTTGTTTTCACGTTCATGTTTACTTCTAACCTAAAAATATTCTGGGTGTTACCCTACGATGTTTATAATCAAGTTGCTGATATATATTAGTATTGAAGATTCATATTAAATGCATGCCCATAAGCAGGCAAATATAAGTTCACGCTGAGTGATGAGTGCATAAAATATTGGATGTTGAAAATGTTGGAAAAAACATGTTGGATGAGAGCATAAAAAATTCAAACCCAAGAATTTGTGTGTTATTTGTGCTTCTTAGCTGTATTACATATCTGGGCAACGCCAGGGAAATATCAGTAACCATGGTTTTCTTCATCATCTGATTGCTGTGATTGTAAGTTGTTTGTTATTGTTGACAGTGGAGAGGCGGATCCAGTCGGCCTGCAACCGCCTGAGCGCAGAAACACCGACAGAAGTGTTTGCCACCTCCGTGTACGCCACCATCGTGGAAGCGGGGTTCCAAGAGTACACAATCACAGAGCAAGACGACGAATACGGCCACTCACACAGTAAACAACCAAAAACAACGCAAACCAAAGATTTCGTATTCAAATTCACGCTACCCGAATGTCCAGATCTAATTTTCACTCTAAACTCTTTTATAATAGGTAATGACGCAATGCTGTCCACTTTCTCCATCCCCGACCCCCTCACGTCCTTCAGCAACTGCTTTGAAATCAAACGGTATATCGTAGACGAATCAAAGTTGATATTTGACAATTTGAAAGAGCTGAGGTTTGTGATTAGAGATAAGCTGTGTACTCCTGTGCGCAGCGCGGCCATAAGTGCCCGCGGGATTGCCAGCGCGAGCCTGATCGGGCTTCCACACGAGCTGACGAGGAGAATTCTATTGTTTTGTGGACCTGTGGCGACTTGTAGAGCCGCTCAGGCTTGCCGTAACTTGCGCGACGCGTCCATAGATGAAGTTCTCTGGCACAAGTTTTACAATTCTTATTTAAAAGGATCTAAATTGCTGATTCATGATAACACATCCATGTCGTGGTTAACTAAGTATAGAGTCACGCTGCTGTATAATAAACAAAAGAAGAAGTTTAGCTATTACCCTAATGATGAGTGTATCCCATTTTTTGAAATGTTGTAAGAAAAGCAATATTGTTTCACTTAAATATCTGTAAAATATTGTATTTAATTTCATACAATCATATATATTCTAAATAATTATTGTAACCTTTTTAACTATTGGACAATCTGTATAAATTTATTTAATATAAAATTATATTTTTGTATACTTTAAATAAATTGTTTATTACTAATTATTTCGTTTTGACATTTTTAAAGGTTTCTTTTTCACAACTACTTAAACTTATTATTGTCTTTGTTAGGTTTTGGTTGGAATTATGGTTGTTTGACATCTAAATCTTAATCTAAATCTAAGCTGCAAAGATATGTATCATTTGAGATTCATATTAAATGCATTCCCACAAGAAGACAGGCATAATTTCGCCAACTTTAATGACATATTTACAATAATTCTAACTACACAGTTAAAATTTATTTATCGGATATTACTCTTATAACGGTTCGTGTAATATCCGATAAATAAATTTTATCTGTGTACTTATATAATTATTGTCTTCAGTGGTACGGCTTTTCTCGACCTTTGGTTTACTCATAGACAAATTGCAGGTTCAATGCCAAGGGGAGAGGCTTGCGAGCTCTGAGTGTGACCAATTGCTGACAAGAAGTGATGAAGAGGGAAAGACGGAGACAACTCTTCAAGGAGGCCCATAACCACACTGGATTTTAGTGCCAATGAATTCTAAATCTCACATCACCAGACATTCTCAGCCAATAATCTGATGATATTATTTACCAAGAAGATAAGACTTGCATAATATGCTGTAACCTAAAAAAAATCTGCTGTAAAAATTGGATCTTTTCTCTTTAGAGCTTTGTAGACCACGGGACTTTGAACAGAGCACTCTTGTACAACTTTGATTTAATTAGTGTATGTGAAACCTAATTAAAGCTTTAAGTTCTTGTGAAGTCTCTAAATTAAGTGAACTTTGTCTTGTCTTTTATGACTTCTTGGGCTAAAAGAAATGTCTCAGAAACATTGCACATGCAATTCTAATCCTTCTGCTCTGAGAGTAGATAGTCTACTCTCTGAGTTATCGACCAGATAGTCTACAAATCTATCGAACGGATAGTCAACTCGCTGAACTATCTGTAATCTAAGTTGCAAAGTTATATTAACATTTAAAGCTTATATTAAATGCATGCCCACAAACAAACACATGTAGTTCGCGCTTACAAATGCTGAATGTGTAGGTACTTACAAATAAAATCCAAATCTCAAATGAACATAAACCCTGCAACTTTTTCAGACCTTCCCTGAAACAAGGATGGCATTGGTAAAGTGAAGCATTTCAATACTCGATGGGGGTCTATATTGACGTAACATAAAAATGGGGGTCTACAAGTCGTAAGGGGGGTCTACAGACTTTGAAAATCGCGTGCCCCCCCCCCCCCGTGGGCGATATTTTAGACAAAAAGCCGCAAAAGTTTTTAGGGGTCCAAAATTTTGATATCTATAAGGAAGGGGTCTATGAGTAATAAAAGTTTGGGAACCTCTGATCTAGAATCTCCGAGCTATCGACTGAATAGGCTACTCTCTAAGTTATCGGCCGGAAAGTCTACTCCCCAAGTTATCGACTGAATAGTCTGCTCTTTAAACTATCGACCAGCTGGTCTTCTCTTCAAAAGTCAAGAGTTGAATGATATTTCCATTATAATAAAATGACTGGTTTTTAAAGCTGATGGACTGTTTAATTGTTTAAGTAGTGTTTATTTATCAAAATGAATTAATTGCTTGTATTCCTTGACTTATAGGTTGGTATGAGGCTTACCACCATACTGTAAAAAATGGTTCACTTTGCCAATGTCACCCCTGTTTCAGGGAAGGTCGGCAAGAGTTGCAGGGCTTATGTTCATTTGAGATTGGGTTTTTAATACTGTAGGTCCAAATGCGGCATGTGTGAGCGCGAAATTATGCGTGTCTGCCTGTGGGAATGCATTTAATATGAATCTCAAATGATACATATCTTTGCAGCTTAGATTTAGATTTAGATGGGAATCGTATTATATCGACTTTGCACCACTGATAGGCCAGTCATATTAGACATTAAAATCACAAAGTAACGGCTAGTTCTGATTTGTTATTAGGAACATTTCTTTGTGATTTTTCGTCAGGACCGCTCCCAGTCCAATAGTACATGAGCTTGCAGAAATGTTCGCACTTTTTTAAAGTATTATTTTTTACGTTTTTAAAGTTAACTAAAATTGCTACAGTTTGAAACCAAAAGTAACTTCTTACCGAGATACAGATCACCACAAATGGGATTTTTCTTTTTCCTAAAAAGTTAAATTTTAAAATTTGGTACTGTTGCGAACTTTAAATATGTACGTGCAGTTATACACGCATATGATTGTATTTGTGCCTTCTAATGTCGTTTTAGTGATTGTATGTGTACATCATGTTCTGGTGGTGGAATGATCTAGTAAATGCGAGAAAAACCTCTCTAGTTCATTATTAAAGAGATCAAAATTGTACGGACACCCGAGTCGCAAGAGAGCAATTCGCTAAGTAACACCTATAAACAGTGATTGTCAAGCCCGGAAGGATGGAGACATCATCATCATCAACATCAAGTGATTGTCAAGTTGTGAAATAAATAGTGAAAAATAAATTCTGGCATTTTAATTAACAAGATAATCCAGCAGAAAACGTAACAGTATTTTTGTTAATCCGATATTAGGAAAAGTACTCATTTTACAAGTAAAGTTTTTCATAACTAACTATTGTAGCTAATGTAATAGGCTTTAATTTAGCACAGAATAGCGTCAGTAAGCCATATTCATAACTACATAGTTTACTCACAAATCCTCTTTTTCTTGTGCCTCTTCATTGAAGATTGACTATAAACATAGCAATTGGCATCTTTGATACAACTGCAGAAAGAAGAATCTTGTGCTTCTGCCAAACCTCTGTCTCGGGTTCTTCAACAAAATGCTCTCCTTCAACCGGGAGCCCGTTTTCCATTTCCGAGTTTTGTTGTTGCGTTTTGACGGACATTCGAAGCGCTATAAATTCCTTGCGACCTTCAGCCGACGAGATAGCGATTCGTGTCCAAAAATAAGGTGTACTGTGATTTTTTTTTATCTACGGAATTCTTTCGCAAGCGCTAGCAAACTCCGACTTGGATTGATACCCATAGTGTAAGAAATTTATCAGAATAGCGCTTTAGGAGTCCAGCTCTGGTATTCATACGGGAAAGAACCTCGGAATTTTTGACTCGATCCATCCAAGAATTTTTTAACATTCGATGTAAGAATTTACGACTTATAGGTTGGTATGCGGCTGACCACCCATGCTGTAGAAAATGGTTCACTTTGCCAATGTCACCCCTGTTTCAGGGAAGGTCGGCAGGAGTTGCAGGGTGTATGTTTATTTGAGATTCAGGTTTTTATACTGTAGGGCTCACGTGCGGCATGTTTAAGAGCAAACTTATACGTGTCTGCTTGTGAAAATGCATATAATGTGAATCTTGAATGTTACATGTATTTGCATATTACTTAGATTAGATTAGATTAGATGTTAAGCCCACATTTCAAGGGTAATGATTTGGTTCTCAAGGCACTGTGTTAGTGTCTACACTTTTACAATTCTTGAAATTCCAAAAGGACTGGCTTTGACTGGCTGGACGTAATTGGTCTATAAAAGTCAAAACTAGCCTTAATGTTAATTACATCTGTAGCAGGGATGACACCGAGATGAATCATGGTAAGGGGGCGGTGCGTCGGAGGCGGTAACGAGGTCACGGCCAGCTGTGGGAATCCACGGTAGCGCGTGGTCGGGGGGCGCAGGGGGCGTAAGGGGGCGCAAGGCGTACATGGAGGCGGAGGGGGGCACCCGGGCAGGGCGCAGCCTCCGGGGGTGGCGCGCGCAACCAGCACACCTCAGTAAACTCACACAACGCAGCGACATCGAATACCTACTGCTATTTTCTCGACTCACGGTTTTTTAGACTTCATTCCCAGACAACTACTTTTTTTAAATCAGTATTTTCTTCTGAAACTCGTAACTTCTTATGCGTTAGAAAACCTTAAACATAAAATCATTTTTCTTTTAAATGACTAAAACTACAGAAATTATGATTAAGTGCCTGTATGAGTTTGGTCTAGAACAGACGTTCTACAACTCCAAGGGCCAAATACCTTGTCTTGTCTTGTATCCTGCCGCCTTTCCTCTAGGGGTGGCCAGTACCTCCACACAAGTGCCTCCACTTGACTCTGTCCTTGCATACTTCTTTCATCTCATCTAATTTCATCACTCTTTTCATGCATGCTCTTCTCTTGTTTCCACTCTGTAGATTCCATTCATTCGCAATCTCATTTATCTGATCAATCCATTGTTTCCTAGGTCTTCCCCTTCCACGCTTACCTGTTACATTCCCTTTATACACTCTTTTTGTCAGTCGGTCTTCATTCATCCTTTCAATATGTCCAAACCATCGCATCACACTTCTTTGAACTTTCACTTTCACGCTTTCTTTTACTCCGCATTCATTTAGAACCCATTCGTTTCTCACTCTATCTTTCAGTGTTTTTCCTGTCATACTTCTCAGATGGGCCATTTCTACGGTGCCTAATGTCCCTTTTTCGCACAGTTATCGTCGACGGGTGGGAAATTGCTTTGAAAAAGGTTGTAACTACAAAAATTACATAATTTTGCTTTACGTGGCAAGTAATTGAAACTGAGTTGGTCTGTGTGTTTTTTATCCAACTTATCAGACTATAATAATAATCAGCCATTAACTGTCGCTGGTTGAACTGACAACACTGACGGTGGGTCTTTATTTGAAGACCCTTGGTCTAAAAGATGATCATAAAATGATTCGAGGACGATGGAGGCATCATAGTTCAGTCTTACGTCAATGTTTCAAATTCTCGTTAAAAACTGTAAAATCTAAAATCAAAATTGCTGTGACGATTGCCAGCGTTTTATAAGAGAAGAATAATAGAGTTTTCATACTGCGTAAAACCCGGTTGTTCTACTTTTTTTTTCAATCCGGTATCGGGTCAGAAGTCTAGTTGTGTTAGGGGATGCAGGTATGAAAGTTTTCACACGGTTTGCCCGGAAATCCATGTACAAACCGGGCAGTATACGTCGTGTGTGAAAAGGAAGTAAAAACAAGAATCAGGTTTATCAGGTAATGTGAGGTGTCCATCGTGCCTACAAACATCTGATATGCCGGTGCGAGTTAGTCAGCCCCCTTTCTCTGATAGCGGAGCGCCTTTCGCCGGCGTCTCTAACGCCCCCAGATTACCAAAGCACTGACAGCACTCCCGGACGCCCCCAGGAGGCAAAAAGTACAACAAAAACACAGCCAACAACCATGTGCATTCACCAGTTATTCATTCCAAAAATATCAGCTGTTTTGGTACCCGCTACGAGTGCTAAAATATACTTTTTATTTTGATAAATTGAGTGATTATAAAACTATCTGTTAAAGCTTTGATTGGTAACATCTCGTGCTTTTTTGCCGTTGTCGTAATATTTATTTTATTATTATATTATTGTGTGTTTAAACTTTTTTAAATACTTTGTGTATAAATAAGGTAACCTAAAAATTAAACAAATTGGAATTGGTTTAAAATCAAAGCAGTGAAATTTACTTACTGAGAGTTTGTGGAGAATTATGATAATTTTTTTGAGTCACCAAACCTCAAAATCATTCATACGAGGCACGAGCTGTATTTAAACCCCCAACTTGTATTTAAAATATTGAAAAAACGGTGTAGTTGATAAGAATGTCTAGTTATTATAAATCAAGCTATTATGAATGGAATTGTTCCTTTACTTTTAGGTTAGAAAAAGGCTGACTACTAACATTGTAAAACTTAGTTCACTTTTGCCAAAGTCACCCCTGGTTCAAGAAAAGGTGGCAAGCGTAGCGGGGTTGATGTAAGTGCGAACTCACACATGTTTGCTATTAGACGTGCATTAAATTATAATTAGAAATGTTATTATATGTTGGTTACTTAGATTTTATAAAGTGAAATTTGATGTCTAGTGACCCAGACTAAGATCAGTGGAAGTTTTGTCCGCAACGTGGGTGAAAGTTTCACAACTAATTATTGTTGTTCGCAACAATAGTAATCTATCACTTCTGGTTGAACCCAGTCGGTCATAACACTTCGGCCGCAAATTGAGTGAAACCGCGAGAAGGGTTCGCAATAGATACGATTTGATTTCAATCATTAATCCCGGGAAACTTACATAGGTAGCCTATTACAAAGCTCTTAAAATCGTTCGCCCTTTCTCTTTTCTTGTTTGGAAAAAAATAGCTTGAAGGCAAATTAAAAATAAATACCCTTTTTTTTTTAAACTATATTAATTATTAATGACTTCTCTGAGGTTCTTATTTTATCATAAAAAAATAGCTAAAACGCAGTTATTGGTTCTATAGGGTTTGTATCCGAGTTTAAATTCTCACTTATTTACCTATACAAGTTCAACTCTAGATTTCATAAAGATGTATGAGATCTATACATCTAAATGAAACACAAAGATGAAGACGTCATCTGTATAATGTGACGTCGTATTTTATTTTGTTATTCCATGAAACTTAGATCGGGATTTGTCAAAACAATAAGAAGTTAATACTGAATGTGTGTGAACAGTTTTTAAAAGTGCTTGGGAAGAAAGTGTTGATGGGTATGTTTGATCTGGAAGTCCAAACATCCATCCATGAATTATAATATTTTATAACAGAGTAGTGCCGCAAAAGTTATTACTGGAGATATTGTTGGTTTAGTGTTCACTTTAGGTCCATCATCCATCGTTGTGATTACAATAATTAGTATTAGAAGTTGACAAAAAATAACTTTTCTTGAAAGTGCTCGATAAGTATTGATACGTTTGTTTGAGTAGCGTCGTTCTCGCCTTGAGTTCCACCATCTATCTATGAGGTTGCAACATTTAAGAGTATCAGCATTTTAAGTGAGACAGTTTCTGAAAGTGCTGGAGAGGTGTATCACCAGTTTTGAGAAGTGCTGCGAAAGTTAGTGCCGGAGAGTGTGCTGGTGTGGTGTTGTCCTTTGAGTCCAACGTCCATCGTTTTGATCACAATAATTATTATTAGAAGTTGATGCGTATCAACAGTTCTTCAAAGTGCTCTAGAAAGTAATTGAGACGATTGTCTGTGTCGACTTTCGTTTTTTTCCACTTTTTTTACTCGTTGATTGCCACCACCCATCCATGCGACTGCAATATTTAAGAGCACCAGTTGAAGTGAGGCAGTTTTTGAAAGTGCTGGAGAAGTTTTGAGTAGTGCTGCTGAAGCCAGTTGGAGAGTTCGTGTGCGTGGGGTTTTGCTGCTGTGGCGGGGTCGGCCAGGCCTGCTGGTGTTCGTCCTGGGAGACGGCAGCAGCAGCGGCAGCGAGAGGCGGTGGCGCTCGCTGCGGGCGCGGCGTGATGCGGCCGAGGGGGCGGGGGCGGGGCAGCTAGGGGGCGCGGCCCGCCCCCGCAGCGCGCTGGAGTCCCCGGGGGCGCGCCCTCGCCAGCTTTGGTCCCACCATTGCGCCTCCATGCTCACGCACAGCCACTCGGACGGAGAGTTCCCCATCTACACACAAGGTAATTACAATGCTATGTCAATGGTAGTCAAAGGTTCAATGATCATGATGATGATGATGATTTGTAGAGTGCCGTTTCGTGACTACTGTCACTGCAATGGCGCTTTCAGACTTGACGCGGCGGTGAAGAAATGAGTCTTCATTCCCTTCTTAAAACTTTCAATCCCTTCCTTGGCGCGCACTTCTGAGGGCAGCTGATTTCAAGTGGACGGTCCTGCAATGGCGAAAGCGCGGCCTCCGAACACTGTGCTTCTTTTTTTATACGTCTGCATGGTGCACTGGCAGAGGTTAGTGCACTGTCAACAGATCGTAGAATGAGTGCCCGCTCACTCAGACTCCTCGATCTGTGGACTCCTCAGACTCTATAGTATCAACACATTGTCAAGGATCAGTCAGATTAACACATCGTCAAAGTTTAGTCAACGGGTCGGTCTAATCAACACACTGTTTAGATTTGGTCACATCAACACACTGTCAAAGTTTCAGGCACACTGTCAAGATTGAGTCAAACTGTCAGGTTTTGCTAGACCAACATTATTTGGAGATGTCACAGGGTCTGTTAGATCAACACACCATTAACGATCAGTTGGGTCGATCATATCAAAACAAAGTCAACGATTGGTCGAAATGGTGGTCAGATTAACGCACTGTTATGGCTCAGTCAAAGTGTATGTCAAATCGACAGACTGTCAAGGTTTAACCGAAGCTCCGGTCAAATCGTGGCTATTTTGTTTGCATTTCAGGAAAAAAACAATATTTAGAAGCACACCATTTTGATCGGAAAAAGCTTATAATTTTTCCTCTCTGTCACAATGTCAATATTCTGTGTACTTCTATAATCCTCATTCAACAAAAATATATATTTAATATTCCAATAAAAATCCCTACTTCAAATAAATACACGCTTACATTTGTTAATTCCATACCCCTCACAAAACACATTAATATGCAAAATGATACGCTGTTTTCCAATACTTTACTATTACTGGAATTAAAAAATTCTGTATTAAAAGTTGGTTTTTTATATTATCTGTTTTTTGTCATAATGCTTTGAATGTTTGAATGCGTTTGTTTTAATGACATTCAGCAATTCAGCATACAGAAGGCCTAAAAATACAAATCTGATTAAATAAATTAAGCATTTTGTCTACCCATTCGAAAGGATATCGAAAAGGTAAGTTAAATTATTTTAGTATAAATAACATTTCATGATTATGTTAAACGACAATGACTATTTTTTGTATTCAGTCGTAGCCTAGCTTTCAATTTGGAATTCCATGTAGAGAAAAAATAAATTTAACATATTTTATTTATTTATCAGTCAATTGATACGACTAATTACCAGACGCGTGCATAAGGTAGAGACAAGTTAATTTCATGATAAATATTGTTCCATTTTCCTTTGAACTGTCACATTATTGTTGACTACAGTGGTTAACACATGAGAATCATCATTGTAATGTAGTGGGTTCGAATTCCGGTGGAGCACGATTAAACATTTCATTTTTCAAATTTTCTCTTCTGGGTAAAATTAATCTTCCTTTACCAAAGACCGGTCACTATAGGTCCATCCAGACTTACACAAAGTGGGTATTGCTTGAGACAATCGCTTTCTACTGGGCTCTTGAGGTGTGATTCCCGGATAAACATCGCTCATCAAATAAATTAGCCAAGTATTATTTTTATTATTAGAAATTAGCTTGGATTATAAGCATTTCACACATTTTAGGGACTGAATTTTCCGGCAAAATAAGTTGTGTTTTGTTTCAGTTTCTGCTAATGTCTGCTTTTCACAGGTTTCAGGATATTTCTGTCTCCCTGTAATATTCCGAGCACGCTCTCCCGCCATTGGTCCTTAATTTCCCCGAACATAGACAAACTTCCATCAACTAATATCCCCGGATATAAGAGAGCACTTAGGACTTGGTTACGGAAGACTTTTATGCTCGCATTCATATTCGAGGTGGATTTATAGCAATGCGAAATAATTTGTGAAGCTAAGTTTTTTTAGTGTTTGACAAAAAAAAATATTATCATTGGAAAATTGAAGAAAAATGGACAGATATGGAGCGGATTGAAAGTCCGAGTCCAGGAGTGGACTGAGAAAGGCTGAGGAAGAAGAAGATTGTAAAAAACGTACAAAAACGAAATTCTTATAATGTAATCATCGTCCCTTGACTAATACGTTGGTATGAGGCTGACGCCCCATGCTGTAACAACTTGGTTCACTTTTACCAATGCCATCCCGGACTTGCATGTGTCGACTTGCGGGCATACATTAAATATGAGCCTTAATTGTCAATACAGTGATACCTCATGACACGAGCTTAATTCCTTCCGTAACCTTGTTCGTATGTCAATTTTCTCGTATCTCAAAGCGATTTTTCCCATTGAAATGAATTGAAATGCCATTAATCCGATCCAGTCCCATCAACTCCATTCCCAATAGTTTTGGTAACGTGTTTTTCAATCAGAAAAGTAACATTAATTGATGAGACATTGCCTTTCTTTTTAAAATCAAAAAAATAAAAATCAAAAATACTTTGTTTATGGTAACGGGGCGAGTATTTGTACCTGATGATGGAAACATTGTTTTCGAAACCGGTTGTACATTATTAAATTTTAATCGCCACTTAACCACGTACAAAGTATTTTTGATTCTTAATATTTAAAAAAAAATGTATCTATAAATGACAAATATTGTATAAAAAAAAAGGGAATGTTAAGCAAAAAAAGTGGTTGTTGTAAAGTGAACATACATACATATCTACTTATTTATATTTTGGTCACTTAAATGTAACTTGCACACAACTTAATACTATATGCTTAATAATAGTCACTTCTTTTCTTTTCACTGGTCTTTGCCTTTTTCGCCGGATTAAAAAAAAGGTCGAAAGACTTTTTTTCTTCTTCCCTTTCAGAATGCTGCAGAAATGAGTTAGCCAAGTTGCTCGTATCTATCTCAAATTTCGCTCGTATTTCAAAACAAAATTTCGCTCACTCGACAGCTCATCTAAATCTAAATCTAAGTTGCAAAGAGATTTGAGATTCATGTTAAATGCATTCCCACAAGCAGACAAGCATAATTTCGCGCTCACACATGCCGCATGTGGACATACAATATAAAAACTCAATCTCAAATGAACATATGCCCTGCAACTCTTGCCGACCTTCCCTGAAACAGGGGTGACATTGGCAAAGTGAACCTTTTTTTACAGTATGGGTGGTCAGCCTCATACCAACCTATAAGTCATATATCTAATAATTCGTTTGTTATGGCAATCGTATCTTGAGGTACCACTGTATATCTTTGAAATTGATGAAAAGTTATGTTTGAGTTATTTTTTATTGTCTTATTTATAATTAAAATTCTCCATTTCATATCTCAGGTAACGTTTCATTCTAATCGCTTGTAGTGGACACGTGTCTTTATCATGTAGCACGTTTTATACCCGTATCGCTAAGAGGGTCTACGCCTCGTAGAGAGGTCTACAATTTGTAGAGGTGTACGAGTACGACATGTACGGGTTTTAAGGTAAGTAAGGGTATACGGTTCAAATAGGGTCTACGGTTCGTATAGGATCTACGGTTGTAGTCTACAGCTCGTAGAGACCCCGGAAGGAAAACACTTTGTAACAATATACCAGCGTAGCATGTAAGCTTAAATACAAAGTATGTGAAAAGAAAGTCTGTCTCTAAACTGAACACAGTTCGATTCCCACACGTTTATACACATTCAATTCTTCAGGCTCTAAGATTCCAACACAAAAAATTCAGGCTCTCGATATTCAGAATCATTTGTAGACTAAATTCTTTTTGAAATAATGTTTCTTGAGAAAGCATATTCCTTTGCATTATATCGGATTCATATCCGCTTAAGAATACTGCAAAAATAAATTTATTTTTTATTATAACAGAATCTAACAACCATTACTACATCAGTAACGTAATGAAAAACATACAGTTATTCTTAGATTCAACTCTTTATTTCTATGATACGAGTACAGACATGTAAGTATTATATTTGTAAGTGTAAATCTATTTACACAGAGAAAGTCTATTTGTATTACTTAAAAAATCAATTGGGTAAAAAAAGAGTTTTAATTTACTTATTTATTTCTTTTTTTTGCTCAAACATTTTCGCCTAGTGAAGCATCTTCAGGAGCAGAATTGTTAGTATTCATCTATCTATATCAGTGTTTTCCAACCCTTTTTCGCCCCTTCATGCATAAATAGATAAGCCCATCGCCCTGTAATGCTTATATCCGAATTCATCTCAAAAACACGGTTGAGGAATGGGGGGAAAGTAGGCACAGCTTTCAGGATACTAACCCCCCCCACTATCACCCCTATCGCCCCCGAATCGCCTCTTAAGTAAATTTCGCCCGCTAAGAGCCCAAATTGCATGGGAATCAATGATCTAAATAATAAAAGCTGGACAGTAGGGGTGTTGTTTCCTGCTGCCCGAGACTGATAGATTTCTCCCAAATAGTCGGCAGGAGTCGTCACGAGGACCAGACAAGACACTTGGAAAATAAGACGAGGAAACTATAGTGGGTTTTTATCATCTAGTTAATATTTCATCTTAAAAGTTGCCTCATACGAGGTGTTCAAAGCGTTGCAATGGCGGGAATATACATATTACATAATACAGTACATGGCGCCAACTTTGTCAACTTTGCCGGGGAAATTTCCGAACATCGCGGTTTCGCTATCATTCTCAGGGAAGCAAATTCTCGTTGCATGTGTTTCATGGGAATAGTTTGAAAAGAAAAAAAACCTCTTTCCTGCGCTGAATTTTATATTGAAATTCCGATAACCTTGTGAAAAAGGTGTGGTGTAACGATGAATTTAAATTTACACTTCATCCGTGTTAAAAAGAAAATAATTATATTAGGATGATTTATTTGGTGAGCGCTGTTTATGTATGAATCCCACCTCAAGAGCCATTTATTTACGCGAAGCAAATCCACGGTTCAACTGCCACTGACTGAACTTTACGTGAATTTTCCATACAAAAAAACAATGATCTATGGATCAAGCGTGTGGCGAATAACCTTGAATGACTTTTGTGATATAGGACAGGTATATTTAGTGACGTAAGACTGGAATATTGATCGGTAGTAATAACGGAGAGTTTCTCTAAATTCCTTAAATGTTATTTATTATTTGTATTTCTTGACTTATAAGTTGGTATGAGGGTGACCCCCTATACTGTAAAAAGACTGTTCACTTTGCCAATGCCACAGGTTGCAGGGTTTATGTTCATTTGGGGCTTGAATTTTAATTTGCAAGTACACATGCAGCATTTGTAAGCGTGAACTCACATGCGTCTGTTTGTGGGCATGCATTCAATGTGAGTTTTAAATGTTAACATATTTTTGCAACTTGGGTTACAGAATATAGATGGCATCAGACACTACCTTTTGATTTTTACACAGCCTTTTCGAAGCCACTACTTTTCGATAGGAGTCCTCAGCGTTAACCACTAGACTGCGACCGGTAGATGTATAATTCACTAATGGGCATGTGAAAGCAGACCGATTTTATTGCATGGCTTGTGCATTTTATTTTAAATATTAAACTGTACACTCTCAGTCATCGATATATAGAACTGGATGTGCTAAGAAATCAATCCTTTGATAATTAGAAATACGCTACCCCACTCATCATACAAAAATCCAAATTCAGTCTATCGGTTACCTTCCAACTATCAACAGGTGTGTTACCTAATTGGAAAAAAATCCATATGAATGCCAAACTGGGTATTTTCTAAACGTGCCAACAAAAGAGAGTAAATGTGTTATAGAACATGGAATAATATTTCACTTTAATCACTCTTCTATTTGATTACGTTGATAAAATTTATTTTTCGTTTGTCGAAATATTTAGTTCGCGAAAGCGACAGCTATTTCTAGAACTAGTGATGTTCAAATATATAGGTAGGTACTTGCTTCTTCAAGTGTGTAACTTCTATCCTCACGGTAATAGATACTTGTGAAAATCATCCCGTACACAATGAGGTGGGAACATTTTTGAATTCGGAATTTATCAGATATTTTCATACTTTCAACAACACTAGTAACAAACACCGTTACCATAGTGATTTCATGGGTTTCCATGGTGATATGTACATATGTAGATTGAAGACGGAGTAGAGACACGTTGCTTTTATAGAAAATAACAAAAACATTTCATATGTCGTGAGCGAGACAGCACTATTAACAATGTATGGTGTCAAAGACGTTGCATCATGTCGATTGGTACTAAATCACATTCATAGCCCCTCCATTGAATATACCTCCATGCTCTTAGTTATATAAATTGGGCGTTTTATCGCGTGACCCAAATAGCAAGTCCACCATTAAAACTCGAGCCAAACACAACATATGCAACCAAGCTATGCATATAGTGCAACTTCTTACCGCGCTATACCCGAAGGGTTTCGCATGTGGCGAGTGGAACCTATTTATTTTTACAGGTAAGGCGACCGGCCTACGTCAACCACTTCAGTTGAAGTGGGGGTTTCCGAACCCCGACGGGGCTGGTACTCATTTCTTGTGAAGGCTGAGTAAACCTCGCTGGTATTTTTTTTTGGGTTTTGAAATAAACACCGAAACGGGAAATCATTTCTGACACCCTCGGTGGGTTTCGAACCCGAGCTTTCGATATGGAATGCAAGCGCTCTACCAACTGAGATATCGACCGCACTACTGAAAACTGCAAACGCACGTACTCGTGTAAGCCTCTCTGGATCATTCTTGAGAGATGGGCCACTATATCAAATCACCGGGTAGTTTATTTTGGGCAATAGTTGGTAACATTTCGTTCCCACGGAGTCTGTAAAGTGAGGACAGTACGCTTCCCCAGTTCTTGTTTGCCGTATAGACCAATTTTGTCAAATGTGACTTTTTAATGCAATTGTCTTAAGAATCAAATTCTACACAATCTGAGCTAAGAAAAATCGTAAAACTCGATAATGTGAGAGTTGTTTTAAATATTTTTTTAATCAATTTCCTGTTTTCATAAGACACATTGGTCCAGTACCCATGCAAACATTGCTCCTGTAAAATTAGCTCAATGGTCTATACGGCAAACAAGAACTAAGGCAGCGAGTAGTGTGTGAGAGTAGAGTAAACATAAATGGATTCAGTTCGTAAAAAAATGTGGCGGACAATGTGATGTTCCGAATAACATTTAATCTCAGAAAAGCCGTTGACGAGGAAGGGGCAGATACGCGATTTCCAAAACTCGCATCATCCGAACTCCTCTCAAAAACACCGTCGACAGGAGAGGGGCTAGAATTTTGGGGAACTGTCTTGCCCAAATCGCTGAGAATCGCAAATGTTGTGAATCATTGCTTTAAGCATTAATAAAGAATTAAACATTCATAACTCACCTTGTTCCTTGATTTATAGGTTGGTATGCGGCTGCCCACCCATGCTGTAAAAAATGGTTCACTTTGCCAATGTCACCCCTGTTTCAGGGAAGGACGGCAAGAGTAGCAGGGTGTATATTCATTTGAGATTTGGGTTTTTATGTTGTAGATAGTATGTACAAGCGCGAACTTGTACGTGCCTGCTTGTGAGAATGCATATAATGTGGATCCTCAATGTGACATATCTTTGCAGCTTAGATTAGATTAGATCTGCTGACAGTTGATCTTAGATCTCCTAATTCTGGAACTTCCTCTTGTGATGCAGAAGACCAGCCGTTCTTCTAAATTTTTAGTGGTCAGCATAGTAGACGCTGGCCGTCTGATATGTCGTAGAACGCTTCAAATTAATCTATTTTTGGATATAAGATTGTTCTAATCTCATATGACCACTTAACAAATGTCCTTAATCTATAATCTAAGTTGCAAATATCAATTACACATAAGATTTATATTAAATATATTCCCACAACTCACAAGTGCCGCATGTGGACCTACAATATTAAACCCAATCTCAAATGAACATAAGCCCTGCAACTCTTGCCGACCTCCCCTGAAACAAGGGTGACATTGGCAAAGTAAACCATTTCTTACAGTATGGGTGGGCAGCCTTATACCAACCTATAAGTCAAGGAATACAAACAATTAATTACAGTCAAGTATATAAAACAAACAATCACTAAACAATAAAAATAAAAACCTACAAAACATATTCTATACAAATGACAATTAGAATTTTGAAGGCCTTAGCCTTAACCGCCAGCATTGCAGATCAACCGCCATTTTTTTCGGTCCTTGCATACTTCTTTCATTTTATCCAGAGTCATAAGAATTGTGACTCTGGATATCCCATGTATTCGCTATTTCAGAAATTTGATCCATCCATACCTTTCTCGGTCTTCCTCTACCACGACATCCATCTATTCTTGCAACATATACTTTCTTCGTCAGTCTTTCATCATTCATTCTCTCCAAATGTCCAAACCACCTTAATCAAACCATCCTAAATAACTTACTCATATACTATTTACACTTTTATTTACACTATCTTGGAGAGTACCAACCATAAGAAAGTCTCCTAGCGGCGAAAGTAGGTCGGACATAATTCTTTGGGGCTCTTAGTAGAGATCCTCTTGGTAAGCTAGTTCTGTGTCCCAAGTATACAACTCTACCTTTTAACTCAAACATTGGGTTTCATCAAAAATCTAAGTAAACTAAAAAAGCGCTTGAAGCGAGCGTTTTAGCTTGTACACTTATTTGTTTAAATGCAATGGTTGAATTCAAACGTAAAAGGATGTCTTCATTGGGGTACTGTATAAAACTTTACGTTTGAACTTAATCACAGCGTTTTACTAAAAGATCTATGAAAACTGAAACAGCGCCTGTAGTGAGAGTTTTAGCGTGCATACAATAAAACTATAAGTATGTGTGTTTTCTAAATCAAAGCGTTTGACGAGAAATCTATTATTCAAATCCGAGTTCTCGAACCCGAAAGAAATGATTTCTCGCTTCGGCGTTTCTTTCAATCCAAAATTAAATAGCGGCAAGGTGTACTCAGCCTTCACAAGAAATGTGTAACAGCCATCTCGGGAACTAGGAAACACACCCTTCAACTGAATTAGCTGGTGTAAGTCCGTCTCGCTTACCTGTAAAAATAAATAGGTTCCGCTCGCCACGCGCGACTCCTTCGGGGTGAACGCGGCAAGAAGTTACACTATATGTGTAGTTTAGTAACGTATGTTTTAGTTATACGTGAAGTTGTATACCTGGGTACGGAGCTAGTGGCAGTACCTACTGGGATATGGACGGTGCACCGGACATATAGACACTCACTCGTTATTGCAGAGGTTTGTTGTATTGTCAGATCCAGATTATGGAAGGTGTGGGAGCTTATTCTCATTGGATTTTTATAATGGAAGAGATTTTCGAAAACAAATTGGATATAAAGAAGGGGTAAAAAAGTTAATCAGTTCATATTGCCTTTTTTATAAGGGTACTTCAGAAATGAATTAGGATACTAACGATGTTATTCACACACACAGAAAATCCACGGCTCAATCGCCATATATTTATTTGTCCCGCCGGGATTCGAATCCGCGACTCTCCATTTGCGAGTCCAAAGCGTTACCACTAGACTTCGGAGCGGTCTAGCATATAATAAAAGCTTAGTTTTTTGAGTGATAGGTTTGCCCAACTTATTAGTCAAGGAGCTCCGTAGTAAACGCAAACGCAACTGATCTACACAAATAGTGTAACTTCTTGTCTGCGTTATCCCCGAGGGGGTCGCATGTGGCCATTCGGGACCTATTTACTTTTACGGGTAAGGGGGCCGGCCTCACACCAACCACTTTCAGTTGAAATGGGGGTTTCCCAGCTCCTGGGGGGGCTTTTTCTCATTTTTTGTGAAGGCTGAGTAAACCTTTGGGATCGAACCGTTGCTCTCGACATGGAATACAAGCATTCTACCAATTGAGCTATCGATCGGACTTTTTTCAAGCTTGGTCGTCGCTACAAAGCGCCTATTCTCAAGCAAGACCCAGTTGCTGTACGGCTAGATGGACCTTATGATAGCCGGTCTTTGGTAAAGGCTTATGAATTTTTCAACCCAGCGAAGAGCAAATTTGAAAATATAAATGTGCTCCGCCGGTATTCAAGTCTACAACCTTTCATTCACGAGCCAGAAGTGTTACCACTGGACTACGGACCGGTCAAAATCGTAGTAAAATAATATATTGTTTTTGCAAAGGGCAAAGGGCTGTCGTATACCAAGTGGAACTAGGGTTGTCCCTCGGGGATCCGTTTCGCTTCACGCCGTCTCTTTAAGGACCATCACTAATCTCACGTTAAATTAATTTGTGTATCTGTTCCTTTGAGAGGGTGGGAGGTTGAATATACGCATCTATAGCTTCTCTCTGCCTTTGCTGTTTGCAGTATAGCTACCACGCGTAGACTGTGATTTGAAAGCATTTTAAGTGATTATAAATCCTCCACGGCTTAACCACAAACCGATACATTAACATGCTGCTTTGCGAACTATCTGTATAATCTGTACAATCTAAGTTGCAAATTTATTGCTTTGTTTTTGCTGGGATCTAGTTTAATTTAACTACAACTAGGGTAATTTCACATTTTTTTTCATAAAATGGTAGACTGTATTTTTAAAAATGTATCAGCATTTAAAAAAAATATATATCTGGCTTAGTTTTTAAATTATAGCTCTTTAAAATTAGCGTATTGTCGATTTCCGGTAAAACAGATGATTTTTAATTTAGGCGGATTTGGCGTCGATGAATCTTCGGATCATCGGAGTGTAGGTATCGCCGGGCCCAGGTAGTCGGTTTGCTAGAGACGTTTGACGTCATTTTGACGTCAAACGTCTCTAAGCCGGTCGCGCTGCGTTTTTGGCGGGATTCAAATTCTCAGCATTTTATTTTTGAAAATTATCAATGATATCTTTATTTTTACTACTTAAAAAATATATGGTTGTGATCCTTGAAATGTAATCTACACAACCATATTATTTTCAACCATTTTCTCTACCACTGCAATTACCCTATTTAGTTCACAAATTACAACAATTGATCTCCATCTCTGGCTTTCGACTTCACGGCTCAATGTCTTATCGGCTACTCTGCCTGCAAGATTTCGGTTCACTTTTATACTCGTTAATACGGCCATAAAGACTGTTCTCGAACATTCCTGAATAAAGTAGATGATTCCAATACCAGCGCTGTTTCACAAGCATTTACTAGACACTATTGTACCTGTACTAGTGCCAGACTGTTCTATGTATGCATGTACATTCGCACGTAAGTACTCTAAGTTCGTAACAAAATATTATATTTAAAATTAACATTACATGCATGATGTCATACAGCGACTGGCCTGCTTAAAGGGCTTGTAGTGGGCTGGTCACGTCGCAAGGCAGCACCATGACAGGTGGCCGAAAAGCATCGTCCAGTGGCGACCCAGGAAGTCCAAGCGGGGAGCGGGAAGACCCCAACTGAGGTGGTTGGACAACATCAAGAAAACTGGAGGAGTGAACTGAGAAAGGCTGTGGAATAAGAAGGAAAAATATTACAAGCATTCCCATAAGCAAACACGTACAAGTTTGCGCATACACATGCCGCTTCTGGAAAAATTTGCAGGGCTTATGTTAATTTGAGGTTTTGATTTTAATTTGCAAGTACTTCTGCAGCGTTTGTAAGCATGAATTTCGACGTGTCTGTTTGTGGGCGTGCATTGATTAAAATTTTTAATGTGAATATATCCTTCCCTGAAACAGGGGTGGCATTGGCAAAGTGAACCAACTTTTACAGTATGGATTGTCAACCTCATACCAACCTATTAGTCAAAGAAAATACATGTATTTGTAATTACATAACAACAGTATACCTTTAAAAAAACGATTCAATTATTTGTATATCGACATTGTAACAACAACGAGTACCTATCACAAGGATAAATCTATTCGGTTTAACTTAACCGTACCTTTCTACAAAAAAGTATAGAATCTAAAAAAGCACATGTAGTGAACGTTTTAGTTTGTATACATTTTTATACTAGTTACGGAAGTTAGTATACATAATATATAAACGTAAGTTTGGAAATTTCTTTGAAAATGCAAAACCCTTTCACGCTGAAACCATACAAACTCCTTTAACCTATAATATTGTCTGTATTTTTGTCTCTAAATACAAATAGATACTCACATTCTACACGTGATAACAACATTTTTTTTCTTCTACACGCATATGCCTATAATCTAAGCTCTAACAGGATTATTCACAACACATTTTATCCATAGCTGATCCACGAATCATCGTTTTTTTTGTAAGAAAAATTTACTTTAGGTCGCGGTCGGGCCATGGATTTGCTGTTTTTGTATAATTTCGATAGTTGTAAAGACGTATTAACATCTAAGATTCATATTTTATGAGTGCCCTCAAGCAGACACGTGTAGATATGATTTACACATGAGCTTATGTCTAAAATCTATAATATATAATCTAAGTTGCAAGGATATATTCATTCAAAGCTCTCAGATGTATGCCCACAAACAAACACGTGTAGTTCGCGCTTACAAATGCTGATTGTGTACTTACAAATAAAATCCAAACCTCAAATGAACATAAGCCCTGCAACTCTTGCCGACATTCCCTGAAACAGGGGTGACATTGGCAAAATGAACCATTTTTTACAGTATGTATGTATGTACATCTCTATAATCTATAATTTAATTTGCAAAGATATATTAACATTCAAAACTCATATCAAATGCATGCTCACAAACAGACACGTGTAAATTTGCGCTTACAAATGCTGAATGTTTACTTGCAAATTAAATTTAAAACCTCAAATGAATATAGCCCTTCAACTTTTGCCGACCTTTCCTGAAACAGGGGTGACATTGGCAATGTGAAGCATTTTTTTAAAGTATGGGGTACTCGCAAAATTAAACGCCAATTTTCGAAATCAAATCGGCTCACCTCTAATATACCTTACAGGTTGGTATGAGGCTAGCCACCCATACTCTAGAAATTGGTTCATTTAGGCAATATCAGTTCGATGCAAGTTTTACTTATTGGTCTCAATATTTAAAACATCAAAAACCTTTATATACTTTCAGTGTTATTCATAAAGCGTTTGATCCACAGCAGATCCATAGATCTTTTTTTTTTTGTATGGAAAACTCGCATTAGGTATCAGTTGAGCCATAGATTTACTGTGAGTGAATAACACTGTTATATGTTTGAAATTATCCACAGTAGTTTTTCCACCCTTGCAAAATTCGCAACCCCTGGCCGTACGTAATTACCCTCGACCTTTGTTTAATTATTTATCTAACCACATTCACCCCGGCATGTGTGCCCAGCCTTCCAAAAATCCTAATTAATTAAATCGCTCGCTTTATTCAACGTTGACATATTTTTACAAACAGTTTATTTGAATTTAAAATAATCATCTGATATTATAGTTGTGACTGGTTCAACTTTCAGTTTTTATTCATGTTATAGTTTTTAAATTATGATTACGGTCGTTAGACATTTTAAAGAATGAAAACAACTGATTTTACTGACCGTGCAAAAGAGAAGAACGATTTTCTCTACGTTTCGTCGGAGTCATATCCGACGTCCTCAGGAGACGTGTGTCCTCTATAAGGAGGACCCACGAACTTTTGAATTATTGTTGTTTGATCGAGGCCGAAGGTTGTAGGTATTTTTATAAACCTTCGGAGATACATCCATAGATGTCGCTATAGCTCCAGTTGTACAGAAGGACGATATTATGTCTTCTTGTGAAATCGTTGAAATCTTGCGATTAAAATTTTAATTCATGATACAATTTGAGTTATACTTAGCAAGTAAATTAATGTCAAATTTGTTTATTTCAAGAAAGAGGGCAAAATATTTATTCCGAAATAAATTTGCCACTACACGTTGGCAGAAGTCAATTTAATTTATTGTGCAGTACTGACGATATTCACGTGTCGTAATGTCCATACAACCGTAAAACGGATGCTACGAGACTTTGATTTTAATGGCAAAGACTGCTGACATTCTGGGCATATTCAAAAGGAAAGTGCACGGGTAGAACCTGGGGGCCCGTGAGATATGGAGAACAATGGCATATCCGACACAACTATTGAATAATAACATAGAGGAACAGAAACTGACTTACTGCATTGATACATACTGTAGACCACATTTGTCTCCGTCCTGTCAAACGTTTCAGTGGTGTAGTCATATGAAACATGTTTTTACGTATCAAATTCTTTGTTTTTTTTTGCTTATTCCATTTTGTGTGTTTGACACCCAATTATAAAACATCCCAAAGTCTTTTTCCTTTAAAATTCGTAAATTTTATCGATCACAAGACTCGGACGAATGTAAAAAAAAATCTAGAAAGTAAGCAGCATTGTGAATATAATGGGTGCCCGAACTAGTTCGAACATATCATTACAAGATCTCAAGAACATTAAGGCTTTAAAGCTGTCATACTTCTACATACTGTAGTACTGACTTCCGACAAGGCACCGGATAGATAGCAACCGGCCGAATGTGTATGATATGGCTGGAACAAATGCTCAGTTCACGGGCTGAGTAAAGTATGTACGGTTGAAATGGCTTACCTGAGAGCAATGGCTGGAAAGACACTGAATGATAGAGTGCGTAATGATTGGGTGATGAACGAGTGTGATATAAAAGAGAATATGAGAATGAAAGTACAAAAAAGTTCGATGAGATGGTTCGGACATCTCGAAAGAATGGATGATGAACGACTAACGAAGAAAGTATACAAAGGAAATGTCAGAGGAAAGCGTGGAAGGGGAAGGCCGAGGAAAAAATGGTTAGACCAAATAGGTGAGATTGCGAAAGAAACAGAAGAGTATGTATGAAGAAGGTGATGAATATTGAGGAAATGAAAGTGATTTGTATGGGCAGAAAAAAGTGGAGGCGCATCTGCGGAGATACCGGCTACCCCTAGTGGAACGGCGGCAGGACACAGTACAGTACGGGTCTCCAAACGCATCATAAACGAGCACCTTGGAGTAAAGAGGGAGAATCGGGAGACCAAGGGTGAGGTGGAAGGATGAATTGGCGCGTTTATTGCAGGTGCCAAGCTGGAGGACTTCGGCCGAGGACAGGAGGTCCTGAAAGTTCAAGTTGACGGAGACCAAAGCTTGATATGGGGTGTGGCGTCAATGAAGAACAAATAAATAAATAAACCAGCAAATATCACTTGATTCTCATTTTGAGGTAGGTTAGTAAACTCAAAGTGAATTGCATTGCATAATGCAGCAGAATAAACGCTAGTTAAGCGCCGTCTTTACGAGGACGTCAGCCATTGCAGTTTCGCGGATACCTTACAAGTTGCAACTCTTTCCACTTAGTCGGCAAAAACGACTTGACCGCTCGTGTTACAGCTAGAATACGAATCATCCAGTGGAGTGTGTGGTCGTGCAGCATGTGCATGCGGGAACCTACATGTTAAGAAGATGCACTCAGTGCCAGTCGGACTTCCGGACACTAAACAGTCACGTCGTCTTGAAAATTGAAATTTAGTGTAAATGTGAAACGATAAAAACAGTGTTCAGACTCGGAACGCTTACAGCGCGAAGTCTCAAATTCGTTTTTTTTTCGTTGGGCAAACGTCACACGTCTACGTGATTAGTGTATTAGCACACAGACACAAAATATTGGTTAGTCGTCGACTTAATAACCCGGACGTGTGACGTCGTTTTCGTATTATTTCAAATGTGCAGACTCCATTCTGAAATAAGCGGGAGTACAATATAATCTATAATCTAAGTTGCAAGGATATATTCATTTAAAGCTCTCAGATGTGTGCCCACAAACAAACACGTGTAGTTCGCGCTTACAAATGCTGAATGCGTATCTACTTACAAATAAAATCCAAACCTCAAATGAACATAAACCCTAAATATAATTTAAAAAATAAGCGAAATGGTGTTGATTAAAATAAAAATTCATGTAATTATTTATTAAAATCTAAATTCTTCAGTAAAAGTTTACATCGATTAATGAAAATTATAACGATTAAATTTTATTTCAATTAATAATGTAAATTAAAGTTTACCTTCCATTTTATTAAGTTTTTGTAATATTTATTTAAGCTGTTTTTTTTGTATAACGTGAAAGAAACGATGAATATCAAAATATAATCGTATATTTATCAAAATGTGGTATTCTTTAGCGTCTAATGATTTTTTACGTCATCATTGTACATCATTATAACATTTTAATGAAAGAACCGTAATAATTTGCCGTTAAAACGAGTATAACTGAAAAATTAATAAAAAATGCATACTTACTCGTACTTAATATGTGTCTTTTTAAAAGTTACGAATTTACAAATGTTATAAAGATTGGGAATAAATTGGTGAAAATTGTTTCTTCAAAGGAATTATGATCGAGATGGCAAAAAAAATTGGTGAGTAATTCTTTAAATAAATTTTAAATACCGAATTATACGTGTTGTTACAATGAAGTAGAATAGATCGTTACTTAGGCCCGGTATTTTGAAGTATCGTAAAGTTAACTAAAATGCAATTTTAGTTAAATCATCATAATATTTCACTCACCGAATTTCGGCAGTAAATATTTAGTAACTTTAACTTTCGATTTTCAAGATGGCGTCGCTTCACTGACAGCAGCTGTTCTTTTTTAATGTAAGGATACATCAAAATTGTTGCTAACTGAACATTTTTTGTCTCGTTTTCTAGCTTAATGAAGGTTAGGGATATGATTTTTATGAATAGTAGTTTGTTTTAAAGCTTTTGAAAGGCATTTTAATTATTTCCAAGATGTGGGGGCGTGGCTTCATACTTCGGCAATGTTCGGTTTTAGTAAACTCGAGATTGAGTATTTTGAATAAAAGTTCAAGTAATAGTTAACTAAAATATTACTACAGTTCAATATACCGGGCCTTAGAGTCAGGATGGTAAAAAATGTTCATAAAGAAGCATATCCTTAAAAAATGCTATCCTTGATTTGGAGATACTCTTAAGGTGTGACAAGTACAACAGTATCTTTATATTTATGTGTGGAGTGAAATAGAAAAAAAAAATTAATAGGTATTTTCTTCGAAATTCGAAAACGGATTTTAAGAATCGTGTTGAGAAAAAGTTTCGTGTAAGTCGTATCCGACGTCATTGTTTCAATGTTTGTCGAAAAAGAGGCGCGTCCCCTGATAAGGCCGGATACGACGAAACGTTGAGAAACCCGTTTCTCTCTTCAACACGGTTTGGTAATACGTTTTATAATTCTATACAAACCCTGCTGGCCTTTTTTCCTGCTTTAAAGGATCAGGACGTTAACCGTCAATTCACCAACACCTACACCTCTACGGCACTCCAACAAGTATCGTAGACCTCTAGATTTTCTGAAATCTGGAGGTTTTCTCATCTATATATAGATATGTAACATAAGGAAGTCATATTATATGTATTCTCACATGCAGACATGTATCAGTTCGCGCTTGCAGATTCCGCATGCGAACCTACGACGTAAAAACCCAAATTTCTAATGAACACACACCCTGAACTCTTGCCGACCTTTCCTGAAACAGGAGTGACACTGACAAAGTGAACCATTTGCTACAGCATAAGTGGTCAGCCGCATACCAACCTAATAAAGGATTCCATAAAAAAATGGGAAATTCCATAAAATATTCCATAAAAAGCTCGTGACATCTTTGCTAGTTTTTTAACTGTCATAATAATAATAAGAATAATCTAAGTTGCAAGGGTATATTCATTTAAAGCTCTCAGATGCATGCCCACAAACCAACACGTGTAGTTCGCGCTTACAAATGCTGAATGCGTACTTACAAATAAAATCCAAACCTCAAATGAACATAAGCCCCACAACTTTTTCCATAACTATGTTTTTATTCAAATGTAATACATGTACTGTATGTTTGCTTAATAAATAAAATATAATGATAAACCCTTTTAAATATGCTTTTTGGTATTTTGATCAGAAATTTCATCTCAAAGATGTAACAAGGTTCTAAGTCGGAGAAATGCTTTTATCAGGTCGGAGTGACTATCTTTGTTGTCCTAAATTCTCGAAATTCTCCCTCGTTCACAATAATTAAAATTCCCGACTCGCTCCCATGGCCGAATTCTGTTTTTGGCACAAACAACAGACCGCAGAGTAGCTATTTGCGATAAAGTATCTACTCGTAGAACCGTAGACGGCTTGTTAAGAACTCTGAAAAGTACCGTTTACTTTTCTGCGCGAAAAGCTTTCAGAATTTTCAATAATAACACCAAGAGAGCATCCAAAATACACACACTATTATAGTAAGTTTAATCAATGTATGAGTATAGGAGAAACTTGGTTTCTGTTGGTTTGTTTTAGTGTTTACCCCGATGTGGAGATGGAGGGGGGAGGGAGGGTTTTTAGCTTACGTGCCTTTTCCACCCTTTAGTGAAACGCAACGCAACAAAGCCACACATATAGTGTAACTTCTTGCCTGCGTTATCCCCGAAGGGGTCGCATGTGGCAATTCGGGACCTATTTATTTTTACGGATAAGGGGGCCGGCCTCACACTAACCTCTTTCAGTTGAAGTGGGGGTTTCCCAGCTCCCAAAGGGGCTGGTTCTCATTTCTTGTGAAGGCTGAGTAAGCCTTGAGATCAAACCCTTGCTCTCGGCATGGAATGCAAGCATTCTACCAATTGAGCTATTGACCATTTTACGAGCTTGGTCGTCGTCGCTACTAAGCGCCAATTCTCCAGACCAAAGACCCAGTTGTTGTAAGGATGGATAGACCTTTTGATGGCCGGTCTTTGGTAAAGGTTTATGATTTTTTCAACCCAGCGAAGAGCAAATTTGAAAACATAAATGGTTATTTTTTTGTGCTACGCCGGGGTTTGAACCCACAACTCTCCATTCAGAGTCCGAAGTGTTACCACTGAACTACGGACCGGTCAATATGTTATAGTTAGTCTAATCAATGTATGAGTATTGGAGAAACTTGGTTTCTGTTGGTTTGTTTTAGTGTTTTTCCCGATGTGGAGATGGAGGGGGGAGGGAGAGTTGTTGGCTTACGTGCCTTTTCCACCCTTTAGTGAAATATTTAAGGAAATAGTTACAAGGCCCTTCTGAAAGTTTTTCCTGTTTATAAACAATATCAAGAGTTCCCCTTCTCATTTTGGTGAGCAAAACCAGTTTCTTTTAATCTGAGAAAAATCAAAATATAACATTAAATGTATTGGACTTTCACTGTGTAAACCACCAAACCCTTAAAAATATTAAATGTAATTTGTTGTCTTTGTTCCTTAACTTATAGGTTGGTATGCAGCTGACTACCAATGCTGTAGAAAATGATTTACTTTGCCAATGTTACCCCTGTTTCAGGAAAGGTCGGCAAGAGTGGCAAGAGTGCCAAAGTGTATGTACATTTGAGATTTGGGTTTTTATGCTCCTTGACTGATAGGTTGGTATGAGGCTGACCACCCATGCTGTAAAAATCGGTTCACTTTTGCCAATGCCACCCCGGTTACGGCGGGAACGGCGGCAGGAGTTGCAAGGTTTATGTCCATGTGAGGTTTTCTTTATTTGTATGCACACATGCTCAATGTAACGTATCTTTGTAACTTAGATAAGATTATAATATTAGATCAGATTAGAACGTCGTGAGTTCGATTCTCGACGGAGTATAAAAAATATATCATTATCTTTTTATTTGCTATTTGATGGATTGAAAATTTTATTTGCCTTTACCAAAGACCGGTCACCAAGAGTCCATCCAGCCTTACAGTGACTGGGTTTTGTTTGAGAATTGGCGCTTTCTATAGAGACGCAGAGATTCTTGAGTGTGATTCACACAAAAACAGCGCTCACCAAATAAATCATCCTAATATTACATCATCTTCCCTGTTCAAATCATCCTAATATTACATCATCTCCCCTGTTCAAATTTTATCATATTACCCACTTCCGACACATATTTAACCGAGGTCCTCATCAGAACTAAGCAATCAAATTTGATGTGTCAATCAAATATTGATTGGAAGTTGGTGCAACAGGGATAAAGAACTCAACCCAGTTAAAATTTGAGGGGAAATCATTGAAATCTGTGGTCATTGTGGAAATAGTTGCTCGAAGCGCCATCCCTTATATGGGATATTGGAATTTGGTGAGGGAGGTTTGGGGATTATTTTGAACTGTCTGAACCACAAGAGGCGTGCTCGTGACATTTTGAATAGCGGGGATAGTCTAATTAATTATGTTTAACTGCTGGTTTGCGCGCTTTTTCGGGGAGTTCCCTGATAATGCAAACTGTAATTTATCACGAATAACTTGTTAGGGGTACAATAAAAAGATCTGCAGAATTACTGCCATGTTTTTTTTTCTTGAAAGATTATTAAATTTAGGAACACGTAATTTTTTATTTTACATTATTCAATTACATTTTTTTTAATTAAGGAATATAATATATATATATTATATACAATAATAATTTATTTATAAGGTACACATAATAAAAGAGCGCCGTTATTATGTGTGTCACACCTCAAGGGCCCTCTCAAATCACGGATAAGATTTTTTGTAAAGGGGCTGTCCATATATTACGTCATTTGCATTAAGGGGGGGGGAGTCTGGTCTGCGGATGATGGCAAATGATGTACGAGTATCAAAAGTGACGTCGTTCTTGTAAATACCAATTTCTACAAAATATACAAAATATTATGTAAGTAATATAACATTATTAATTATTAAGCTCATCCATTATTACAGCAAGAGGGGGGAGGGGGTCATTAGATAATGACTATAGGATGATTGTAAGGGGGGGGGGGTCGAAAATCGGCCAAAATCGATGACGTAATTTATGGACGGCCCCAAAGATGCGTCTTTAGTGCTCCTTTAAAGACACCAAAAGTTTCTGCCTTCCTCACATTAGGTGGTAGTCTGTTTCACTCCATTGGGCCCGCAAACCGGAAAGCACGTAAGTAAATATGTAAGTGTTTTAAATTATAAAATTGTAATAGATTATTCAGGTAAAAAAAAATACTGATATGTATAAAATATCGTGTGTTATAAGATTCTAAAATTTTTCTTTTGATTGAAACCGGGAAGATGATTCTCACATTTTTCAAATAATTAACGTATTTCTGTGTTCTTGTATATCTCTTTATTAATATTTTAGGAACCAATATATAAAATTGGTACTTTTTAAAATTTTCATTTCAACTATGGATTCGTAGTACGTGCGCCTAAGCACGCTGGTGTGTGTTGAACAATCTGGAAGTATATTTTTTATGGTTTGTGTATTAACACTGAAAATTCACGTTGATTGAAAACAATGTTTTAATCAAAAATTAGTTTTTTTAAAAAACACAAATCAATCTGGAAGAGTTTCGAAAAGTCCATTATAGAAGTATGTGGAATAATCTCGAACATGCAAGAATCGTCTCTGCCGCCCATATATATGTATATTTATATACGAACAAAGATTCTGTGGGGAGAGAGAGTCGCTTGAAGCATTGCAACACGAAGACATAAGCTAGAGCGAGAAGAGTAACCAGTGCTGTGTAACCAATATTGTGCAAAATAAATCTTGTTAAATAAATAAATCGCAGTTGAATTTAAAGAACTCCAAGCAAAATCATAACACTTTTATACATGTGCAATAATCATTTTAAAGATATGTACAACAAAATAAGATAATACATACAACTCTTTCTGTAATAATATGCGTGTTACATTTTCCTCTGTAACGCTTAGAGATTGTTTTTTTATTCAACGTAACATATTTTTTATCACAATTTTTCGCAACTTTGAATTATTGCTATTCAAATTTACATACAAAAAAACACACACACTTGACGTTTCATTTTACGATATCGATAAGCATATCTTGAAATCACAACACTGGATTGGTGGAAACTCTTTCATGTTGTCACGTGGGCAATCTTATCTGTTATCAGTCGGTCACTACATCAAGTGCGGTGACGCCGAGTACGCGGCAAGTTCTGACCTTCCCACAGGAAACAATGTGATGGAGAGGAACAGTGTTGATGCTGATGTGTTGTGATTGAGTGAAGTGTAAGAAAGTTTGCAATGTTGCGAAGACTAAGTGAAAGAATCACGGGAAGTGAAAACAGTGATAATACGCTTGAAGGTATGTACGTTTTCTTTAAGGAATTCTGTGCGAAAGGACCCCCAATTCTTGAGAGTCTTGGGGGTCAATGTCACCCTGGAAGGGTGCCGTAGAGGTGTTGCTTGAATTGTTGTTTCTGTCGTGGGGCGCTGCAAGGAAGTGGCGATTGATGTTGGTTTTGAATCAAACCGGATTAAATTGGTAAGGGAACACAGATACTGGTAGATCATTCCATAAACAGGCAGTTTAGCAAAGGAATGAGTCATAAAAATGCCAAGTTCTCATAGTTTTGAGATCGACTGCAAAGGGATAAATGAGAGTCGTACTACGTGTTTCCGTTTCTGAAATTCGGGGGGGAGGGATTAAAGAATGGAGCTCATTAATACAAGCTCCGTGGTAAAATCGATAGCAATGACTGAGAATACCAACTTTTTTTCTGTGCCGGAGCGTTCTTCGATGTCCCTACAGTTCATATCTCCCCTTGGCCCCTATCAGCCGTCGCCTCCAACTCCTCCTGTCTACCACTGCGGCTTTCCAGTCTGTCACCTGAAGTAGTTGGTTTGCGTCCTTCCTCACCTCATCCTTTCACCTCAGCCTAGGTTTTTCAACTCTTCTTTTCCCACCCGGATGATATTAAGTGATAGGAGGGCAAATAATAATAATAATAATTGGACAATTTGTATACAGCGCCGTTTAGTGGCACTAGCCACCCCAAGGGCGCTTTTATGTGTTGAAGCTTCTGTTAAACAAATGTGTCTTAAGCAACTTCCTGAAACTGCCAACACTGGTCTCTGTTCTCAACTCCAGAGGTAGACTATTCCAGCAGGATGGACCAGCCGAACTAAAAGCCCTGTCTCCGAAACCAGTTCTGTTCCGTCGAAGAGGCAGTTGAAGCCTGTTTACGGCGTCACTCTGTGCAGAACGAAGAGTGCATCGTTTTCCACCTATCTGGTCGACTCTGCACAATTCACACAAGTACGATGGGGCAACTCCTCTGAGGGCATTAAAAACAGAAACACATATTTTGTACTCAATCCTCTCTGGGACTCGCAGCCAATGAAGGCGCCGCAACAGAGGAGAGACATGGTCAGTTTTTCGTCCTCCTAAAAGTAATTTGGCTGCAGCATTAAAGACGGACTGCAGTCTAGACTGCTGAAACCTTGGAAGACCCCAGAACAGACCATTGCAATAATCCAGTCTCGACACAACAAAGGACGCAATGAGAATCTTAGCAGCTTCGGATGTCAAACAGTTTCTGACCCATCTCAACTGCCTCAGGTGAAAAAAACAGGAGCTCACAGTCGAGCTTATTTGCGTACTCATGGAGAGAGTGTTGTCAAGATGGACCCCAAGAAACTTAATTGAGCTAGATGGATATACATCCAGGCCCATTACTTTAATTGGTGAAGAGCCAAGCAAGTGTTTCCTACCAGGAGACGACATCCAGATGAATTCTGTCTTGTCTGGATTCATTCTAAGGCGACACCTTGCCATCCACTCAGCCACCACTTCAATGCACCGGACCATCTCAAGACTACAGGCATCTGTCATAGATGGCTGACAGAAACGACAAAGTAGAATATCATCAGCATAAGAATAGTAGCTGGTGCCGTTCATCAGTACAGTGCTCTCAAGATCATTTGTGTACAGGGTAAAAAGTAAAGGCCCGAGCACAGATCCCTGAGGCACACCACAGTCCATGGGCATACCTGATGACTCACCATCAACATCCACAGTCTGACATCTGCCTTTCAGATATGAAGATAGCAGTTTAGATACTCCTCCTCGGACTCCGTACAACCTATCAAGCTTAGTGATGAGTATATTGTATATACAAAATGAGATGAATGGGGATAGTGGGTGGAAATAACGGTGGGATAAATTTTATTTGTGTATGCACAATGCACATACCTACTTCTACTGTTATCTGAGAGTGAAAATGTAAAAACAAAATACAGGGAAATCACGATCTGCTATTTTTAATAAATTAGGAATGCCAATTTATCATATGTAAATAATCTGTACAAAATCCCTTCGTTAAAGTTAATTAATGTAAACACTTCGGTATTCCTTGACTTGTTGGCATGAGCTGACCACACAAGTTGTTACAAAAGTTGACTTTGCCAATGACACCCCTGTTTCAGGAGAGGTCGGCAAAGGTTGCAAGGTGTATGCACATTTGAGGTTAGGATTTCAATTTGTATTATACATGCAGCATTTGTAAGCGAGAACTTACATTGCCTGTTTGTGGGCATGTATTTAATATTTATTTTGAATCCTAAAATATATTTGCAATTTAGATTGTACATTATTCAGTATGGTATTAATGATGTGTGACATCTTATTGCTTTAAATACTCGAAAACGTGTATAATCTTTTTAGTAAGTTGTAGATATTAGATAATAACTAATCTAGTGCTATATCACGATATTATTATATATTATAAAAAGGTGAACCATAATACTAAACATAATGAAAATAAAAACAAATTATACAATTACCTAACGTCTAGAGATTTCACAGACTTTATCATAGACAAGCAAAACACACAATTACATACGTAGAACATGTATGGAATGTTTTGCTGCCGATCCTGTTAAATGATTTATCATGACTTGTTGATGTTTGGAAATGGGATTATTTGGGCCAGGACTCCAAATCATCAGTCGAATCAAATGAAATCATCAGTCAAATCAAATCATCAGTCGAATCAAATCATCATTTAAAGGCCGTGTTACATGCAGCTGAATTCCCAAACCAGTATAGCCCACTGCATCCCAAGTGTGTAAGTTTACATACATTATCGTTGTATCAAATATGTTGAGAAACTTAAACGCTCAGTAGTGGCGCTGTTACAGTTGTATTAAATATTTTTTGGGAAGCGCTACGTTTGAGTAAAAGCGCTTAAAAGCTGCCGGGAGAAGTTTAACATACATGGCTTTAAATAAATATATAGCCTGATAATTTAACGAACCTGTTTTTGGAGTAATATTGGTGATAAAGCCAGTTTTTTAAATGGGAAAATAAAAAATACATTGGAAAAAGAAAGGGTTGTAAATGAAACCGTTAAAAAATAATATGGTGCTATGTTTATTGTAATCTACTATTTATTTTTTAACTCACTTGACCTTACATGCTGTTGCTTGTGGGCACGCATAAAATATGAGCCTTAAATATCGATATATCTTTGCAACTTAGATTAGGTAGAGATAATAGATTCACCTAGTTGATATAGGGGCTTAATAGTGACTACGCAACGCAACGCAAACGCAACTAAGCTACACATATAGTGTAACTTCTTGCCGCGTTATCCCCGAAGGGGTCGCATGTGGCGAGTTGAACCTATTTATTTTTACAGGTAAGGGGGCCGGCCTTACGCCAACCACTTCAGTTGAAGTGAAGGTTTCCCAGCTCCCGAGGGGGCTGGTACTCATTTCTTGTAAAAGCTGAGGAAACCTTGCCGGTATTTTTATTATGAGGCTTGAAATAAACACCGAAATAGGAAATCATTTCTGACACCCTCCTCGGTGGGATTCGAACCCGAGCTCACGGGGTAGAATGCAAGCACTCTACCAACTGAGCTATCGACCGGACTACTGAGCTTTCAAATTCATTTTCATACATATTTCATTATTTTCTTGACCTTAACTATTTTCTACAGCATGGTATGAGGCTGACCACCCGTGCTGTAAAAATCGGTTCACTTTTGCCAATGCCACCCCGGTTCAGGGAATGGTGGCAGGAGTTGCAAGGTTTATGTCCATGTGAGGTTTTCTTTATTTGTATGCACACATGCAGAATGTGTAGGCGCGAACCTACATGTGCCTGTCTGTAGGCATGCATTTCATATGAGCCTTAAATGTTAACATATCTTTGCAGCTTAGATTATAGATTATAGATGGGTGATCAGCCGCATACTAACGTATAAGTCAAGAAACATACACAACAAATTACATTTTACAAATAAACAAATAATAATACAAAAAAACTTTTCTTTTATTCAAACACTGTTTTTTTAATTCACACATATAATATATTTAAAAAATTTAAATTATAATACAAAACGTTTTCGACTTAGTTAGTCATCATCAGGTAGGAAAAAAAGTTTTTTCCTACCTGTACCCTTAGTACGAGTTGCAAAACTTGAGTAATGTAAAGTTTACGGCAATTATTAAAGGGTGATTTCCTCTAAAATCTGCCGTTTTTGTTTGTTTGAACTCGATTTTCTTAATCACTGTAACGTTTTTACTAAGACTATAAAATGTAAGACACAAAAACGGCAGATTTTGGGAGAAATCCCTCTTTAATATTTTCCGTAAACTTTACTTTTCTCAAGTTTTGCAACTCGTACTAAGGGTACTGATGATAACTAACTACGTCGAAAACGAAAAGGTAAAACAACATAAGTGCTGATTCTCTGATTTGAGAAATTATGGATAAACATTTTATTGGGTGCAACTTCTCGTAGTAAGTGAACTAATTATAGGAAAGTGCTCATGAAAAAAATATGAACTACAGGATTTCCATCCTTTTTCAGTGTTTTTTTCCCATAGAAAATAGGGGCAAAAGTGTATTTATCTGAGAAACCCATGTTAGTTAAACACTCTTCTTACTCAATTTTATTTTCCGTGTGAGAAAAGTAGCCATAAAAAGTTTAGCCATCATGCAAAAATGGCACCCCTAGCTCATTAAGCATTTACTAAGTAATTTAGGTGATTTTGTATAAAAACTTTATGCGTAGTTAATTAACGCTACGAGAAAGTTTTCACGCGTGTATCAGGTAGACAGGTGGAAGTATTAGTAACTGATTTATTATTCCATCACAGGTATTATAGAGTTATATCAGTGTAACCTCCTCCCTATGTAGAAGTCTCGTATTACGATGTACTAACAGGCATTCAAACGTGCCATTCTTGCATGTATACTAGGCCGTCTTTTTTTTGTATTAATACTCAGCCGGGTTAGCGTTATTTAATTTATTGCGTATTATTTGTTTTTTTTTCACTGAATTTCCTCAACCTATAAGTTGGTATGAGGTTGACAACCCATCCTGTACAAATCGATTCACTTTTTCAAGGTCATCCATGTTTCAGAGAAGGGCGAGAAGTATTGCAGGATGTGTGTCAATTTAAAATTTGCGTTTTTATTTTGTGAGTACATTTACAGCACGCTTAGGCTCAAACTCGTGTCTGCTTATGGGCATACATTAATTATGAATCTAAAATAACAGTATATATTTAAAACTAGGATTTTAAATTATGTTACGGTTTTATTCAAAAATAAATGTTACCTCGTAGTAGTATCAAGAAAAATACGTAGAATCCGTTTTAGTATTTTTTTAAAGTTGTTAAAAGCATACTCAATCTTTTCGCTTACACAACCAAAAAGTAGGTTTAGTTTAGACCTACGACGAGCTGAGGCTTTAATGAAACATTAAAGGCGGAGTTGGAGACACGAGATCGAGGAAGCCAAGGGTTGGGATGTAGCAACATTGAAGAAGAAACGGAGTTTCAGATGATTAAGAATAGATGATTTTACATATTTGAAAGAAAGGGAAAAGGCTACCACAAATACATGCAAAAATGGCACGCATTAATGATCATCTGTGACGGGGACATCATCCATTAAAACGAGGTTATTACTAGACAGAGATTGCCTAATACGTATGAATATTTAGCATCGAGGATTGCAATTTAATGGTAAGTGCTACAAGTAGGTACTTATTTGTGACTGTGACCCTGTCGCCTTTGAAATAGGGGTGGTCAAGGTCATATACTCAAACCCTCCTCATATTTATGTTTTTATGTGTCAGAAGACACCACGGCGCACGGACGCTCATGCAAAGCTATAGATTTTGTCAAGAGGTGGAAGGCATTCCCGAAAAGTAAAAGCAACAGCATAACAAAACAATAACCTCTAGGTCAGAGGCGTGTCCATGACTCTAAAAGTAAGTGGTTCGATGTTATTGAAGCTAGTGGCTTACCTCGGGTGGCACTCCTTGTAGGATTGTTGCTAAATCACAGGTAGTGTGAAAAATTATATAAAAATAATAATTGGAAGATAAAAAAAACATATCTCAAAACCATAAAATCATAGTCCAACCATCAGAGATAGCTGATGTACTACGGTCACGTTATGAGGAATGAAAAATACTGCCTTTTCCATCTTATCATACAAGGAAAGATTGAGGGGAGAAGAACTCAAGGACGCCAATGGACATCTAAATCTAAATCTAAGCTGCAAAGATATGTATCATTTGAGATTCATATTAAATGCATTCCCACAAGCAGACACGTATAATTTCGCGCTCACACATGCCGCATGTGGACCTACAATTTAAAAACCCAATCTCAAATGAACGTAAGCCCTGCAACTCTTGCCGACCTTCCCTGAAACAGGGGTGACATTGGCAAAGTGAACCATTTTTTACAGTATGGCTGGTAACCCTCATACCAACCTATCAGTCAAGGAACATCGTGGCTGAAAAACCTGCGAAAGTGGTTCGGCAAAAGCATCAAGTCCCTAATTTGAGCCGCAGTATCTAAGTGGAAATAACCATGATGATTGACGATCTTTGTTAGAAGTATGTAGGACTGAAAGAAGAAGAAAAAGAAGGTCATCTCTTATTTTACCTAAACAAGAAAAAAGAATGTAAATTCTCTAGTTATCATATTCGCAAACTGGAAGCTTTCTTTAAAAAACAAATACGTAACCCCTGATCTAAGATATCTGTATTTGGAAAGATTTGCATCGCATAACGAAGATACTGTTTACAGTTTATCTTTTTTTGGAAATAAAAAAAAACATACATAACGCGGCTTTTTCTATTTCAATGAAAATGGCTTTCAAATATCAAGTTTTAAAGGTAGAAGGATAAAGTGCGAGCTAAATTATGAAAATTAAAATACGCAAGATATGTCTACCTCGCGCGGTAAACGACAGTTTGTGTGAAAATATATGGGGGAGATGGGAGCGTCGAGTGAGCTATGTATAACTTTGCTATGTCAAACCTTCTCAAATTCGTATTTCTCTGTTTAACCACTATGATACTTTTTGCCTTTTTTAATCAATCATTCTTACTTAGATTAGATAGATTCTTGTAACTTAGATGGATATTTTAATCTTTTCGTACATTTTGGAATTTTTTAATTTATTATAATGTTTTATTTTACAATTTCGTCCTGGGAAATACCTCGAGGACCTGGTCCTTGCCAAGCCAACGCTACAATATAATTTGTTTGCCCAAAGTTATGTTTAACAAAAGTCTGCGGCATATTGTTACCGACTTTGATGTATGGAAGTGAAGCATGGACAGTGAATGATAGCGAAATGAGTAAAGTATGTACGGTGGAAATGAAGCATTTGAGAAGTATGACAGGAAAAACTTTGAGGGATAGAGTTAGGAATGAATGGGTAAAAAAAGAATGTTATTTGAAAGAGGATGTGAAATTTAAAGTACAAAAGAATGTGATGAGATGGTTTGGGCATGTGGAAAGAATGAAAGATGATAGACTGACAAAGTATGTATACAAAGAAAGTGTGAAAGGAAAAAGAGGGAAGGGACGACCGAGAAAAGTATGGAGTGATCAGATTGAGGAGATTGTGAAAGAATGGGATATACAAAGTGAGCGTAAAAGAAGAAAATGCATGAAAAAGGTGATGGATATGAAGGAATTGAAAGAGGTATGTCAGGATAGGAAAAAATGGAGGCAACTCTGCAGAGGCTCTGGCCACCCCTAGCGGAATGGCGACAGAGTTACAGTTACAGTTACAGTTACTGTGAGCGTTCTACGGAGATGAATAGTTGGAGGCAATTTTACATTTTTACATATGATGGATTACTGCCATGTATGGGATGAAATATTTATATTATAAAAGCTCGTATCTTTATTTTTGTAACAAAGTTCATCGTATGGCAGAGAAAAATTATATAAAGCCCACTCCTGATAAAATTCGTAATAAACATTACTTAGGTTTTTTGTTTTTAAATTGAAATATTCTTAAAAAACATCAAATTATTTAAAAATTTATTTCTTTATTTTTTTTTTTGCTCAAACATTTTCGCCTAATGAGGCATCTTCAGGAGCAGAATGGTTAGATTTACACTTAAAAATATCATACTTTTTTATTTATGACTGAGCGGAAAAAGTGGTGGCAATCTGAATTGTGTACATTTAAAATAAAACAGCACCGGTCGATAGCTCAGTTGGTAGAGTGCTTGCATTCTACCCCGTGAGCTCGGGTTCGAATCCCACCGAGGAGGGTCTCAGAAATGATTTCCAATTTCGGTGTGTATTTCAAACCCCATTATATAAATACCGGCGAGGTTTACTCAGCCTTTACAAGAAATGAGTACCAGCCCCCTCGGGAGCTGGGAAATTCCCACTTCAACTGAAGTGGTTGGCGTAAGGCCGGCCCCCTTACCTGTAAAAATAAATAGGTTCAACTCGCCACATGCGACCCCTTCGGGGATAACGCGGCAAGAAGTTACACTATATGTGTAGCTTAGTTGATGGTTAACCGGTTCGAAACCGATCAGGTTTATACAATTTGTTTATACGATAGCTTGGGAAATGGATCGACTGATTGTATTGGATAACTTTGGATTTTCAATAATTAGTTCCTTGACTTATAGGTTGGTATGAGGCTGACCACCCATACTGTAAAAAATGGTTCACTTTGCCAATGTCACCCCTGTTTCAGGGAAGGTCGGCAAAAGTTGTGGGGCTTATGTTCATTTGAGGTTTGGATTTTATTTGTAAGTACACAATCAGCATTTGTAAGCGCGAACTACACTTGTTGGTTTGTGGGCATACATCTGAGAGCTTTAAATGAACATATCCTTGCAACTTAGATTATAGATTATATTATAGATTATAGTTAAATAAAAAATATTATTTTGATAATCTGTACAATAAGAACTAGTAAATACGGTTAAAAAAAAATGTATTCCGATCGACATCGAACTTCACAGGATCCATCTCCATGGTTATCTAGATGTTTTCTGTAAATACAAATCAAAATCTGTGTAGCTATTTAACCAGGCATAGCAAACATCGATTTTACTTTTTTTTTTAACTTTTTAATGTATGTGAAATTAATTTATTTCATAGTATTTTTGGTTTTTAAATTGTTGTTAATATTACACGTCACAGGATCAGAGCGATATTCAGGCTGTTTCACAATGTGCGTAGATAATTTATAGTATTTTTGATCTTTGATCAGCACCCCGAGTATAAAGCATTGCGTAAACACTCAACCATCGCGTAAACAGAAAAATCTATCAAACATCCAACAGCGCCTCTAGTGATTGTTTAAATTTTCGTGCATTTTTTTCAGTCAACGCGTTGGCAATTTTTTATACTCAGTGTACTGATTTCAACATTAGTTTTTATTGGCATTCTTCCACTGTTTAGATTGAAAATAACTCAGCTGAAATAAATACAAGACACACGAGTGTTTTCTGTTTTCAGGAAAAAGTGAATACGAGTTATTTCGTGTAACTTGCTGAGTTTTCATGTATTTTTTTTTATAAATAAAGTCAATCATTTATAAAATATTTTATTACTAGGTCTAGACGTATAAAAAAACAATGAAAAAAGTAAAATGAAAGCTCCTAAATTAACGGTTCGTTACGTCAGTGCGTGAAGGTAGCAGAGCTTTGAAGAAGTTACGCACATAAGTAACGAAACGTAAGCAAGAAAATAAAGGAAGAAGAGGAACATAAAAAATTAACAGCAAGAAGTATATAAAAATCATTACTTACGACACAAATGTATTTTTGGACTGAATTTTTTTATAAATATTTAAAAATATAAATGGTAAAACATTGTTTTAATTCACTTTATTCTTTTATTTTTTGCTCGAATATTTTCGCCTAATGAGGCATCTTCAAGAGCAGAATCATTTCTGCTCTTGAAGATGCTTCATTAGGCGAAAATATTCGAGCAAAAAATAAAAGAATAAAGTGAATTAAAACAATGTTTTACCATTTATATTTTTAATTATTTATAAAAATGGATTTTCACTGTGTTAACAGATCAACACTAAAAACAAAAAAAAGAATTATTTTATTTTTATCCACTTGCAAGTTTTCCTTGATTTTTTTTAAATTCAATGGAAATAAGTGGAAGGAGTATAAGGTTTATTTATATTTTCAAATTAACCAAAAAAACAAATTAAAACATCTCCTATATATATACCTGTATATTGTACAAGGCTGTAATGAAATTCTGGTACAGAAAGTGAACTGAAACAACATCGGTAATTTTAAATTAAAAACAAAAATAAATACTGAAATCTAATCTAATCTAAGTTGCAAAGATATGTTACATTGGAGATTCATATTACATGCATCTTCACAAGCAGACACGTACAAGTTCGCGCTTGCACATGCCGCATGTGCACCTACAACATAAAAACCAAATCTCAAATGAACATATTACACCCTGCAACTCTTACCGTCCTTCCCTGAAACTTGGGTGACATTGAAAAAGTGAACCATTTTTACAGCATGGGTGTTCAGCCGCATATCAACCTATAAGTCAAGGAACATACACGACAAATTACGTTTTTAATCTGGAATCAATTTATTATTTTCGCGTATGTAAAATATTTTCTACCTACATTGGAAGATTTATACATTTTTCATGTTGTGAACACGAACCGTTCAATAAATTGTGAAAATATTTTTTTATAATATGCGTGTGTGCCAGTCGCAAAGCGTCCTTTACCCGTGTTTGTTGAAAACTGAAGTATTTTTCCCTTTCTGTCAATTCTCAAAATAATTTGGGACCCTTGTCATTGCCAATTTGGGAACCTTTTGCAAGTGTGTACAAGTACGCATTTCAGAAAGGGAAACTCGTAGTACGACTCTCATTCATCCCTTTGCAGTCGATCTCAAAACTATGAGAACTTGGCGTTTTCATGACTCATTCCTTTGCCAAACTGCCCGTTTATGGAATGGTCTACCAGTATCTGTGTTCCCTTCCCAATTTAATCCGGTTTTATTCAAAACCAACATCAATCACCACTTCCTTGCAGCGCCTCACGACAGAACCAAGAACTCAAGCAACACCTCTGCGGCACCCTTCCAGGGTGACATAGACCCCCAAGACTCACAAGAATTGGGGAGCCTCCCGCACAGGATTCCTTAAAAAAAAAAAAAAAAAAGTAATTTCAGTTATATTAAATTCCATATGCTCACATTACAATGTTAAAGCATATTAGTTTGTATGTAGGTATCACGAAAACGTTTGAAATATGTTGAATTAAAAAAATTAATTGGATACATAGGATTTCCAGTTATGTTTGTTTTAGATGTATCTAAATCTAATCTAAATCTAAACTGCAAAGATATGTATCATTTGAGATTCATATTAAATGCATTCCCACAAGCAGACACGCATAATTTCGCGCACACTAATCTAATCTAATCTAATCTAAGCTGCAAAGATATGTATCATTTGAGATTCATATTAAATGCATTCCCACAAGCAGACACGCATAATTTCGCGCACACACATGCCGCATGTGGACCTACAGTATAAAAAACCCAATGTCAAATGAACATAAGCCCTGCAACTCTTGCCGACCTTCCCTGAAACAGGGGTGACATTGGCAAAGTGAACCATTTTTTACAGTATGGGTGGTCAGCGTCATACCAAACTATAAGTCAAGGATGTATGTTATGTAGAATATCAGTTTTAATCAATGGAATCTGTCCTGATTGCTTGTTTTAGTGTGTTTTTTCTGGTCATTTCCGACTTTAACGCCCTCAAAAAAAACAACATCGTTTTCATCGCAAAAAAACAGTTTATTCAAATTAATAAAAATGATTTGTGTTAAAGGGATATGCAGTCCGGTCGATAGCTCAGGTGGTAGAGTGCTTGCATTCCATGCCGAAAGCTCGGGTTCGAATCCCACCGAGGGTGTCAGAAATGATTTCCCGTTTCGGTGTTTATTTCAAACCCCAAAATAAAATACCGGCAAGGTTTACTCAGCCTTCACAAGAAATGAGTACCAGCACTCTCGGGAGCTGGGAAACCTCCACTTCAACTGAAGTGGTTGGCGTAAGGCCAGCCCCCTTACCTGTAAAAATAAATAGGTTCAACTCGCCACATGCGACCCCTTCGGGGATAACGCGGCAAGAAGTTACACTAAATGTGTAGCTTAGTTGCGTAGTTTCGAGTTGCACATCATTGAAAAGAAACTGCGTATGGCTATGATATCATGTTTGAAAGGAAATGTGTATGGGAAAATTTTTGCACACGTTTTTTCCCCGCCATTTGAGTAGAGCAAAGAAGCAGCGGGACACAGAGTGCAATCTCATGTTCAGCAAACAATGTCTTTGTGAACGGGTCTCAATAAAAAACATAACATGCCGATATGCTCGTGTTGAAAAATGATTGTCATACAATCAAGCTTTTCAATTTTATTTTTATTGAACGTCACCTTTAGATTATTGAAAATAATATCTCAGCTCTTTTATATTTTGATTTTTCTTTCTGGTCGATAGTTAAGTTGGTATAATGCTTGCATTTCATGGTAGAGGGCAAGGGTTCAACCGCACCAAAGTTGTCAATTTTCCTCACAGAGAGTAAAAGATTTCCCGTTTTTTTTTGTTTATTTCAAACCCAAAATCAAAATACCGGCATGGGCCGCATGTGGCGAGTGAAACTATTCATTTTTACAGGTAAGGAGGCCGGCCTCAGGGCAGCTGCTTCAGTTGAAGTGGGGGTTTTCCAGTTCCCAAGGGCGCTGGTTCTCATTTCTCGTGAAGGCTGAGTAATCCTTGCCGATAATTTATTTTGAGTTTGCAATATGTCGACGACGTTAGCCATGTTGAAAGCACCGGTTCCCATAGATCACCGAAGTTAAGCAACATTGGGCGTGGTCAGTGCTTGGATGGGTAACCGCTCAGGTACACCGCGTGTCGTTGGCATCTTGGACCGGTCCGTAGTCCGTAGTGGCAACACTTCGGACTCGTAAATGGAAGGTTGTGGATTCGGATCCCGGCGGAGCACAAAAATATACCATTTATATTTCGAATGTGCTCTTCGCTGGGTTGAAAAATTCATAAAACCTGTACCAATGACCGGTCACCAAAGGTCCATCCAGCCTTACAGCAACTAGGGTCTCGCTTGAGTATTGGCGCTTTGTAGCGACGACCAAGCTCGTACCCCTCTGCGGCACTACAACAAGTGTCATAGACCCCTAGAGTCTCTAGAATCAAGGGAGTCTCCCGCACAGGATTTCTTAAAAAAAAAAAAAAAAAATTATATACCCCGAAACAGGAAATGATTTATGACACCCTCGGTGGGATTCGAACCTGAATTCTCAGCATGGTATGCAATCACTCTGACTGAGCTATCGACCGGTAATAACCAGCCTTCACAAGAAATCCAGCCTCCTCAGAAAACCAGCATCCTCAGTAGTTGAAAAAACCTTCACTTAAAAGTGAAGTGGTTGGCGCAAAGCTTGCTTCTGACAATAAATAGGTTCCACACGCCGCATGCGATCCCTTCGAGAACAACGCGGTAAGAAGTTGCACTGTACGTGCATTGCACTTTCAAAATGTTTGTTGTTGTATTCCTTTGAAATTATACACGAAACATTTGTTTACAAATTACAATTCATCTCAGAAAATCATATTTTTACGAAAATTTACGAGTTTTATCATTAAGTATATTTAACATTAATTTATCCAATAATGAATTTATAATTTGATGCCAGTGATTTTATTTCCACAAAATATAAGTTATAATTGAGACACTTTTTTAATCTTTTGAGACCCCAGACGGCGATAGCTGAGGGAGTTGTCTTTGAAAATAAATATGCCCCGAGTGAAATAGGGGATTACAGTTTCAAATGTTTCACTGAAATTTGGAGATATTTTGGCGCCGGGCGACATTTTTGGAGACGTGAGAAAATTACCTAATCCTGTGGAAAGTGTAACTTAGGGAAAATGAACGTGAAAATCTTAAACAATGTTTTCAAGGTGATTTAAATGAAGTGGTTAGTTATTGTTTTCATTTTATTTTTATAGATAACTACACACATAGTTAAAAGATCGTTTTCTTTTTTTTAAATTTTTGTGTTTTTCCCTAAAATAATTTTATTTTAAACACTTGAATAATTTACTAAACGTCCTTGGGGTGGTTGGTTGGTGCCACTAGATGGCATTGTATACTTATTTACTGCTAGTCTTCTTCTCTCCACTGCTGGATATAGGCCTCTTCAAAACTTTTCCACATTCGGCTATCGTGAGCAACACGATACCACTGTTTTCCCATCAGCTGGACGATATTCTCCAGCTTTTTGGGGTCTTCCCACACTTCTTTTGCCTACCCACGGCCTCCATTCAAGAATTCTGGAATGGCACTATGTAAAATTTGCCAATCATTATTATCATTTATTTATTTATCAATTAGTTGGTATGAGAATGACCACCCATACTGTAAGAATTGATTTACTCTGACAATTATCTCCCTGTTTCAGGGAAGAGCGGCAGATGTTGGAAGGATTTAGGTTTTTCATTTCGGAAGTACACATGTAGCATGTCTTAGCGCAAATTTATACATGCCTGCTTGTAGTCATGCATTTAATATGAATCTCGAATATTTATATAATCTATCTATGTATAATCTATGTAGTGTCTCCCCATTCATACCCAACATTAAAAAATAAATATTTAGATACTTTATAATATTCATGTAAATATCAGACCTTTGTATCAAAGGAATATCTAAGAATATTCAAGAATCATTTATACGTATAATATAATATGATTGTAGCAAATATTCGTTAGGTATTTTGTTTCAGCTGACTGCTTCCCTTCAGGACTCCAGCCCAAAGTGAATAACTACACTGAAAAGTCAAACACCCCCCCCCCCCCTCCCCTCCTCCCCTGCAAGCCTTCAATGCCTCTTTACTCCCCATTTCCACCCCTATACGCCTAGAAAACAAATCTATACGTGTAAGTTTCACAAAATTTGTATGGATACTTCAACGCTTGCTAGAGGCGCTGCTTTAGTTTAAATACATTTTCTTGCGAAACGTTATCTACTCCTGATTCGTTATAAAGAGTGAGAGGGTGGAGGGATGTGGTACTGTAATAATCTACTAAGGAGATCTCATTTTTTTAATCTGATCTCAGATGGAGTATGCTTGTTTTCCAAGTTTAATGTTTAATCACTCGGTTCATTAAAATGATATCTATCATATATCTATAATCTAAGTGAAGATGCTTGTATGTTCACATTTAAGATGCATATTTATGCATGCCCACAAGTGGGATCTTGTAAGTTCACGCTTGCATATGCTGCATGTGTAAGTTCTTACAAAATAAGACACAAACCACAAATAAAAGTACACCCTGTAAATGTTTACGATTTTCCCTGCCTTGGCGATAGTGAACCAATTTGTATATTATATTTGGTCAACCTCATCCCAAACTAAGTATTAGTTGAGGTATTATCATGTTGTTTTATATGCTTATTGTTACTGAATAGGAATATGAATAGAAATATAATTCAGACTAGGAATATAAATTAAACTAGGAATATAAATAACAGGAGATAGGAATAAAAATAACACTAGGAATAGAATTAAAACTAGGAATAGAAACAGAACAAAAAATAAAAGTTAAATTTGAAATAAAAATAAGACCACAAAAATACGGACTAGAAATAAGAGTAGGAATAGAAATAAGACTAGGAATAGAAACAAGAAAAGAAGTAGATAATATAACTTGGAATATACATGAATAAGACCAATAAAAATACCGTTTGAATAGAAATATGATCAGGAATAGAAAATAAGACTGGGAATAGAATATTTCTCAATTCTTTTGATTTAAATAAATTTAAATGCTCATTATATACAGTTCCTTAACAATCGATGAAATTCTTTTCATTGTCTTTTTCGTAGCGATCATCTTTATATTAAAGAGCTTCCATCGTTTCTCTTCAGCATCATAAAAATGTAATGTAACGACTCTAGCAAGATTATGGAGGGAAACTTTGGCATTGTGACGGCCTCGTAATTTTTCGTTTATTTGTCGGAAAATTTATATATTAAGTCACACTCTCTCATCCTCCCGTAAAGAGGTCATGTCATGACAAATCGGTCAAAGAGAATTCGTCCATAGACAGTTCGTCCATGGACAAATCGGTCATGCGACAGTTCGTCAACACGACTATTTGATTAATGGCATTTCGTTAACATACAACTCCTCCACAGACACACCAATCACGGACAATTTGGCCAAACAAGTTTTCGGTCAACGACATTTCGGTTGGACACAATATAGAAATCACAGAAAACTTGTTCTCCAAAAAACATTTATTCATTGATGGAACTATATGTGGACCATATATTGTGTGTGATCGACATGTCGGTGACCGAAAAGTCGTATGGGCAAACTGTTATTTTGGTTGTATACAATATTCGTGTGACTGAATTGCCATGACCAATATTTCCATGGACGAGTTGACTGATAGGTTAGTATGAGGCTGACCCCCCGTGCTGTAAAAATTGGTTCACTTTTGCCAATGCCACCCCGGTTTCAGGGAAAGGCGGTAGGAGTTGCAAGGTGTATGTTCATGTGAGGTTTTGTTTGTAAGCACACATGCAGAATGTATAGGCGCAAACCTACATGTGCCTGTCTGTGAGCATGCATTTAATATGAGCCTTAAATGTTAACATATTTTTGCAGCCTAGATTATCGTTAGTTCGCTCCCCCAGTTCTTGTTTATCGTATACGCCAATCTTGTCAAATATGACTTTTTCATGCAGTTGTCTTATGAATTCAATTCTACACAATCTGAGCTAAGAAAAACCGTAAAACTCGATAATGTGAGAGTTCTTTTAAATATTTTTTAAATAAATTTCTTGTTTTCATTAGACACATTGGTCCAGTACACATGTAAACATTGCTCATGTAAATTTTTCTCAATGGCGTATACGATAAACAAGAACTAAGGCAGCGAGTTGTCTGTGGCCGAGTTATATGTGACTGAAATGTTGACCAAAAAGTCGTGTGACCGATTTGTCCATGCCTGAACTGTTTGTGGACGGGTTTTCTTTCACCAATTTGACGTAGAACGAAATAGCTATACTTCCTGATTTTATTGCCGGATTTATAGCAAAGAAATTCCGTGACAATGGAGGTCGACTTTTGTTTGGCCTTCTGAAGAAAGTCATAAGTCTTATCAGATAATAACCAGAAAATACAATCGCAAAAATTATGGCGCTCTAGTCGGGGTCTGAAATGTTAGATGAACCCTTCTGTCACGCCCTTTTCAGACTGCGTGAATCCTGTCCGGTTTGTCAATGGTTTCGGATGGGATGACCGGACAAACTGGATATAAGTTTTCATACAAACCCGTGCGAAACTTCCGATCTGCCACAGGATGGGAAAAATCATTGACAGATAGGACTTACATAATAATTTTTGTGTGAAAAGGTTATTGCGAAAAAACCGGAACTTTTACAAAAAAATCATCATCATCGTCATCAAATCAATATCATTAACAGGAAAGTAGTATAGTGGTAAGCGTTGCGGACTCATAATCGGAAGGTCGTGGGTTTGATTCTCGATGGAATATAAATAAAAAAAACATTTTCAAATTATGCTTTTTACTAGGTTGAAAAATTCATGACGCACTACGCTAGCAGAGGGCTCTAGAGGTGCGGGACTAACACAAAAACAGTGCTCACTTTTATTGACATTGTAACGATTTACTTTGGGTTAAATTTAACAAAACTTCGCCTGAATTTCTTTTACACAACTAATTATAGAATCCGCTTACATATATAGTTCACACTTTCTCTCTCGCGCGGGGTAAAAACACATGTCCAAAATACCGACCCCGCGCGAGAGTCGGATTCGCGCCTTTTTCACTAAAATATTATTTTAATGCATCTGTAGATATCTTCTAGATTATAAATGAATTTCTTTTGAAACGTCTTTAATAGGCAATTAACCACATATATTTTTTTCTTAGGTTTTCGTCCATTGAGTATATTTATTTTTAGTTTTAAGTGACACTTGTTCTAGCGGTCATACTGACATTTGTACGCGCTAAAAATGGCCGGCTGACGTACTTTTTCCGTAAAAACACACTCTGATAAGTTTTGAGATCCACCGTAGTGATTAAATTTGTGAATAATAAGTATAGTAATAAGTTAGGAAAAATATATTTAGGAAGAAATTGTAAATAAAAAGGATTTTTTCACATGAAAGATTTTTTTTTATTTTTTATCTGAATTTTTGAAAAAATAATTAAGTTTAGAATTTTTTACTACCTCTTTGTTGAAAATATATAAAAAAAATTATAAACAAATTTCAATAAAAACTCCTTAGCTATAACTTGGATTTGTTTATTCTTTGAAATATTAAGAAAAGACATAGTTACAAGGTGTTAAAGTTGTATGGAAAAAACGGCAAATTTTGCGTTGAAATTAGTCCGGTAGCTTGGTCCAAATTGAAGCAAAATGCATGTGGTACGGAAAAGGTTAATGGGGTGCTCATTGCTGTAAAGCACCGTAGTCCGTATTTATAGAATGACTAGAGCTTATTATCGCATATACCAGACCATACGAAGAGCTTCTCGAGCGGACGCTTCCAGAAAATACGAGTAGGTGCAACTATCAAATACTTACGTCTATACACACATATGCACAAACATGCACAGCCATAAACTAATACATTCGTAACCATATTATCTCATAACTCTATGATTTTTTTTTTTTTTTTTTTTTTTTTTTTTTTTTTTTTTTTTTTTTTTTTTTTTTTTTTTTTTTTTTTTTTTTTTTTTTTAAGAAAATCCTGTGTGGGAGACTCCCTAGATTCTGAAGACTCTAGGGGTCTATGACACTTGTTGTAGTGCCGCAGAGGTGTACGAGCTTGGTCGTCGCTACAAAGCGCCAATACTCAAGCAAGACCCAGTTGCTGTAAGGCTGGATGGACCCTTGGTGACCGGTCATTGGTAAAGGCTTATGAATTCTTCAACCCAGCGAAGAGCACATTCGAAATATTAATGGTATTTTTGGGTGCTCCGCCGGGATCCGAATCCACAACCTTCCATTTACGAGTCCAAAGTGTTGCCACTACGGACTACGGACCGGTCCGAGATGCCAACGACACGCGGTGTACCTGAGCGGTCACCCATCCAAGTACTGACCACGCCCAATGTTGCTTAACTTCGGTGATCTATGGGAACCGGTGCTTTCAACATGGCTAACGTCGTTGACAAATTACCCAAAATGAAAGATAAAATAGCACAATAGAGGCCTTGACGAACCAGCAGATCTGTGGATTCGATTTTCCCACACCGCGTTCAAGGTTAACCGTTTCATTTGCAAGAATCGATGTTTCTGGAAGTATTCGCAGTCAGGCGGTTGCTCGCTCGGCAAACCGCTTAACTTTTGAACCACCCCCAAAGTTATACAATTCTTTGTACAGGCGATCTTTGCAGACTCCAGTTCGACATTCTTTGGAACCCCTACTATAACAACGCGTTTTCCAAAAAAATGTATAGAAGCTTAAGCGCTCACTAGAGACACTGTGTTAGTTTTCATACAGATTTTGGTACACGCTATGGTTAAGTTTAACTTTACAATTTTATACTTGGTCTACAAGCCTTTTGCTGGTTTCAAAATTATTTACATTAACTGGTTTTCATCAAATCTATTGAAATTCTCTAATTTTCAAACTACCTTCAAATTGTAAAATGAAACATACAAAAAAATACTTAAACAACTTTGGAAGAAAAGGATTTGGCCGAGCGGGATAAAAATAGAATTCAGGGGTATGTTTGAAATAAAACAGCACTCTTTGGAACCACGTTTTTGTCACTGGACGATAGCTTTGACCTTGATTTACAAATGCCACTGGATAATGATGAAATAAAATAATCGAAAAACGATTGCTGTTAGTTGCTGTTCCAGAATCAGACTCAAATAAATTGGCGCATAGCATTCCTATTCACGTATTTAAAAGAAAAATCTTTATATTTACACAAAATGAATTAATGCCATGATTGGATTTTTACGAACTCATTCATGTATGAGAATTATTATTAAACTTTTTATTATTAAACGTGCGACTTATAATTTTTGAGTTATTTATAAATCATAACATAAATCTGGTTTGACTCAAAGAATACACTACAATATTCTTTAAATATATAAATCAAATCCATTAAATTACTTTGAATACAAATTAAGTATGAGAATTATCAGTACTATACGAATACATATAACAAGTCTTGTCTTGTCTTGTATCCTGCCGCCATTCCTCTAAGGGTGGCCGGTACTTCCTCACAAGTGCCTCCACTTGACTCTGTCCTTGCATACTTTCATCTCATCTAGTTTCATCACTCTTTTCATGTACGCTCTTCTCTTGTTTCCACTCTTTAAATACCATTCGTTCGCAATCTCACTTATCTGATTAATCCATTCTTTCCTAGATCTTTCCCTTCCACGCTTACCTATTACATTCCCTTTATACACTTTTTTTGTCAGTTGGTCTTCATTCATCCTTTCAATATGTCCAAACCGTCGCATCACACTCCTTTGAACTTTTACTTTCACGCTTTCTTTTACTCCGCATTCATTCAGAACTCATTCGTTTCGTGTAAGCCTTATTATGATTTAAGGTGTAGATGCTAAATTAAACACGAGAAGAACCAAAGGACATCTCAGAACATCCGAAATAAAAGTTCTTAGAATGATTTCAGGCAGAACATTGGGAGATCGCATCTGCAATGACCACATACGAAAATGAAATGTGAAATAAATGACATAGGGAGATGCAGCAGATCCAGGATGCAATTTTAGAAGGATTAGAAGCGCTTTCCTGCTAAATTCCTTACACTTTGGATATCAATCGATGTTAGAGCTTGCTAGCGCTTACGAAAGAACTCTTTAGATAAAAAAAATCCCAGTACACCTTATTTTTTTAACGCGAATCGTTATCTCGTCGCCTCAAGGTCGTAAGGAATTTAGCAGAAAAGCGCTTCATGTCTCTAGAATGAGTCATGAAATACTTGCACACATCATTAGCTAATGAGATGTCAATTGAGTCAACGCCCAACATAAATCTAATCTCATCTAAGTTGCAAAGATATGTAGCATTAAGAATTCAAATTATATGCATTTTCACAGGCAGACACGTGTAAGTTCGCGCTTTAACATATGGACTTACAATATAAAAACCCAAATCTCAAATGAACATACATCCTGCAACTCTTCGGGACCTTCCCTGAAACTGGGGTGACATTGGTAAAGTGAACCAAATAAATAACTCCTAAAACTGAAAAGGTAGCTGGACATTCCCATCTCAGGATCCATGAGCTGAGTTTTTCATGAATAAAATCATTCGAAGTTTTTTCGTGAATGACAGATCGAAAGATCTATTTATAATAATCTATAATCTAAGTTGCAAGGATATATTCATTTAAAGCTCTCAGATAGTTCGCGCTTACAAATGCTGAATGTGTACTTACAAATAAAATCCAAACTTCAAATGAACATAAGCCCCACAACTTTTGCCGACCTTCCCTGTCACAAGGATGACATTGGCAAAGTTAACCATTTTTTACAGTATGGGTGGTCAGCCTCATACCAACCTATAAGTCAAGGAAAGATCTTAATCAATAAAATGAAAAAGCATTTTTTTGCATTTGAAATTTTACGTTCTAGAAAATTCTATCCAGATTGTGTTACTTCCAGTTCATGTGATATTTATATTACGTCATTTACTACTACATATGCTCATCCTCGGGGCGCTAAAATGTGAAAAGCTTTTACGATGACGTGTCAACCAAGCCTTAATGCCTTGCCAGCGTTAAATTCGCAAAGTGACAACAACAGATTCTGCCTGCCTCCAAATATGTACAATATGTACAATTTCAACATAACCTCAAAATAAATATACATATTTAAAGTCGAATGGCCTGTGCAGACAGGTCGATCTCTTCAGCAGCTAGTAGCGAGTAGACTAGAGTGTGCACTCTCTACATTACAATAGGGCTTTTTTTTGTGTGTGTATGTGTTTTTTTTGTAGCCCATTTAGCATTTTTTTTTGTTCATCTAAGCTTAAAACACCAACGTATTTTATTTTGATTTTTACACGACCGAAACCCGTGACGACTTGCGCCTAAGTCTGCCCATTTCACAAGGAATAAATAGGGCTTAGTTTATCTTTGGTTTCGGATAGGATTGCTAGAAAAACCACGTGAAAGCTTTCTTACATTCCCATATACTAATAGACTTTTGATCCGTTACCGAATCGAAAAAAACCGTAGACATAGCGGACAGAAATCTTTCTTTGGGAAAAAGCACGTACGTTTTTCATGTTATTTTTCAAATTATAGGGGCGAGAGGACAAACATTTTCTATTTTTTTACTTAATGTGTTGGTACTTTTTGCTAGTGTATCTTTGTAGTATTATTTTAAAATGTATTGTATTTAAGGATCAAGAAAAACAGCTTTGTTTTCGATTACGTGAGTATATTTTTATACCACAACCGGTTTCGCAAACATCCGTTTAAATTACTACTTAACCACCTGACGATGCAAACGGATGTTTGCGAAACCGGTTGTGGTATAAAAATATATATACTCACGTAATCGAAAACAAATCTGTTTTTCTTTTATAATGATGAACGATTACAAAGTTAATGCCTCTACTAATCTAATCTAATCTAATCTAAGCTGCAAAGATATATATCATTTAAGATTTATATTAAATGCATTCCCACAAGCAGATATGTATAATTTCGCGCTAACACATGCCGCATGTGGACCTACAATATAAAAACCCAATCTCAAATGAACATAAGCCTTGCAACTCTTGCCGTCCTTCCCTGAAACAGGGGTGACATTGGCAAAGTGAACCAATTTTTTTACAGTATGGGTGGTCAGCCGCATAACAACCTATAAGTCAAGGAACATACATGACAAATTACATTTTTAAAAAATCAATAAAATTGTATTGTATTTATTAAAGATATCTTAAAGCAAAAGGCCAATCACAATTTTTTTTCTCTCCCAATTGACAAACTATCCCATCGACAGCTGATTCTAATTGTTTTATTTGCCTTTATTTAGAAGTATCATAAAAATCTATGATTTAGCAACAAGTCCAAATAACTCTCACCTTAGTATGTTATTAGCTTCGTCACATGGATCCACTTACTTTTAGCGTCATGGGTACGCTTTCGATTAAAAGGTTCTTATTTTGTAGTGCCATTTTTTTTAACTTCACCTTAACGCCATCTGAAAAAAAAATGAAGCATTGTAAATTTTCATACGTCCCACGTATGAGGTAAATTTTGACAAAGACAAACTCTTGCACTTGTCTCGTGGGAACAGGTTTGACTTAGATGTAGGTATACTCGTAAGTGGGATGTAGTACGAGTATAGAAAGGGACTTATAAAGTCCTACAAGAATTTCCATGTGGGAAAGAGATAAAGAGGACTTTGTCGGGATAAAAACCTAAAACAAGCAAGCCCTTTATGACGTCATTATTCATGATGTAAAATATTTTCAGGTTTCCGTGAAAATGGAAAAGTATCTGACAAGTTGATTGTGTTTTGTTTTCGTAATGAAAAATCTCTGAAGTTGAATTTTTAAGTGAGAGTTTTAGGCTTACGCGAATTGAAAATTTAAATATGTTAATTCTTACCTCGTTAACTTTCTTAATGAAAAGAAGCTGGAATGAAGTCCGCAGTTGAATTGGCATAAACAATATTGTATCGTCACCTGGCCGGTTGCTAGGGAAAAGGCATACAAATATTTTTTATTGCTTGTCAAAGACAGCACTTTCATAAAAAACTGACGTTTGCTCGATGAAAAATAGTACAAAATTTAAAAATGTTCCGACATCATTGAACACAAAAATAACAATACATGAAATACAATTACCTAAGCGTTAAAATGACCATTAACTATTTTAACGCCATAGCCGCCGCCAACACTGCAAATCAAACGTACTAAGTCAATTCTAGATATTTTTCGTCTGCTCACTTAATGATTGATTAAAATCAAACACCAAATACAAAGCTTGTTTCGATCCTGTTTATTTTGCGTAATGTCTGAAGACTTTTCCTCAATTGAAGGGCGACAATCTACAACCGGAGTATAAACTTAGTAAGGGAGTGTAAACTCAGTAAGGAAGTCATCGACCATTCCGAATTTTGTTTGAAAATGTACAAAGGCGCTCCATTAATTTCACTCAAAATTGACAATACTCGATGAATTCTTTATAGATTAGATTTTATACAGTTTATACTTGAGGTTACCGAGAATCTGTAACTGGAGTATGAACGTGGTGTGTCTTACGCACCAAGGAAGTCATCATCTTTTTACAATTCCGTTTGAAAACTTGCAAAGGCGCTATCTCATTTTCACCCAAAATTGAGAAAGTTTGATGACTTTTGTATTCGGTTAGATTTTATACATTTTACACTTTGGGATGTTGAGGTGGACTCGAGAGAGAGGTGTGAAAGGGATGAAAGATGAAGGAAGAAGTAGGTAAGGGTGGGAGAGAGGAACTCAGCAACGCCTGAGGAGTGGTACGCCTTTTTATTATTTTAAATATTGACGGAGCTTTGATTTGAATAAATTCAATGTCATAGCAGAGTTTTAGAATAAAATATTTTCCATGAATTATTTCTGTCCTGTCTTAACTTTGAACACTTTTGGATGTATCTGTGATGACTACAAAATCTGAATGTTAAAATAATAAATAATCAGTACTGATATTATTTTGACAATTATATTAATTTTTACAACTGAACAAATTTCAAAACTTAATTTAAATCGGATATAAACGAACCGTTTAGAGTAAACTTACATCATTCTCGACGTTTCTTTCTTTTGATATTATTTACTAGTATATTAGAAATAATTAGATTCACAGTTACACTATATGTGTAGCTTAGTTGCGTTGCGTTTGTCTGACTACAGCTTGTTACCATTTAAATTGGCAAGCCATAGCTATAACCAAACTCTCAGAGAGGTCGAGAGGGATTTTTTCTGCAACGATTATTTTGTTTTATAATAAAAAAATCAATGAAAAATTAGAATTATTTCACATACTCGAGTGCGCATGATTAAATTTTGTGATCTGTCATCCTTTCTCGCATTCTGCAAAAGAGGTCCCCTCTGAATAAGTTGGTTGCGATACCAACGAAACTTCGAGTACCTACAAAGCAATTTCTCACGAAACAGTTCAACTAATATACGTACTTTTAATTAATTTTCATCTGTAAGCTATTTTTATTGAATGCCACAATCTTACGGTGTTCTTATTTTGATGTCAAGATTTCTATATTAACTACAGAAATAAGAGTTTGAACGAATGTATAATCTCACAAAATTAAATTCTACATACATAGGTCTGCAGATAGCGCATATTCATCTAATTATTTTTATAATTATTTCTTGGAATCTTACAAGACTTTTTTTCTCTACTCGGATCTTGTCTAACATCGTTTTTCTTTCACCCCATCCCTTTGGTGTTTTATAAAGAAAAAGGCCAGCCAGGCCAGAGTTTTTATTTTTTCAACATAGTAAGAGTGCTCGAGCTTGAGTGGCAGTATTGGATTTTTGGGGGGAAATGGTTTACGGACGATTTCTTGGATTTTCTTGTTTCATCAGTTTGATGAGCGACAGACGACTTGCCATTATGATAATTAAATCTCGTCAACTTTTGCTTTTTTAAAGGGGTTTTCAAGTTTCCACTTAAACCTTATTCATAAAAAAGTATTCGTTTTTAAACCAGCTTTTAAAGTCAATTTTCTCATACTAAAAAGTGGGTTTAGCTCGAGTTTTAGGTTCAAACAATTTAAATGAATAAGGTCAAAATGGTTTTGGATTTTTTACATATTGAATTGTAAATAAAAGTTTTATTTATACCTGAATACAATATCATTTATACTTGATATTCAAAAATATTTTATCGAAGAAATTTCAGCGTCTTGTCTCTGAAACTACGAAGAATGATTTTATTGATTGTAGAGGAATTAACTTTGTTATCGTTCATCTTAAGAGATAAAAAGAAAAACCACTTTGTTTTCGATTACTATGAGTATTTTATTTAATTATTATTATAATTTGTTTTTTTTATTTCAAAATAGATAAATTATTTATTAACATTTTTTTTTTATATACATTGTTATTAGAATCTAACCCTCAGGCGAAAGCGAATGCTTGTGTGCCTTGAGGGCGAGAGCTTAATTTAATACCACAACCGGTTTCGCAAACATCCTCCTCTTATCTCCTTTATTTCTCTCAAGCATCAAGGTTCCTTAACTTATAGGTTGGTATGCGGCTGACCACCCATGCTGTAAAAATGGTTCACTTTGCCAATGTCACCCCTGTTTCAGGGAAGGACGGCGAGAGTTGCAGGGTTGCAGGATCAAAGTGACATAATATATTTTTTTTAAATCAGATAAAAAATACAAATGAAAATGATCATTTAAGATTTAAATATTTACCCGCCAGCATTGCAAATTAAACGCAATTTTTTGTGTTAAAAGTACTTATGTGTTTGCTTCGTGATCAAAAAATCATGCGAGTTTTAATACAGACCATACATGATATTGATTTTTACTTTTTATGGGCATCGTTATTGGGAACATTAAAATTTTACAGGCCCGTAAAACCACGGCAAGAGTTGCAGGGTGTATGTCGATTTGAGATTTGGTTTTTATGCTGTAGGTTCACATGCGGCATGTGCAAGCGCGAACTTGTACGTGTCTGCTTTTGAAAATGCATGTAATGTGAATATCCAATGTAACATATATTTGACACTTAGATTAGATTAGATTAGATGCCTCATGATAGGCTGAGAATCGAAAACGTTTATAATTCTTTATATAAAAAAAATTTATTTTCAGAAGTGTTACGAGTCAGAAAATGTTGTCTTTTCTTATAATACAACATGGATTATGGATCCTAAAATCGCTGTAGTTATTATGGTTTCATCCACGCCGTATACTGCTCACCAAGTTCAGTTGATAGTGATCAGCGTTTGTGACTAATTTGTGAATTACTGCGCTCAGCGCGGATGGCAACTCGTTCGATACACGTCAATGAAGGGCTCCCGTCAGGCACATTAGCTTCAGTAACCTCGACGTTCTGGGGAGGGTGGGACTTCTTAGAGTCATGCGTTAGCCCCTGATTTGAGGATCCTCTTTTTCCTTGCTTGAGTAGAGTAACTTTAGCTGATTAACTTCAACGGGAAGGCCTTCCGCCGCCAAAAAAACATTGCAAGTGAAGTATCACCAAGTGAAGCGACTCCGCATGAGTTGTATGAACTTGGTGGGTGGAGGTGGGTAAAGTGATCATTATTCAGTTCCATTTCCATTCACGAGGATCTGCAAGTGGTAAATGTGCAGACGAGTCTTGGAAATTGCATCTTGTAATCATAATATGTATGACGTTCACCAGGGACTCAAAACATTACGCCGATATAAAAAGTAAATCTATTACTTAATAATAATATTGTTACAAACTATCAGTGCCATTCTTAGTCGTCCGTTGTGCCCACGCTTTGACAAACTAATGATGCCTGGACTGGAAGTCTCTTCACCACGGTCATTCTTACCTACCTAATTTTGGTAACATTTGTATGAAGACTAATCAGTTGTTCACTTGCAGCTGTCTTAGATTGACAGGTCCTCATACAAATGCATCATTAGTTTGTCAAAACGTGGGCTCAACGGACGACTAAAATGTCTAAGAATAGCACCATATGAGTTTGTGTGTACATGTATCTAGGCACGTAGCTTGCTGGTGTACGTAACTGGAATAGTGTCGAACAGCTAGTTTAATGACGAAATGGATGATAGTAGAATGCTCTTGAACAATACACTATAGAAGAATCTGGAATACATGAGAAACGTCCATATGAACTGTATAAATATGAGCCGCAATTGTGTGGAGAGTCAGGTCACTTGAAACATTGTGACGCGGAGTCAGAAGCTAGAGCAAGAAAAGTAATCAGATGGTTCATTTTGTCCATGTCACCCCTTATTCAGAAAAGGTTGGCAAAAGTTGCAGGGTGCATGTTCATTTGAGATTTGGATTATTGTAGGTTCACATGCGGCATGTGTTAGCGCGAACTTATACGTGTCTGCTTATGAATATGCAAATAATGTGAATCCTCAATGTTACATATCTGTAATTTAGATTAGATTATGGATAACCATTACAGGCAATAATAAGGATATTTCAGGCTTTTAAGTCATTGCAGAAAATAATTCTTTTATTTTACCTGATGACTGTCTGAGGACCGAAAATGTCTATATTCCTTTGTACTTTTGTAAAAAAGAAAACAGCGTTTCGAATACAGAATCACATGCTATTTCCTTTTATATTTTTGGAATTTTGGAGACTTCATATTTTTTCGGGTTGAGAACCCCTGTGTCTGGTGCGGCTTACTTGCAGCAGCGGGGCGTTGACCCCGTCTCGTCGTTATTGGATTAGGTCGCGATCAGGGGCGCCCAAGCGGCGGCCCGCGTGCTTATGTCATCCTGCAATTTGTCCACAAGGCGATGACAGAGCTGTACAACAAATTAATTTGTTTATTTAAAAGGAAGCCAATGCATGTTACACCAAAAACTGTCTTACATTCATAAAAAATAATTTGTTTGGTGAGCGCTGTTTCATGTGTGAATTTTACTCAAAAGCTATCTGCGAGCTTGGTCGTCGCTAGTCAGCGTCAATCAAAGGAAGGCATTTTTGTGAGCAGTGTTTGCTGAGGGTACCGAAATGAATTTTTCATTCTAGTGAATTGTTTTTTGTGTGTTGTGTACTGCTGGGAATCGATTTCGCTTCACTCCGATTTCGAATCTGAAGCGTTAACCATTTAGGCAAATACATTTCAGAACAGATATTTTTTATGATTATTATTGGTGACAGCTTGTGACGTCATCCAGCCGAGAGAAAATTTGTATTCGCGGACTACATTTTAGTACCTATTTATTTTCAGATGCATCCAATACAAGCATCTGCGCCTAATAGGTAGGCAATATATGGTAAATAACGCATTTAAGCTTAATATCGACGGTTTAAAGAAAAAACGGCATGAGCGAAAAAAACTTAATTGTTCAGGAGAGCAGTTTAAAGTTTGAGATTGCAGAAAAATGACATAACTTTTTTTTTTATCATATCGTTATCAGCTCTAAAATTAAAAAAGAAAGACATTTATTGGCATTCCTATTAATGTGGTCTTAAGATGTTTTACGATTTTTGTATGTCACAAGTGCCTTTAGGACAAAAAGGGCCAAAATCTTGTAGGTTTCACCAAAACCATACTTTGAAAACGCAGTTGTTTGCTTGGGCATTAACAGCAACAAAAAAGCGTCGTAGAGCTTTGGGAGTTAGCGCATTAGAAAGAACGGATTTTTTTAGTAGGATAGCATTCATAACTCATTTTTGACCAAAAAATCGCTATGCCCTACGTATACTTCTTTTTAACAATCGATATTAAGATTTAAAATTCAAAATTTTAGTTTGATTGGAGCCATTGCCAACTCTTCAGTCAATTTCAAATGAGCTATGAAGGAATGCGAGAAAATACTTCTCTGAATGCCTGCTATTTGTAAAGTATGTAAAACCATATACAAAGTATGTAGCAAGTACATACGCTATGGTAAAGACATAAAATATATATAAGATTTTTTCAGGAATTCACGGCCGGTTTCTAATCTGATCTTATCTATTTTAAGTTGCAAAGATATGTCACATTAGGGACTTACATTATATGCATTCTCACAAGCAGACACAAGTTCGCGCTTACACATGCCGCATGTGTGCCTACAAAATAAAAAACCCAAATCTCAAATGGATATACACCCTGCAACTCTTTCCGACCTTCCCTGAAACAGGGGTGACATTGGCAAAGTGAACCATTTTCTAAAGCAATGGGTGGTCAGCCGCATACCAACCTATAAATCAAGAAACAGATGTTTCAGGTGTTTAAAATTGTTCTTTCGGGTATTGTTTACTGCTTTTCTCTTTCTTCCTTATTCTTTTCTCAAGTAACAGAACTCTGTAGTCAATTCCAAGTAGATATAACAAGTTATTGTTTCATTTATATGTAAAACACTAATGTTCCTTTTCTACAGATGAAACTCGGGCATCTTGAGAAGCTCTCCGCCGTTTTAAGGGTTGCGATTTTCACCCTTACAATTTCGAGGGTGGAAAAATCACCCTCTGCGTCGCTGTGCGGTGTCGAGTAACCACAATATGGATGTGAATTTTCACTAAATTTCAGTCACCCCCTGTGTCGTAAACCACAAAATATTTAGGTACTGTTCAAAGCTGGAAAAATCCTTAATGGATTCTTTACAACCATATAGTGAAGTAAGAAACGTAGCCCGGGTGATTAAGGAAGGCATAGTGACCCCCACAATCTACTATCTAAATTTTAAAGATAGATTTTCATTTAAGATACACATAAAATGAGTACCCACAAGCACATACATGTAAATTCGCGCTAAACATGCTATATTTGAACTTAAAAAAGTAAAAGCCCAAATATTGAATGAATATAAGTTCTACAACTTTTGCCTAACTACCCTGAAAGACAATATCTAACTTAGTGTTTTTTTCTTACAGTGGGTTGTCAGCTTCTACCAACCTGTAATTGAAGGAAAAAATAATTAAATAAATTATAGTTATTTCATTTTATTTTTTATATTCCTGTTTTTGCTAAGTAAATGACTAAATGGTGTATATATTGTTTTTTTTTTACGATTTTTATCTATTAAGTGATTAATTTTAAGTTAAGATAAGTTGGAATCCTCCCCAAAACACAAGCTATGCTTACTTTGGAGAGTATTTATTGTAATTAGATTTTTTAAATTTATTTTTATTGTAATATTTTGTACATATTGATAAAAACAATAAAGACCTTATGAATTATGAATTAACGGAAAATGCTCCTTGACTAATAAGTTGGTATGCGGCTGACCACCCATGCTGTAAAAATGGTTCACTTTGCAAATGTCACCCCTGTTTCAGGGAAGGACGGCGAGAGTTGCAGGGTTTCAGGATCAAAGTTACATAATATATATTTTTTAAATCAGATAAAAAATACAAATGAAAATGATCATTAAAGACTTAAATTAAGATTAAACGCCATTTTTTGTGTTAAAAGTACTTATGTGCTTCCTACGTGATCAAAAAATCATGCGAGTTTCGATACAGACCATACATGATATTGATTTTTACTTTTTATGGACATCGTTATTGGGGACATTAAAATTTTACAGGCCCGTAAAACCGCTGTATCACCCTTCAATTTATAGTTTTAATTCATTTGGTGAAGTGCAGTAGTAATATTTTTATACCCGCTAGTAAATAACAAAAAAAGAGGACACTCTGAAATGACCCATACTGGATACTTGCAAGACCATCGTAATTATCTTTATTCCAAATTTCCTAAAATTCATTTGTTTAAAAGTAACGTCAAAAAAACGTTCGTCATCAAATGCCAGGCAGTCATTTTTCAGGAGTTTGTTCTTTGACTAATAGGTTGGTATGACACTGACCCCCTATGATGTAAAAACTTGATTTCCTCCAATGCACCCCGGTTTCAGTGAAAGGGGGAAGGAGTTGCAAGGTTTACTTTCATATGAGGGTGGGTTAGTTTTGTAAGTACACATGCAGCATGCGTAAGCGCAAACTTACGCGTGTCTGCTTGTGGATTCGTATTAAATAAATGTCTGAAATATCAATCTTTCCTTAAAACTTAGATTATAGAGTACCATGTGTCAAGTACATGCTTTTTGCACAAATTTGACTACTAGTACTCGTATACATGAACATTTTGTATGCGGTCATTTTTACGTCAAATATCTTTTGAAGTAAGTTGTATCAGACGTGGGAAAAAAGAAAAAAAACAGAAAGACCCTTGAATTTGATAATTTTTTTTGGTTATTTTGAGACTCTTTCAAGTGGTGGCATCCAGAATGCTCCACAGTAGGATAATGCTATTTCAGTCCAAAGATCATGTACTCAATGCGAGTTACGTCCCAAAACATGCCTTTTAGTTGCTGGCGTAATGTTGACAATTTGTGGCTCTTATGCGCCATTTACACTCTTCCACTTCTACTGCACGTCGTGCTGCCCCAAGTATGGGCGGAGCAAGTGAGCCGCGAGGTGAGGCGGAAGGGGAAGCGGGGAGACAGAGTAGCCAATGACGCTCCCGAATGATCCTTTGACTGCATCAAAAATACCAAGAAGAGCTACTTGCGCTATCGAGAATTTGCCTGTTCACACACATGCACTTCTCACTTCCCTTCTTCCTCACCTTGCGCTAGAAACTGAAGTTAAACGGAATATTAGGCTATTCAGTGTGCTAGTCAAAGACAAGAGACGCGCCAAAATGAAATACAACCCGCTAGAGTTTAACTTCGTAGCACTTAGAAAGGTAGGATGAGTTATGGGCGGTTGTGTTTCTTTTCTCGGGAATTACTGATGATTTATATTTCTGTGAGTGGTAAGCCTGTCGACAACGTGTCTTTTAAAACAAATAGAAGAGGAAATAAAACAGATAGAAGGGTGGATGTTTGAAACACTTTCGGAAAAAAACAATAAAATACAATAATTTCGAAAACATTTTGTCAAAACAGCGTTTTTTCTGTACTTAGAAGATAGAATGCAGATGCGTATACAGCATTTCACTCATAAGTAGTCAACACTACAATGTTTTTCAGGTTATTAGAAGAGAATATATTAAGTTCTTGCAAAAACCCATTTCAGTACACAATGACTGCCTAGTATTTTCACAAGTCGATAAAACCTTAACGAAGTGAAGACAAAAAAAAAACAAATTGCAAATTTCAGGCAATATTAAATATTTATATTTTAATGTACTATGATTTATCAAAGAATTGTAGTTATACAAGAACTGTTCACCTTCAATGTATGGTTGCCACAGATAAGACGTAAAACGTATGGGAACATTTAAATTTAATTAAATCTCTGTGATAGTTTTTTATACACTAATCGTTAAATCGCTATATCTGCCCAAAAACAGTGTATTTACTTTAAACGTAGACATTTGTTATTTGTGATCAATATTGAAGGAAATAATTTTAAAACTACCCCCACATTTTGTTAACATTATATAAAAAAAAAAACATACAGAAACATTCCAAGTTATCACTCTTACTTGACTAAACTGTGGAACCTTTGTGAGAATAAAATCTTCAGATTATTCATCACCATTGTTTGCCAATATCTAAACCTCTCTCACGGTGCGCAGTAAAAATAGGATAATATGATGGATCCCCGAAAAAAACCCAATCGTGAAGGAAAAATATTATTTTTTTCTTCAAAAGCCGGAAAGCCTACGCAGGTGTATTGGTTGAACCAACATTTGACAAACAAAATTGAAATATCCAATTTCGATCATTATTCCTTCGCTTGATACCACCCCCATCCACTCCCTGACTCTTCACCCTCCCCCCCCCCATCCCTGCTGACACCTTGGGGTGTAATTTACGACCCTTGAAGTGGAAAGCGACACTCGACTCTCGCTACAAACGGCCGATCAAAAAGTGTTAGCCATTTTTACACTTTTTTTTGGCGTGACGGATAAAAAAGTCATTAATGCTTTGAGTGAAATATATCAATTTTATCTCAGTTGAAAATTTATATTTATTTTTTCAATTTATTTCTTCTGTGTTTATTACATGAAACTTTATGGGAGGACTTACATCATTATCTACGTTTTATTGGTGACGTAGCCAACATTTCAGGAGACATCCTCTCTGTGCGAGGACTGAGGATGAACTAATTTTTAAATGACAAAAAATGTCACAAATCACTTCGTTCCCTGGGCCGGAAATAAACATCATTTATTTATTTATTTATTTAACAAATATATACAGGACTGACAGTGAGACACCAAAACGTCACAATACATATAATATTGCAGACATAATAGAACAATATACAGATACATTATTCTACGCATCCATACGTCGTTCTAATATACATAAAGACTCTGATAGTAAGCGATCCACACCAGTTGTAAATATATCCAGGTGTGGGGCTGAGGAGGCCAGAGTATTGAGCAGCGACAGCGCACGCACTACCCAAGACTGACGGAGAACATTGGTTCGGCAGGCGGGGATCGTGAAAAGATCATGACTTCTTGCTCTAGTATAATTGACTTCATGATTGATATCATGATTTGGTAAGTCACAATAATCATCACTTTAATTTCGTTTTGAGTTTATATCGCTATGTTGCTCAACGTAACCTATAAAATTATGTAATCAGCAAGGGTTCAATGACGTTATAATCGCTGTTTAATTACTTAACAGTTTAGTTATCACAATTTTAATAAATATTTTAAAGTTCCAGTTTTCATATTTTAATTTTAATCAATTATTAGCATCTGATGCCAAAGTAAAAAAAAAGTATTCTGATACTTATATACATTTTTTAAAGGAGGTACTAAACTTTCATTGCCACACTACCATAATATTGTTTTCCCTTTCTTGCCTTCGTAGGGAAACCTCGTTTGGTAAGAAAGCCATAATTCTCGTTGTTTATAAATTTGCAAGGACATAAACTTGATCTTTTCGGCCCTTTTTGGCAGAGGCTTTTTATTTAGGTTTCGAGGGGAAAAATGACGACCTAGCAATTTTGTGGCATTTTTTCCACGAAACCCTTCTGTGCCGTAAAACCCAACAAAGTCTTTATAAACAGGCTAGGCTTAGTTGAGCAGAACAAATACTGGGGTAAAAGATGGCAAATATGAAAATATGGAAATAGCTGAATCATACAACATTAATTAAATCGTCTGACTTCGTACACATTTCCTCAAAACAATCGTAAACTTAGTTTTCCTGCAGACTTTTTAAATAAAGTTTTGAAAAATCAAGGTTCCATTGTGATAAATAAGTTTCAGGTCAAATGACTGGGTTGACTAATAGGTTGATATGAGGCTGACCCTCATGCTGTAAAAACTTGTTTCACTTTTTCCGATGCTACCCCGGTTTCAGGGAAAGGTGGTTGCTATGTTTATGTTCATGTGAGGTTTGGTTTATTTTACATATAAATATGCAGCATGTGTAAGCGTGACCTCATAGGTGCCTGCTTCTGGGCATGCGTTAAATGCCGATGTACCTTTTCAACTCAGATTATAGATTTAAGATGAATGAGTAAAGTATAAATGAGAACATGAGGGTGTAATTAAAGGAGCACAATAAGATAGTTTGGGTATTTGGAAAGTATGGAAGATGAACGATTGAGAAATAGTGTACGAAGGAAATGCCAAAGATATGCGTGGAAGTGAAAGAATGGATTAATCAAGAAAGTGAATCTGCAAAATGGCTAGAACCCGCAGAGTGAGAAGGAGAGAAGAGGATGTAAGAAGAGAGTGTTAAATGTCGAGGAGATGAAAGAAGTATTCAAAGACAGAACAAAGTAGAGACACATTTTTGGAAGTACTGGCGAATGCAAGCAGAATGGAAGGCTGGATACAAAAAAAAAAAATTTGATGTGTTTTCACAAAAAAAAACAATTACAGGAAACCTTTGGGCTGCTTGTTTTCAAAGAATATTTTTCAGCTCCAACATAACCTGTTTTTTTTTATACAAGTCTGTAGGTGACGTAACCTATTTAAAAGTCAAAACATCTTTTCTTTTTACGTCAGACATTTAATGAAAAATAAAACAAAATACATTTCTTAAAAATGTACAAATTGTGGCGGCAGAGTTTTATTCATTCAATTGTCAACGGTACATTCTATTTATAATTTCCCAGATTTTTTTCTTGAAAGGGTAAAGGATTCCTTTTTTATTTAACTGATTCATGAAACGGTAAAGGTCTTGTATCCTCGAGATTGCGTGGAAGTTATTATTTTAAACATAAAATCGGGTTCCCTCACAATTTCCTCGATTCAGCCGAGTGAAAAATACCACTTCCCTCCGCGGACTTGCTTGAGTTACCTATCTCCCTTTGACCCTATTCCGTACAAATTTACAACCGATAAAATGATACATGCGGAAATACACATTTTTATGTTGTTCCTTTTGCTTCTACCAAGCCACATCACGCAACTAAGCAACACATATAGTGTAACTTCTGGCCGCGTTATCCCCGAAGGGTCGCATGCGGCGATTCGGGACCTTTTTATTTTACTGGTAAGGGGGCTGGCCTCACGTCAACCAGCTAGCGAAGAAGCAAGTTCTCGTTTCTTGTGAAACCTGAGTAAACCTTGCGAGTATTTTGTTTTTGGGTTTGAAATTAACACCGAAATAAAAACATATCATTTCTTACGCCTTCGATGGGGAACCCTTGCTCGCGGCATGGAATGCAAGTATTTTGCAAACTAAGCCATCGACTGGACTTTTAACAAGGGTCGTCGCTACAAAGTGCCAATTCTCAAGTAAGACCCAGTTGCTGTAAGGCTGGATGGACCTTTGATGACCGGTCTTTGGTAAAGGTATGTGAACTTTTTAACCCGGAGAAGAGCATATTTGAAAATATAAATGGTATATTTGTTGTGCTCCGTCGGGATTCGAACCCACAACCTCCATTTACGAATCCAAAGCGTTGCCACTATACTGCGGACCGGCTTGTTGAATATTTCTCTGCTGCATATTAACGAGACCTTCCTTATTTGTGTAGGAAATATTTTCCTTTGAGATTGGCACAGCGTAAAGCAAATAGTAACAGTTTATTTTTTAATACAGTTGCACTGACGATGGATGACTTTGTTTGTACTTCTTTGATATTTAAATTATTCTTTTACTCTAATTTATGTACCAGCAAACGATGTTTTCCTTCTTTTAAGTTTATGAAAAAAATATATAATACTTAGTTAAGCATGCATTTATAATTAATTTAATTTGCATCTTTCTAATTATCCATAAAAATGTAGTTACCAGGAAGTGATTTCACAATTACAGATAGATTTTTAGACTATTTGCACTTTAGTTGATGCAATCATTTTCTACTGAAGTCGAAGATTTTAAAGAGGCAGTTAGCATTTTACATTAGAAAAGACGGTGATGGGGGAAACTTAACTCGAAAGGTGCGTAGACAAATATTTAGCACTTCAGACTCGTAAATAGAAGATCGTTAAAAAATGTTATCCTATTCTTATTATATGACTAGCATAACTTTTAAATGACTAGCACGAACTTGTACGTGTATGCTTGTGAGAATGCATATAATGTGAATCCCCATTTTTTTTTTTTTTTTTGAACAAATTACATATACATATATTTTAAACAACAATTCTTTTTTTAATTTTTTTTGCTTACCCTCATGCTGAAAGCAAAATGCTTGTGCGCATGCAGGGCGGGATACTAGTTACATATTTTTATCTTTATATGAATAAACTTATACAAAAAGTTAAACAATAAAACAATATTCAAAGAAAATAATAAACAACAAATCAAAAAGATAGAAACTGAGAAAATGAAAATTTTTAAATGAATTAAACCGAATAATAAAAAACAGAAACAGCAACCAAAAAAGAGTAACAAATATGTAGAAAAATACCAAAAATATAAATGGAGATAAATGAAAGAAATTAAAATTGTTTGTTTTGTGAAGAAGTTTTTTATTTTAATTTTGAATGAAGTTAAATCTTGGATCTTTTTTATTTCTGGGGGTAAAATGTTAAAATTTTGTACCACATGGTAGATATAACTGTTTTGAGAATGTTTCTTGTCAAATTTTGGAATTCTAAAATCATATGCAAATCTAGTTGATGTATTACTTTGTAAGTTGAGGGTTTTTTTCTCTTTAAAAATTTGTAAAACAGTATATTTTTTGTAAATAATATCTATGGTAGGGACATTGAATATTTTGAATAATTGTGCTGAAGGATATGTTGAGGGCTTTGTTAATATTATTTTTAAAGTTAATTTTTGGATTACTCTCACAGGGTCTATTATATAAGAGTACGCTCCTCCCCATCCAACAATACAATATTGCAACAATGACTGTACTGTTGCAAAGTACACTCTTTTTAATACATTAATTTCAAGAATATTTCTTAATCTGATAAATATGTAAATGCACTTTCTAATTCTCTTTATAAGTTCGCACGTATGAGTTTTCCATTTTAAATTTTGATCTATATAGACTCCTAAGGCCCGGTATTTTGAAGTATCGTAAAGTTAACTAAAATGCAATTTTAGTTAAATCATCATAATATTTCACTCACCGAATTTCGGCAGTAAATATTTAGTAACTTTAACTTTCGATTTTCAAGATGGCGGCGCTTCACTGACAGCAGCTGTTCTTTTTTAATGTAAGGATACATCAAAATTGCTGCAAACTGAACATTTTTTGTCTTGTTTTCTAGCTTAATGAAGGTTAGGCATATGATTTTTATGAATAGTTGTTTGTTTTAAAGCTTTTGAATGGCATTTTAATTATTTCCAAGATTTGGGGGCGTGGCCTCATACTTCGGTAATGTTCGGTTTTAGTTAACTCGAGATTGAGTATTTTGAATACAAGTTCAAGTAATAGTTAACTAAAATATTACTACAGTTCAATATACCGGGCCTAAGTATTTGATTTTATCTGTTATAAGTGTTGAGCATATTTGGTTACAATTGATTTTATTACATTGGCAGTGGTGTATAATTATTTTGAACTCTAGGTTGTTTTTAGTTTTATTTGTAGAAAATGGGACTATGTGTGTTTTTTCACTGTTCAAAGATAAAAGATTTGTGTCAAACCATATTTTTAATTTGTTAATATCTACATTAACCTTTTCGCCAACCATCTTCCAGTTCATTCCTTTTATAAGGATAATGGTATCATCCGCGTATGATATTATTTTTCCATTTAAATTTTGAGTGAATATATCATTAACATACATAATGAAAAGAAGTGGGCCTAAAACTGTGCCTTGCGGGATACCAAAATTGCAGGGGCGATCATAGGAATTAAGACCTAGTTCGGCAACTTCTAGGTTTTGGATGGTTTTCGACAGAACAAGATTATTTTTTGTGCGCAACTCCAAAACAATAAAAATCCGATTTTTTTCATATTCCATACAGCCAGTGGCATTTACAATTTAATTAAACCAAAAACGAAAAACCGATTTTTCCAGGGAAACCTGTCGGAACAAAATTTGAAATAGCAATTATCTGAAAACAATGTTAAGAAACATATAACATAGTCCCTTCATGTATAAAACTGAAATAATATTTACAATAATTACAGGTAGGTTTTTTTATCGGATATTTCACGAACTGTTATAAGAGAATAATGTAAGTTGTCTTATGACGGTTCGTGTAATATCCGTTAAAAAAAACTGTGTAGTTATAATTATTGTAAACATGTAAAACGACCGTAATTCCAACCTGAACCTAAAAATGAAATAATATTGCATTAGTTGTCTTAAATAAATAACCACCGTGGTTTTTTCTTGCTGTTTCAGACGGACCTTTAAAGTATCTATGAAACTCTTACCTTAGTCATTGTAGAATCTCTAGCATTATGTAGTTGTTCTTGTCCCACGACACTTACAAATAAATAATGAAAAGCTTAGTGGAAGCCGCCTGAGCCACATCAAATATCAGAGTAAATGATTGATTATAATAAGACAAGTCAATAACTCGATACTTGAAGTGGCCTTAAGAAATGCCGTTTTTCTCAATTCTTCCAAACACACACAGTATCTAAGGCATAAAACCACTGACTTAATGATGTTATCAGTTATCCATTGTAATAATTAAGTTTCACAATAAATCACAAAAACAATCACAGACGTCAAAAACAACGCGCGCGGGCTTGGAAGAAATTGGAGAATGAACAAAAAGTTAAAACTCACACACTTCTTTTCTGCATCTCTTTCATATATATCACCAGTTTATTTCTGTCTCTACTCTACTATGACGTAAGTGCGTTCCCAATTATTATTGTCTTTTGACCCAGGCAAGCCTGAGTTGAAGCGTACAGACGGTGGCCACATGTGGATGTATGAGTGCAATTTGGTTTAAATGTATTGCCGCGCTGGAACCGAGCTACAGTTTAAAATCTCGTTGCCGGACCGCGCTGAGCGTATTGCATGCGTGAAAACGGTAGGCGCTAACTTACAAATGTCTAATTCGGGGCTACGAAAATTGCCTATCTTTTAGGCGTCGATTAATATTGTTTCTTATTAAAATTATTGTTTCAAAAATATTTTTTCTTTTCTAAAAAGTAAGTTCGGCGAGGACTAATGGTCTTTATGATATGCACGCCACTGCAAAATTGCTTGTTTCTGGTTGACTGTATACTTCTTTTATTTGACGACTTGCGGTCGTTGATGGAGATAGCTTTTTATCCAATCGAGGGCATTGCCCTTAAATCCGATATTATTTAATTCACTTATTAATTTTGTATGCGATATGCTATCAAATGCTTTTTTAAGGTCTATGAATATACCAATACACTTATACGATTTGTCTAAAGATTGGATAATATAATTAACATATATTTGAATTTGTAACATATATTTGAAACTTAGATTAGATAACATATTAATACTCACGAAAGAAGCTGTTCTAATCTTATCTAAGCTGCAAGGATATATACCAGTTAAGATTTATATCAAATGCATTCCCACAAGAAGACATGTATAATTTCGCGCTAACACATGCCGCATGTGGACCTACATTATAAAAACCCAATCTCAAATGAACATAAGCCCTGCAACTCTTGCCGTCCTTCCCTGAAACAGGGGTGACATTGGCAAAGTGAATCATTTTTTACAGTATGGGTGGTCAGCTGCATACCAACCTATAAGTCAAGGAACACTGTTAATATTTTTTTCCAGATTTCAAGTCGCCTAGAGCTTAATTAAGCTTTGAGTGCTGGCTTTGCGTAGAAGTTTCTGCCTTTCCCGTTCACCTAATAAGAAACATTTCATTTAAACTCAAACAAAGCGTTTTACTTAAAAATGTGTGAAAACTAGATCAGCGCGTCAGGGGAGCGTTTAAGCTTTCGTACATTTTTGGTGAAAGGTAGAGTTTAAATTTAATGTTATATACTTGGATGAGTTCTCTCATGTGCAAAATTAGGGCGCAATATATCGACGGTTAAAATGTATTAAGGCATAAGCGACAAAAACTAAATAGTTCAGGAGAGCAGTTTAAAGTTTATGATTCCAGAAAAATAACACATTTTTTTTATTTTTTTTCATACCTATCGTTAAAATCAAATCAGCTCTAAAATTAAAAAAATAAAGATATTTACTGGCATTCCTACTAATGTGGTTTTACGATGTTTTACGATTTTTTTTATTTCACAAGCGCCTTTTTCCAAGGACAAAAAAGGCCAAAATCTTGTCAGTTATACCAAAACCATACTTCAAAAACGTAGAATCGTTTGCTTGGGCATTAACAACAAAGAAATCATCGTAGAGCTATGGGAGTTAGAAAGAGCGGAAAAATTTAAGCAGGATAGCATTGATAACTCATTTTTGACCAAAGCGTCGCTTATGCCCTACCCTAGGGGTCTATGACACTTGTTGTAGTGCCGCAGAGGTGTACGAGCTTGGTCGTCACTACAAAGCAACAATACTCAAGCATGACCCAGGTTCTGTAAGGCTGGATGGACCTTTTTAGTGACCGGTCTTTGGTAGAGGTTTTAGGTTTTTTTTAACCCAGCGAAGAGCATATTTGGAAATATAAATTGTATATTTTTTGTGCTCCGCCGGGATCCGAATCCACAACCTTCCATTTACGAGTCCGAAGTGTTGCCACTGGACTACGGACCGGTCCAAGAAATGCAACGACACGCGGTGTACCTGAGCGGTCACCCATCCAAGTAGCATCCGCGCCCAATGTTGCTTAACTTCGGTGATCTTATGAGAACCGGTGCTTTCAACATGGTATCGTCGTTATCGTCGTATCTTCCTTTTAACCGTCGATATGAAACAATCAACGCAAGTAACAAAGGCTTTGTTAGTAATATTATGACATTATTGGTATTTCTAAGGGTGTGCAGGGTGATTATGTTTTGCACAAAACGTAGGTACTGAAGAAAATTTTGTGCTATAAATACTGCGAATAATTAATGGTTGTAGGCCATCAATCTATAATCCAAGTTGCGTTGATGTATTCATATTTAAGGCTTATATTTTATGCACAAGCAGACACATGTAAATTCGGGCTTATACATGCTGCATGTTAACATACATAATACACCAAACATCGCATGAAGCCTTGCAACTGATGCCGCTTATCCCTGAAACCGGGTGGAAAAAGTGAACCAAGGGCTAGGCTTAATATACCAAATTATTAGTTAAGGATCCATATTTTGGTTCCTTAGATTATTTATCGACATATCTAATCTAATCTAATCTAATCTAAGCTACATAGATTCGCGAAATTGTGAATGAATTTGATACACTAAAGGAAATGTATGAAACAGGTGATGGATATGAATGGATGGAGAGAGGCATTTAACGATAAGAAGAATAAGTAGGAATAGCACATAATGCTACTAAGCGACATATGTATTGTAACTTCTTGCCGCGTTACCCCCGAAGGGGTCACATCTGGTGCGTGTAACCTATTTATTTTTACAGGTAAGGGGGCCGACCTTACGTCAACCACATCAGTTGTAATGACGGTTTCCCAGCTACCGAAAGGGCTGGTACCTTTTTTTTGTGAAGTCTGGTTAATTTTACTTTCGTTTGAAATAAACACCGAAATGGGAAATAATTTCTGACACCCTCGGTGGGATTTGAACCCGAGATTTCGGTATGGAATGATAGCGCTCTACCATCTGAGCTATCGATCGGGTAATTTGTCAATACGGACGTTTGTCCCCTCGATCGTCCTCTCAATAATGATAGGCAGGACAGAAGAAAAGTAAATGATTATAAATAAAAAAGTTTCCATCTAAAAACTCGACTCAGAATCTTTTCTTATTTTCATGTCGATCGCCGAGGATAGCTAAAATTTCAGTGATCGACCTTAAAACTGATTTGACATTTTGCTTAGGCTAACTTTTTTCTTATTAAATATTTATAGATTATGAATTATGATTTATATTTGGTGGGCTACACAGTTAACATGTCGATCTCCTATTCATAATTTTTTGATAGGTCGATCTCCTCAAGAAAAAGTATGGGCACCCCTGCTCTAAAGCTTACCTTTTCTCATTACTTATAAAAAAGTTACCCTTAAAGTTTCGATACAGTTTCAAAACGATCCCGTTGTTACTGCATAAAAAAAATAACCAACAAACCAGCTTTGAGAAAATTAAAAAATTAAAAATGATAAATCCACAGTCTCTCCTGCAACTTAAGCTGGCCTTTGAACTTTGTGAAAAAAAAAGCTTCCAACGCTCAGGAAAAATTCTCTCGTGAATTTTATTCTTTGCCTCACTGTATGAAACTGAACGCAAGTATGAAAAGTCAACAATAGCGCATACCAAAAATTGCATCGAAACTAAAACATCACATCTAGTTAGCGTTTTGGTGTATGTGGGTTTTTTTGGTGTACGCTATGGCTGAGTTAAAGCTTTGAGTTTTATGGTTGGGGTACAGTAGGCGGATGTATTTGAAGTTTTCTCAGCATTATTTCTTTCTTTTTCTACCCCGCCTCGCGCTGTCGCTTTATTTTTTTTCTTTTCTCATGCAAATACGTGTTTGCCTTTAATGTGCATCAAATACGCCATTACGCTAAACTTTTTCGCTCATCGCGCATTCTTGAGCTCAGAGTGCATTAGTGGGTGGGTGTATGCGTGTCTAACACATTTTTCGTTGTGCGCTTGTGTTTCGTAGTCCGGTCGATGAGTCAGTAGGTAGAGTGCTTGCATTCCATGCCGAGAGCTCGGTTTTGAATCCCACGGAGGGAGTCAGAAATGATTTCCCGCTTCATACGCAAAATAAAATACCGGCAAGGCTTACTCAGCCTTTACAAGAAATGAGTACCAGCCCCCTTTGGGAGCTGGGAAGCCCCCACTTTAACTAAAGTGGTTGGCGTAAGCTCACCCCTTTACTTGTAAAACATAAATAGGTTCCTCTCGCCAAATACGAAATCCTTCGGAGATAACGCGGCAAGAAGTTGCACTGTCTGAGTAGCTTAGTTGCGTTTTTTTCACACACTTGCGTAGTAATACCAAGCCGAATAGGGTCCGTTTTATTTTTTCATACAAAAAATATCCTTTCACGATAAAAACCATGAATAAATATTCCACCCCAAAAAATAATAAGCTACGTAACTGACGTAACTAAACTACATATACAGAGCAACTTGTTGCCACACTTTCTCCGAAGGTGTCATATGTGACGTACGATACTTATTTTTTACAGGTAAGGGGACCAACCTTAAGACAACCACTTCAGATGAATTGGGGGCTATCAGTTTCCCGATAGGACTGGTTCTCATTTCTTTTAAAGGCTAGATAAGCCTTGAAGGTTTTTTTTATTTTTGGCCTGAAATAAACAACGGAACGAGAAATAATTTCAGAACTCCTCAGCGGGGATCGAAACCTAGCCCTGAATTAACGTATTTCAGGTATTTGCAGTGGTTCAGGTAGATCACTTGTCTTTACGTCCCCCCAGTACTGGTTTGGTTTTCGTACCATCGGATTTGAAGACAGCTTTTTAACTACACAATCTGAGCTAAGGAAATCATGTAAAACACGATAATGTGAGAGTTTTTTTTAAATATTTTCAAAAGTAATTCCTAGCATTCAGGTCGAGTACGCATATGTACAAACATTGCTCATGTAAAATTACCACTGTTGGAGATAAGACAAACAAGTACTTAAGTGAGGTGCAGTGTATTCCTGAACACTTCTGATCTCTTATCTAATCTAAGTTGCAAATATATGTAACATTAAAGATTCGCATTAAATGCATTTTCACAAGCAGACACGTATAACGTATAAGTTCGCGCTTGAACATGCCGAATGTGGCCCTACAATATAAAATCCCGAATCTCAAATGAACATACACCCTACAACTCCTGCCGACCTTCCCTAAAACAGGGGTGAAATTGGCAAAATGAATCATTTTCTACAGTATGGGTGGTCAGCCGCATACCAACCTATAAGTCAAGGAACATACACAACAAATTTCAATTTTTAAAATCAACAAATATTAATATGTATGGACATCAAAATCTAAATAGAGGACTAATTCTAATTTATAAAACCCTAGCCGCCAACATTACAGATCAACCGCCATTTCACTTAAGGTCAGTAATTACTCGATACTCCGTGTCCGTCACTAAATAGATAAGCTCGTGTGAACCAGGCGTAATGTTCAGCGTAGCAAATTCTAACCTAAAAATTAATGGTAAAATTTAAATTTTTGCAACAACGAAACGGCGCTCTGCCAAAACGAATTCCACGTGTTAACTTATTTCATAACAGTTCACTTTTTCAGGGAGAAAAGTTTTGAATACTTGGCGAGTTTCAGCGTTGTGGATCTCGTGAAATATAAAAATAATATAAAGTTGCGCAAATATGATTTTGTTTTCAACAAATGCCACTTTTAAACGAAATGTTTACTCGTTCATGTGTTGTATTGCTTTTTTATTGCCTCGCACTTGCAGAACAAATCATCGGAGTATTTGCAAGAATATATAACAAGTCAATTTATGAATTTCTACGATGAAATAAAAAAGGTTCTATGAAGAAAATGTAAAGGTATCTATATCTGAGGAAAATACATCAATTTTGTGATCCACTTAAAGTTAGATTTTTTTTTAACGTAACGCAACTAAGCTACACATATAGTGCAACTTCGTGCCGGGTTTTTTTCTTAGGGGTCGCATGTGGTGATTGGCACCTATTTATTTTACAGGTAACGGGGCCGGCCTTACGCCAACCACTTCAGTTGAAGTAGGGGTTTCCCAGCTGATGATGATGAGTTGATGAGTTCTTTATAGCGCCGTTTCGTGATGTTGTCACTCCAAGGGCGCTGGTGCAAACGATGCCAGAAATTTGCTTGTCTCCCTCTGGTCCCTTGGTTGGTTCTTCCTTGACTAATAGGTTGGTATGAGGCTGACCATCCATGCTGTGTAAACTTGGTCCACTTTTGCCAATGCCACTCCGATTTCATGGAAAGTCGATAGGATTTGCAAGGCTTGTGTTCATTTGAGATTTAGGTTTTTTATGTGGTAAGTTCACATGCGACATGTATAAGCGCGAATTTACATGTGTCTGCATGTGAACATGCATTTAAAATAAATTTTAAAGGTCAATATATCTTTGCAACTTAGATAACAGTTTATGCGGATTCAATTTAATTATAACTGCGGGGATTTATTTTACGCAAAGTATTTCATATTCGGTTCAGATACACAGTCACTTAACTTTTACACAATACAAAGGTTGGTTGGCTTTAACTACAGGGAGGTTCGGCCCTTATTATATAGTAAGAAAAAAGATCATTCTCAAATCTTTGAGAATCGTTAAATGCCAGAATTTACTAGAACATCCGACAAAACTCTCACGCAATCTCGAAAATACAATTTTTTTAAGTACCTAACATGTATTTATTTATAAAAAGACTTCCCAGCCTTTATTATTAAATCACAGACAAACACAGACAACCACAACTACACATTCGTAACAGCAGATTATGGGTTCGTTCTTCTTAGAATATTCGTATTTTCCTTGAAGCTTGTTTGTTTGCATAATATGACAGTCTGTCGTTATCTCGTTTCCCTATGAAAGCAACTCCTGAGGGAGTTCCTACATTCTTCCCGTTTCCTCCTTCCTTCCCCACGTCGTCTGTCTGCGCCCACTAGCATGCATGATGCATGGAGAGAGGGTTGCTTTAAAAAAACTGAAGAGCTGATCACGCCCAGACATACTAGAATAAGCAAGCGACTATTCTTTGAAGGCATGAAAAACTGAGGGGGCTGGCTCTCATTTAGGGCGAAAGCTGAGTATATCTTTAATGTAAGTTGCAAAGATATAAATAAACATTTTAATATTTATATTAAGTTCGCGCTTACAAATGCTGGATGTATACTTACAAATTAAAATCCAAACATTAAATGAACATAAGCCCTGCAACTTTTGGCGACCTTGGCAAAAGTGAACCATTTTTTACAGCGTTGTTGGTCAGCCTCATACCAACCTATAAATCAAGGGAAACCTTGACGGTGTTTCGATTCTTGTGTTTGACAAAAGCTCCGAAATGGGAAATCATTTCTGACACCCTTGTAGGGGATCGAACCTTAGCACTCTGACATGGAACGCCAGCATCCTACCAAATGAGCTATCAACCATTCTATACATTTCAGGTAATTATTTCACAGGTTCGCTCATGCGCAAAACGTACATAGTAGATACAAATTAGCATGTACCAGTCTAGTGTCTACCCACTCCTGTACTCCAAGCGTACAACTATACGTCTAAACTCAAACATTGCGTTTAACAAGCAATGTACGGAAACTGAGACAGCCCTTCAAGTGAGCGTTAAGCTTTCAATAATTTTTGGTGGAACTCTACGGCCGAGTTTGGGATAAACTGTTGGCAGTGGCATGGAGTGTTCACTGTTCGGCCTCTAGTGGTTTGGTCCACCACGGGAAGCAAGCTAGGACAAAGAGAGGCGCGATTAACAATTCACATGCCAATTTAGACCTTCAAGAGGTTGGCACAGGGCTGCTCGTGGTGTGAAGGACCAAGCTTACTGTATCTTATAGAAGGTACTAGAAAGTTTTTGTTTTTTAATAATCTAAGTTGCATAGATAAATTGACATTTAAGGCTGCATGTGCACATACAAAATAAACCAAACCGTACATGAATGATTTAAAATCATGAAAAGGCGCTAGATAAATTTAGAATTGTATTGTATGAACATAAACTCCTGCCTTTTTTACCTGAAACTGGTTGGGCGGGGGGGGGGGGGGGCACCAACCTTTAAATCGAGTATCACGAAATTTTCAGAAAGTAGCAAAAGGTCTAGGGCTCAAAACTCGTCACAGCTGTCAGGCATGATTCCCCACCGGCGTTTTCCTCGTAAACAAAGAAACCCTCTTTCAAGGTTGGCGTAAAGCTACCCCCTTAAATATACAAATAAATAGGTTCCACTTGGGATGTTTTTTTCTATCGGAATAACCTGGCATAAGGTTGCCCTAATTTGCAGCGTATTTCACTTTTTATACTCACAATTTTCAGATACACCGTCAAAACGGTTCATTTATTTTTTCATTTATTTAAAAAATCTATATTTACAACAAATGAAGAATATTTAAAAGTGAAGACGGGTTGTGAAAAGTGCTGTTTGTTAAAAATAGCGACAGTTATTACCTGAAGCACGTAGCGCTGTGCTTATAAAGTTATCATGCATTTTGGTGGTCTGCGTATAATAAACTATTATAATAAAGTTTGCGTGTGCTACGCGCTTAATGCAATGAATCGCGTGACGTCAGCGTGATTTCTGGAATATTCGCAGATTAAATTACCCCAAGTATGAAGCATAAACTAAAACAAACCATAAGGAATTCCAAAAAAAAGTATGAAAACTATAACAACGTTTTATAGAGAGTTTTGTTTTCTGTGCATTTTTGGTGGAACGCTATGTTTGAGTTTAAACGTAGCATTTTGTAGAGAGGGTGCGAGCTCACAGTTTATTGTCATGTAGGAATAAATAGCTCTACGCCGCACCCTGACACGTACATGCAACATGCAACCCGTCTATACAACTAGGGGCCGCGCCGGCTCGGCGTGCTCATCTCAAACTAGCGGGATTTCGCCTGTATTTCACGAGAATCGCATGACTGTAGGTACTGTAACTCTGTCGTCATTCCGCTAAGGGTGGTCAGAGCCTCTGCAGATTTGCTCAGAGATCCTATTCTTGCGTACCTTTTACAAATTATTCACATCCATCACCTTTTTTTATATTTTCCTTCTTTTAAATTCGCTTTGTATATCCCATTCTTTCACAGCTTCACCAATCTGATCCGGCTAAATTTTTCTCGGTTTTCCCTTTCCTCTTTTCCTTTCCACATTTTCTCCGAGATCTTGAATATAACGGATGAAATATTTAATTTGGGAATGATGTTTGTAAACTATACATAAATAAGTGAAATTTTGACAGGAAGGGTGACATTGGCAAAGTGAACCATTTTTTACACCGAAACTGTAAAAAATGGTTCACTTTGCCAATGTCACCCCTGTTTCAGGGAAGGTCGGCCAGTGTTGTAGGGCTTATGTTCATTTGAGATTGGGTTTTTATTATGTAGGTCCACATGCGGAGTGTGTTAGCGCGAAATTATACATGTCTGCTTGTGGGAATGCGTTTAAAATGAATCTTAAATGATATTTTTTAGTGTTGATCTGTTAACACAGTGAAAGTCCATTTTTATTAATATTAAAAAATATAAATGCCTCATTAGGCGAAAATATTCGAGCATAAACAAATAAAATAAAGTGAATTAAAACAATGTTTTACCATTTATATTTTTAAATATTTATATGAATCTTAAATGATATAAATCTTTGCAGCTTAGATTTAGATTTAGATTTAGAATACAGTATGGATTACTGTTTATCAGTTCATTTCATTAAAACTGATTTAGAATACTAAGTTTCCAGAAATCTCGCGAATTTTCATGTGTCATGTTCAATGAACTTGCATTGGTTGAAATCTCGCAAAATTTAAAATACTAGCCCATCCACTTTTTGAGATATTGTGTTAACTTTGCAAAATAGGGACAAAAATTTCTAACGATACTGGACTAATCACAATCTCGCGACATTGGAAATATAAACTTAATTATAAACGAAATCAAGAATACTAGTATAACGATGAGATGGTTGGGGCATCTAAAAAGAATGGACGGATGAACGACTGAGTAAAAGAGTGCATAAAGGGAATGCTAAAGATAAGCGTGGAAGCGGAAGGCTGAAGAAAAAATGGATTGATCAAATAAGTGAGATTGGAAATGGTTCGAACATGCAGTGTGAGAAAAAGAGAAGAGGATGCTTGAAGAGAGTAATGAATATCCAGGAGATATAAAAAGAGTGCAAAGACAGAACAAAGAGGAAACGCAATTTCCGGGGTCCTGGTATGGTTCGATACCAGTACAACTACAAGTCTATAGTGTGGTTTAGTGGTTAATTGGCATTTGGCACTCGAAGTATTGTTTGAAACAAGTGCAAGTTCGAGTCCCGTATTGTCTTATTGGCGATAACTTTGACTCTGATGTTATTGAATAATTATTAATTAATAATTCATAAAAATATAAGAATGATTAATTGATTGTGTAAGTACCGGTTTCTGGCTAGGCAAAAATAGGTTGGTGAATTACTCTACACGTATTTATTGCTGATGATGCTGGAGTGATGTTTCCCGGGATCTGTTGCCGTGGTCTGTGGGAGCTGGAGCTTCCGGACGTTTCGCCTATTTTCCTCAAAGTTCTCATCAAGATCATCTTGATATCATCATACTTCACGCTGAAGAAGCCCATCGTAGAATAGAGCTAATCGTCAGGAAGCTCCAGCTCCCACAGACCACGGCAACAGATCCCGGGAAACATCACGTTCATTTATGATTGGGAGGACCCTTGAGGTGTGACACACACAGAAACGGCGCTCTTTTGTCATGTACCAAAAATTTAATAAATAAATCATCCTCATAATATATATCACTCCAGCAACAACAAAAGCAAGTATCTACACGCGAGATTTTAGCTTCACTTATTAATATAGACTCGTGAGATTGCATTTTATAAGCCCTACTTACCACTGTTTCGTAGCGGGTAAGTACTGTGTAATATATTATACTAGGCGTAGTCACTGCTGAGTCGTAGCGTGCTGTCTACGCTGCTACGAGCGGTACAATGACGGAAATTTCCGCTCTCGTGCGGAGAGGCATACAATTCCGTCGTAGAAGTAACGCAACTTAGTTAGTAATGTCAAGGGCACGCTAGTTTATTCTGAGGAAGGGTTTTTATTCAAGTTTCACGTTCTTTATCAAGCAATGGAACAGGTGCTGTTTGCAATTGTACATGTTTTGATTTTTCATTCATATTTATTATTATCATTTTGTCAGGCTTATTTATTTTAAATTACAAATGATAAGAGAGCACCGTTTTTGTGTGCGTCACACCTCAAGGTCCCTCTCCGATCACGGATAAGACTTTCTAAAAAATTGAGTGCTCCGCGAAATACACCCACAGATTTGGAGCTCTTCACTCCGGGTGGCAGTCTGTACAAATACATGTTTTAAAATTAAAATATATGGTCTCATCAATTGCAGAGACATTCACTTTGTAATCTTTTATCTTACTAGTATTTATTCAGCAACCTGAGATGCAAACAGTTTGTTTGTGAAACCGGTCATGAAACTGAATATACTCCCAGTAATACAAAATAGTGTGTTTTTACATTTCTTCGTTTTCTTTGGCTAATGAACTTTATTTTCGAAATAGTAATGTAGTTAATTTGAAAGTGTTTTTTAGGAATTTGGTGGTTCACACATTGAAAGTGCATTTTATACGATTTATTAATCAATTATAAATAATTTATTCCCAGTTCTGTAATCTACAATCAAAGTTAAAAAAAGGTATTTAAGGCTCATATATAAGGCGCAGGCAAATGTTAGTTTGCACTTTCACATGCTGCATGTGTACATACAACATAAACCTAACCTCACATGAACATAAACTTTCCAACTCCTGCCATATGAAACGTAATTTATCTTTCCAATTTAGATTCTATAAATTTTATATTGACCGGTCCGTATACTAGTGGTTAACACTTCTGACTCGTAAATGGAAGGCTGTGATTTCGAATCCCGGCGGCGCACAAAAAAAAAATATTTATATTTTCAAATACGCTCCTTCTTAGCTGGGTGAAAAAATAATATTCCTTTACCAAAGACCGGTCACTACAAGTCCATCCAGCCTTACAGCAACTGGGTCTTGCTTGAGAATTGGCGCTTTCTACAGCGACGATCAAGCTCGCAGAGGGCTATTGAGGTGTGATTCACACAAAAACAGCGCTCGCCAAATAAATCATCCAAGTATATATATTATACATAATATACAATGAAGAAGATAGCTTCAAACATCACGATTTCTACGTCCTGTCGTATAATGTTAAAACATTAAAATGTAACAACTGTAAATCTCAGCTGACGGTTTTACGGTTGCAACACTAATAATTGTGCCAATCTCATTTCCACATCCAGTTGCAATTAATTATATATAATGTGAGTTCACTACAAGGCTATCTTTATAGCACAGTATAAGTACACACAACCGATAAACTACAAAGTGTAATGATTTCTATGACAAAAGAAAGAAATGTGCCTTTTGAATTTTATTTAAGTACATCAATTTCAATGATTAAACTGTTCCTTGAATAATAGGTTGGTATAAGACTGACCCCAATGCTGTAAAAACTTGGTTCACTTATCTCAATGTCGCCCCTGTTTCAGGAAAAGTCGGTAGAAGTTGCAGGGTCGAAGTTGAGTTGAGATTTGTTTTTATTTTATTTTGTAGGTATATATGCAGCATATGCAAGCTAATTTTCACGTGTTTTGTGCGGATATACATCGAATAGAATATAATTTAATGGGTAATTAAATGATTCATTGTATAAAAAAATCTTACATTGTAATAATTATATTTTTGCAACATAAATTATTATAGATTGTATAATGTATACAGTGATTGGTATTGTCTTTGCCTTAATTCATGACCTTAGAATTTTGGCTCATTGGATACGAAAGCTAAGCCAGGCTTTCTTCCTACCCTCAGAGCAACTTCCTCGCTGGGATGATTTATGGGGCGACCTCAAGCCTAGAACTATTAATGGTCACGTTCTTGCCATGTTTTTTTTGTGTCCCAGAATTCTGTTTTCGGCGGAATTTTCTTATGAAAGCGAATCGGGGATGTGGAAGTAATGAATGATGAATTAAAGTATTAATGTGGTTTGTTTTATAACAGTACTTCTAGTGAAATTAAAACTGGAGTTATATTCGTTCGAAATCATTTACAAAATTAACTTTAATTGAAAATTTATTACACTTTTCGGATATACAAAGATACATATACAATGTGACGTTTTTTACATTATTCTCATAGATCATTGTATATCTCTTTTCATTCTTATATACTCTCTCTCTCTCTCTCTCTCTCTCATTCTCATTCTCATATATTAATTGTTTATCTCGGATATACAATTAGACGTTTTTTACATTATTCTCGATGACGAAAAGGGTGCCTCCTAAAGACGTTGGTTGGCTACGACGCCTATGAAACATTGAAAATAATGTAAATTCTCCCACAACAGACCGTTGAATTTACAAAAAGTGGACTTCATTCATTTGAAAGTTCATTCTGATTTGTTAAAAAATACTTCTATGATACAACATCGCGTCCATTACTAATAAAAAAATACAAAGATTGGATTTCAGAATCATTTGCAACTATTGGATGTAAATTCATATTGTGAAGATTCATTTTTCATTTAATAAAATAAAAATCTTAACTTGACTTCTTTTTACCCATCGATATAAAAAAAATATTATTTATTTTATGTTATATTTTATTTATATTGATGCTTTTACCATCTCTAGCGCTTTCCATAACTTGTTTCCTAATAAATTTTAGATTATCATATTGTTTTCAATTATCTTATATTGAATTATGCGTGTCTGCTTGTGGGAATGCATTTAATATGAATCTCAAACGATACATATCTTTGCAGCTTAGATTTAGATTAGATACTTACGAAGTATCAAAAAGTAATAAAATTGAAGTGTACAAATCAGACATCAAAAGCGCTCGAGATAGTAAAATTCAAGCGAAGAAAAAACTAAGTATTTTTGTTGTTTTATATTTTTTTAAGTACAATTTGATACATTAAAATGTGCCATGGTATTTAATTTTATAGTTGCTGTCACGACAACGTTTTAAATTGAAATCAGAAAGCAGCTAGTTGGCGAGAAAAGACAAAGAAAGTGACTGCACTGCAATTAATATTAATAGTCTAGTGCTACGCTCCTGGAGACGATCATTTCTGATTGTCATTTTAGCATCTGTGTATCTATCTGTAGTGATTATTTGCCAAAAATTATATTCAAGTAATTATGACACATTATTTGAACAAAAGCATTTTCATAGAAAAAGTCTTTTACATCAACTTCTCAGTGTCATTTTTTTTCATAAATAAAAGTGCCTAAATGTGGTGACTCTAGCTCTGAAATTCTTGCATATCTGGCGTTCCATGCCAGAGGGTAAGGGTTCGATCCCCATCAAGGGTGTAAGAAATAATTACCCGTTTCAGTGTTTATTTCAAATAACTCAAAATATTATATCGACATATTTTACTCAGCCTTCACAAGAAATGGAACCACTCCCCTCGAAAGATGGTTAGCTCTACTTCAAATGTGGTTGGCGTAACCAGTAACTGTGAAAATAAATAGGTTACACACGCCACATACAATCACTTGATCCGTCACTCGTTCAGATGATGTAAAGGTTACTTTTTTGCGATCTAATTTTTAAGTAAAATCCCTTTGTAACTGTTTATCGCAGCCATGTCAAACTCATACGGGGCTATTCTTAGACATTTTAGTCGTCGGTTGAGCCCACGCTTTGACAAACTAATAGTGCCTGCGATGGAAGTTTCATCAGCACGGTCATTCTTACCTACCAAATTTTGTAATATTTGTATGAAAAAAAATCAGCTGTTCACTTGCGGCCATCTTGGATTGACAGGTCTTCATACAAATGCATCATTAGTTTGTCAAAGCGTGGGCTCAACCGACGACTAAAATGTCTAAGAGTAGCCCCGATAGTATATTGCGGGTATTTTGGACGATGTTCAGGGCCACAAAGTACACTATGTCAAAAATTTCCATCACGTGAAAATCGTCGACGGGAAAAGTATTAGGTACGTGTCCGCAGATCATGTTTATCACATAGCTTTGTGAATATAAAACATGCAAGAATGAAATACAAGATGGTTGTCTGCAGCGGGCTTTGCAGTAAATACAAAATACAAGATGTAGCTAAATAGGAATAGAGGTATGCAATATGACATCGTGACACTGCCGAGGTAATTGCTTTAATTTTCTCACAGGGTCGTCTTGAGATGTTACATACATAATGCACCTACAGTGTTGCATTTTATTATCTAGTGTTTTTACGTAGGAAGAAAGAATTTCCACAAACCCTCGCTTTGAAAATTAATCAAGAAACATTCTAAAGAAAAAATTTCATCTTGGGTGAAATAATAAAACTTCAAGGTTAAATTTTTTTGTGGTTCTCATTACTGCTTTGGCTTTCTTCCTTGTAATTACAATTTGATGAGTTGTTTTTTCTGAAAAAAAAGGAGTTTTTATTACTTCTAATTATTGTTTTAAGAGGTATGCAAAGAACCACTTTTTTCAAAGGAAAGGAAAGGACCTTACACCAATCATTTCACTTGAGGAAAAGATATCCCTGTACCCGAGGGAACAGGTTTTTTTAAATTAAGTGTGAGGACTGAGTAAACCTTGCCGAATTGCAAAAATATTTTCAATAAGTAAGATACCTTATTAGTTTAATAAATATAAGGATGATCAACGCTGTCTTTGTTTCAATCACATCTCGAGAGGCCTCTGCGAGCTTAGTCACCGCTATAGAAAGCGCCAAATACTTAAGCAAGACCCAGTTTCTATAGGTTAGGTGAACCATAATTGATAACGGTTCTTTAGAATGGCATATGAATCTTTCAACCCATTGAAAAGTACATAAGAAAATCAAATATTTTGTTTTGTTTTCCGCTGGAAATCGTAACAAGTTCTTTTTATTACACGTCCGAAGCATTAACCACTAGACTACGGACTGATCAATGAATTCAAACAATTCAAACAAAATTGAGAGTTTTTACAGAATACCTCGCCATATTTTGCGTAAGGGATGTTTTAACTTTCTTGCTGACCCGAAGGGCCACAAAAGAAAGTCTTATTTTTAGTTGAAAATATAATCAAATGCCGTTTGTCACTTTCTGCAGCCACAAATTCTTATCAGAGCCACGTCCGTGCGTTCTGCCTTTCCCTTGTTTGGCGGCAAGTCGGTAAGGGCGGGATTTATGGCCTAGGGAGGGAAAATGCCTTTAAGGCCTAAAAGCTTTCGCGGCAGAAGATCTGTCGTTCTCTATTTAATCTACTCATATTATATTTCGCGATTTCTTATGTTGTAATAAAAAATAAAACAATCTTTATTCCAGTGTAGCCACGCGGCAGGTGCAATACGTGACGAGCGATACAATACAGACGTTGACAGTTATCTTTATACATTTCATAACAGTTTTGTACAGAGATTCTGTACTAGCATTTATAGATATTATACGTATGTAAATTAGGCTGTAAATAAATACAATACGACTCACCATTTTCAGGAACAGCACCCCTGGAACACACCATTTTACGCGGTGTTAAAAAAATTAAAATAAATTACATGGTTCAGCTCAAGCTCCCGGCTGCTTCTCCAATCTTGGCTTTCCCACGACACAATAATTAAATCTTATTTTATTTGTTTTATTCATCAGAAAAACGGCCTTTCTCTTATAAAACACACACACTGGCACTCGCCCTGATTTTAAGAATTTATAAAAGTAGAAAAAAAAGTAAGAAAGTTTATCAAGATTTTTTTATTATAACACATTATTATTGAAATAAATAATTTACATAATTTATAAACAATAAGCACTTGCTTCGCTTACTTTAATTAAATTATTTTTGTGTTCAAGAAAAAAACAAAAACTATTGTTTGTTATTTTTAGGCTTTCACTTCAATTCACACCATTTACGAGAATCAATCGATTTATTATTGTAAAAACTTTTTTTTTAAACAATTCAATTTCATTAAAAGCACTTTCACTTGGCACATAAAATTATATTAAAAAAATGACACAAAAATATATAAAACATGAACCGAATTTATTTGTTACACTTCACAGCATTTGCGAGAATTATTTGATTTTTTATAAAAAAAAAAAATTGGTACAAAAACCATTTCATTTAAATAACTTTCACTTTGGACATAAAATTTAGAAAAAACCTCTAAAAAAATATTTGCAAAAAATGTTCACAAAAAAAACACGCACTGAATTAATACTGACTTCAAAATCACTCGCGATGTTCACTGGTCAAAAGCCGCGCATAGACTGATTTCTCTAGGTACGTCAGCTGTTTATATACTTTCAAGCCGGCGCAAATTTCTCTTTTGGAGGGAGGTGGAGTGGAATGCATATGTGGCCCTTTCAAAAAAAAACTTTCTAGAAAATTCGATTTTCTTCATCGAAAATATAAAATCATTTTTTGCGTCTTTTTATAATTAAATAATGAGGTCCGCACATTGAAAATTGTGTCGTCATGCGGCCGGATTGCTCGAGAAAAGGCCAACAAATATTTTTTTCCCACAGGTTGCTAAGAACGGCAGTCCCATACAAGATTAACGTTTGTTCGCCCATAAAAAAGTTCTAATTACAAAAATGTTCCGACCTCATTTACAAATCCAAAAAGCATGAAATAAGTGCCACAAAAAATACAAAACCGTTATTTTTTTTTAACTATAATAGGCATTTATGACTTATATATTATGTAGTTCAAAAAGAAATTGGCAACACTATTCTGATGTTTTTAAAATTTCCCCATTACAGGTATGTTTATACATTTGATATCAGTTTTTTACTGAGATTCTGTAGGTACCTACTCGATTTATAGAAAATATTTAAATTAGACTGTAAAGAAAGACAATGAAATTTCATCATGTTATGGCGGTATTCTAATTTAAAAAAAAACCTTGTATAAAAAAAAAAACAACAATATAATGTGATTTTTTTTTCTTTTTAAACGTAGTTTTATTTTCACAATAATTTTATCTACCTCAAGCACTTTCGACCTTCAAGATTCAGGTTATTATCAAGAGTAATGACCTGAATCTCTTGATAATGACCTGAATCTTGAAGGTCGAAAGTGCTTGAGGTAGATAAAATTATTGTGAAAATAAAATTACGTTTTGAAAAAAAAAAATTTTTTAAATTTAAATTAATTTTCACTGTGTGAATACACAAACCCTACAAAATGTAATAATATAATGTATGGAAATACAGTTAATTATTTTCCCATAATTTCCATACACTTATGTCTATCTATAATATAAGTCACAAAGATACGAGATTATTAATATTTAAGATTACCATTAATGCACGCCCACAAATAAACACGAGTAGTAAGTGCTTACAGATGCTGCTTGTGTACTTACAAAATAAGACCTACACTTCAGATAAGCATAAAACCTGCAACTCATAGCGAGTGCCACTGAAACAGGGGTGATGTTGTGAAAGTGTAAGAACTTTTACGAAATACGTACTAGCTATCGGTATTTATTTATTTATTTTTTTGTTCCAGGTAAATAAGATTGATTGCTCACACCTACCTTTCGCCTTCACCCTCGGCTTACCCTTGCTCCCCCTGATGATGACCCTAGTGACATTGACAGCGCTTTTTATGTAGGACGTAAGTATTGCATTGCCAAAATTAATCACTTTACAAAGAAAATTTACCCTTATTTAATTATGGGAATGATTGAATGACTCTGGAGGAAATGAAAGAAGTATGTAAGGACATAAATAAATGGCGGTTGATCTGTAATGTTGGCGGCTAGGGTTTATTAAATTGTTTTTTTTTTCTGTTTTAGTTTTGATGTCCATAGATATTATTATTTATTGATTTAAAAAATGTAATTTGTCGTGTATGTTACTTGACTTATTGGTTGGTACCTATGCCGCTGACCACCCATGCTGTAAAAATGGTTCACTTTGGCAATGTCACCCCTGTTTCAGGGAAGGACGGCAAGAGTTGCAGGGCTTATGTTCATTTGAGATTAGGTTTTTATATTGTAGGTCAAAGTGAACCATTTTTTACAGTATGGGTGGTCAGCCTCATACCAACCTATCAGTCAAGGAATAGAAACGGTTAAACGACAAGATGTCCATATACACAATGTCCGTAGACAAAATGTCCACCGACATAATGTCCACAGACATAATGTCTGAAATCCGAGCGAAAATTACATTCTCCCTTTCGACATAATGGCGTTAAAATGCGCATCCCGATTCCCGTTGTTTGTTCGCGAAGGGGTCGGATCTGGCAAGAGAAACCTTTTTATTTTCACTCCCAAAAAGAAAATCAGCCTTGCACACTCACCACATAATTTTGATGTTGGGAATTTCCTGTTTCCAGGAAGTCTCCGTAAGCAGAGAAAAATGTAAAAAATACAAAATATAGCTATTTTTGATTCCATGAATATAAATAATTCACAATTCTTCCTGATATCTTAGTCTGAGAAATAAACAAAACATTCTGCTTTATTAAAAAAAAATCTTAATGTAATCACAATACACCGTTAATTAAGCATGAATTAAGTTCAATATTTAAATTTTTAACAAACTTTTTTTTTCAAAAAAAAAAAAATTCAAATTTTATTTTTTATTATTGTCAAATATGTACTTGGCTATGCGAAATGGTCGAGGATGAGAAAGGCGCGGAATATTGCCGGACTGAAGTTTATGCGAAACTCAGCTCTAAATTGAATAAGTTTTCCCTCGGGGATCTTCTCAGAACAACGATTTAATCAATTATTGGGACTTCTTAAATTATTAAATGATAATTAAAATTATTAATGCCGTCTGTGTTTCGGGTTCAAATTAAGATTCAGATTTCTGATTTTGTAAATAATTTTGAGATATGCTTGACTCTTAAAATTATTATTATTGTTATGTAAATAGTAGATTAATATAGGTGTACATCGTAGGTAGAAATAATTATAGGCTTAAGAAATCTAGAAACTAAATGATCCTTTTGTACTCTCGAAGCTGGTAGAATGTGCTGGCAAATTGCCCCCCTAGAGACTTCTATCACTAAAGTATATAAGGAGCAAAATTGGATACAGCAAGTCAGTTAGATGGTCGCCTTTGATTGAAGAGTGTGAGCGGTGCTGAACTGTGAAAATAAATTTGAGTTGCTAAAAGTGTTAAAAGTAAATATGAATTGTAAAAATAAATTAAGTGAAAATAAAGATCCTGAAAGAAGACCTGTATGTTTTAATTTAGAGACTTTCCGAACCCAAAAACACTACATTATTATTATTATTACTGGGTCTTGCTTGAGAATTCGCGCTTTTATTCGACGACCAAGCTCGTTAAAAGTCCGATCGATAGCTCAGTTGGTAGAGTGTTTGTGTTCAAAGCCAAAAATACAGGGTTTGCTCCCCAACAAGGGCGTCAGAAATGATTTCCCGTTTGAGTTTTAATTGCGAACCCAAAAGCAATACCGGCCAGGTTTACTCAGCCTTAACATGAACTGAGAACCAGCCCCACTTCAACTAAAGTGGCTGGCGTGAGGCCACATGAGAACCCTTCGGGGATTACGCAGTCAAAAAGTAAAACTAAATGTGTAGCTTAGTCGTTTTTATATTTATATTACCAATCTTTTTCTTCTTGATCAGGACATCAACCGACACATCACCAACACCTCTGCGGCACTACAACTAGTGTCATAGATCCTCTATCTCTGAAATCTAGGGAGTCTCCCGCACAGGATTCCTTAAAAAAGACCTGAGGACTTCTTTGTTACGAGCTGTCTCTCTTAAGGCCAGTTTTTGGAAATACTTCTGATAGATATTGTTTTAGGAAAAAGCAAGGCCTGGAACTGTATATCTTTCTGTTACTGTAACTATATCCTGCCGCCGTTCCACTAGAGGTGGCCTGCACCTCCGCAGATGCGTCTCCACCTTTTTCTGTCTTTGCAAACCTCTTTCATCTCTTCAACATTCATCACTTTCTTCATACATACTCTTCTCTTATACTCACTTTGCATGTTCAATTCTTCGCAATTTGGTCTATCCATTCCTCCCCTTCCATGCTGTGAGGGTTTTTCCACTGACAGATGATTGACACAATTAATAATATAACAACCACATTAAATGTTTACTTTTATTGGTTTCACAATTATTTATAACCACAACACAATAATATTTATTATCCTAATTTACACCAGCTTGTGGCTCTCCCGCCAGGGAAGCTTCTTCTGTCTTTCTGCATTCTTTTGTTTTCCTTTTTTTATTCAAATTCAAATATAATGTTCCATTCCACCAAACAAACAAATTCATCTCGTTACAATGCTTTCCTCTGTACACTTTCTTCGTTAATCTACACGGCTTTTGTGGATCTCGAGAAGGCTTTTGACTCGGTGGACAGAGGTATGATGTGGAAAGTACTCCTAAAGTACGGTGTGAACGGCAAGCTTCTGAATGGAATACGCGCTATCTATGAAAATAGTTTGGCGTGTGTAAGAGTGGATGGTAAATGTAGCGAATGGTTTGATGTTTACAAGGGAGTACGACAGGGGTGTGTAATGAGTCCGTGGTTATTTAACATAATCATGGACAATTGTATGAAAGAAGCAGAAATTTCTCATTATGGTGTGAAAGTGGGTGAGACGAATGTTGGAGTTCTTCTCTATGCTGACGATGCCGTAGTGTTGGCTGATACAGCGGAGGAGCTCCAGATGATACTCACCAAAATGAATGATGCTTTTAGTAAGAACGGTTTAAAAGTGAATGCCAGTAAGACGAAAGTATTAGTGTTTGACAGGACTGAGGAATGCGAGGAAATTGAGATAAGACTGAATGAAACAAGAGTGGAGGTCGTGAAAGAATTTGATTATCTGGGAAGCAAGTTTGAGTCGAATGGGAAATTGACGAAAGAATTGGAAAAGCGTGCTAGTAGAGGAAGAAGTGTAATGGGAACGATTGGAAGAATTGCAAGAAATAGGAAACTTACGAAGAATATGAGATTGGCGGTCCACAATGGTATATTGGTTCCGACATTGATGTATGGAAGTGAGGCGTGGACAGTTAATGAATGTGAGCTGAGTAAAGTATGTACGGTTGAAATGGCTTACCTGAGAGCAATGGCTGGAAAAACACTGAATGATAGAGTACGTAATGATTGGGTGATGAACGAGTGTGGTATAAAAGAGAATATGAGAATGAAAGTACAAAAAAGTACGATGAGATGGTTCGGACATCTCGAAAGAATGGATGATGAACGACTAACGAAGAAAGTGTACAAAGGAAATGTCAGAGGAAAGCGCGGAAGGGGAAGGCCGAGGAAAGAATGGTTAGACCAAATAGGTGAGATTGCGAAAGAATGGAACCTGCAGAGTGAAAATAAGAGAAGAGTATGTATGAAAAAGGTGATGAATATTGAGGAAATGAAAGTGGTTTGTAAGGACAGAAAAAAGTGGAGGCGCATCTGCGGAGGTACCGGCCACCCCTAGTGGAACGGCGGCAGGATACAGTAACAGATCTATTCTTTCAAGATGCCCTAAAAGCTTCCTACATCCATATTCCAATACAATGCTCTCCTTTGTAGATCCTGCACGTGATGGATGCTACTATTAAAAAAGGATCTTGACACTTTAAAATCAGCTTAATGTATCCATAGACATATTTTAGTCGGTGTTATGGCCGAGGGGGCCAAGTGGGCTGATCTTTCTTGCGTGTTTAGAATAGAACAACGTTGGTTCGATCCCCGCCTGGGTCATTTGACCATAACTTTGACCCTAGTTTAACAGATGTTATTGGGTACTTATTAATATTAAATTCATTAAAATAATCAATGATGAATTAATAATTTATGATATTAATACCTGTTTCTGGCAAGGGAAAGAGGTTGGTGTATTGCATTCCTCTTCACAAATCTGCTTTCTGAGAAGAAAATATACATTTCAAAGTTGGAAGCGAATGCCTTCAAAAATATATATTTATTTTTTAAATAAGAAAGCCTATTAAATGTTCAAAGAAAGGGAACCGTTTCTTTTATAAATTATCTCTTTTATTTTTCGCATAGCAACAATCCCATTGTGTTGTCTCTTTGTATCTCTTCTCGAAGAAAAATCCGGGATAAGCTTATTTTTATCGTTCTCAAATACCAAATGTGACCTTTGTTAAAAAATACAAGAAACATTTTTTAGGCCTACCATTATGCTTAGCCTTCCCATATTGTGTGCAGTTCCATGATAGAACGACACAGTTACATAACGACTCATGACATAACGACACATGACAGAACGATACAATGACAGTACATCACATGACAAAACATCATTATGACAAAAACAACACAGGAAAGTACATTAGAATGACAAGACTAAACGTCACATAACAAAACATCATATACCTTAAAAATAACATACCATTAACGGCACGTGAAAAAACAACACAAAACATAAGGCTTGAAAGGAAAACAACATACCATTAACGGCACATGAAAAAACAAAACAAAAGGCTTGAACATAAAATAATGCAAGATATTTCCACCGCAAAAAATAAACAAACTTAAACAGTTATTTGGCTAATAGGTCGGTATGAGGTTGACCATCTATGCTATAAAAACTTGGTTCACTTTGCCAATGACACCCCTGCTTCAGTGGTTGTAGGGCTTATGTTTATTTGAGTTTTGGGTTTGAATGTTAAACCTTGTATGCGGCATGTATAAGCGCTACCTTATATGTGTCTGCTTGTTGGCATAAATTTAAAATGAATCCTAAATGTAATATATGTTTGTGGATTAGATTAGATTAGATAATCGAGGGGAATGATAAATTACACGGTTTGTCAAAGGTAAGGTTTTAATTACTTCGAATGGACGAGTACATTATAATGACTATTATTTACTATTTTGTTATTTATTTCATGGTCGTAGAAAAAGTATTGTATACCACTGCACGTAATTAGTCTTTGTAACACTCTTGCTGTCTATTGTGCCATTTGGCTGCGCCTCATGGCACAAACATTTTTTCAAACACAGACATTTTTTACATTAACTTAGAATCATTCAAAGATCTAGTTAAAGAGTTCCTCCCAGCTTGTTAATGACTGTGTGAGGGTGCACTGTAATAAGGGAAACCTGTTGTGCACAAAAAAAAAAAAAAAAAAAACTAGCACTCGTGTTACAAAGACTATCATTACTAGACAGTGGCATAAATAACTATTAAATACGATGTAAGTACTGTCATTGTGATGTTCTGTCATGTGTTGTTCTGTCATGTGTTGTTCTTTCATATTGTGTCGTTTTGTCACTGCGCCGTTCTAACTGTCACCATTGTGTAGGTACACGCACAAAAAGGATGTAGGTAGATTTATTATTTAAAAAATAATTATCCAGAGATATTTCGCGTAGCAATTTTTTTATCGATACAGATTTGCCGGGCTCATGGAAATTAATCAGAATTCAATTATGGTTTAGTAGCGTATGGCGTATATATAAAAATGTTATTTCACGGTTGACATCGTTAAACGATAGCTAACGTTCTGAACATACTTATGAGCCGTAAAGATTTTAGGACCAAAGGCGACAATCTAGGGTTTTGTTTTAAAAATCAGATAAATTTATGGAAACACTTATTTTTATTGATACCCCGTACATTTTACTTTTATTATTTTATTAAGTTATTGTTTGTTTTATATGGTAAAATGCAGTTATTTATTATTTGTGTTCCTTGACTAATTGGTTTGTATGAGGTTGACGACTCATACTATAAAAATATTAATTTTAGCAATGTTACCCCAGTTTCAGGGAAGGTCGGCAAGAATTGCAGGACTTGTTTTCAATAGAGATTGGATTTTTATGTTGTCCTTGGGGGAATGCATGTAATATGAATCTTAAATTTAATGTATCTTTGCATCTTAGATTATAGATAATAGACAAAGAATGACATTTTCTGTGTATCGATTTCTAGTTGGTGGCTTTTGGTCTTATCAGACTCATACATGTGCAAGTTTCGATGATTTTTTAAACAGATTGAGTATGTGTGTTAGTTTACAAAAATACCATGAATTTTAAATGAATATATTAAATTCATTTTTTTAATTAACTTTCACAAAGCTACTGCTGAAAATCTGGGTGAATTTAAGCCAAACAAGCACTGGGGGGACGAGGTGCACGTTCTATGAGTATTATCATGATGTCCATTACGCAGCTCAATGGATGTTTTATCTTTGTGATGTACTCGAAGAAACTCAACTACAGACTTTACCAGAAAAATGCACGGAAACTAAAGCAGCGTCTGTAGTGAGAGTTTTAGTTTCTATATATTGGTAGTAAAAGTAAAAGGTAAAAGTTAAAAGGAACGTATAGTTTTATACTTGCAGTTGTTCCTTGACTTATAGGTTGTTATGCGGCTGACCACCCATAATGTAAAAATTGGTTCACTTTGCCAATGTCACCTCTGTTTCAGGGAAGGACGGCAAGAGTTGCAAGGCTTATGTTCATTTGAGATTGGGTTTTTATATTGTAGGTCCACATGCGGCATGTGTTAGCGCGAAATTATACATATCTGCTTGTGGGAATGCATTTAATATAAAACTTAAATGATATATATCTTTGCAGCTTAGATTAGATTAGATTAGATTAGTAGTGGCACTTTGATGTCTCACCAGTCACCACTTGAGAAAAGAATGGTGACGCGCCCTTCGGTTCCATGGTAGAACGACACAGTGGCAAAACGACACATGTCATGGCGACATATGACAGAACGACACATGACTGAACATCACAATTACAGTACATCACAGTGACAAAAAATCACAAGACAAAACAGAACATACCATAAACGGAACATGAAAAAAACATTACATGTTCTGTTTTAGTTAATTTTTATTTGAAATAAAATGGTTTTGTGAAGAGGAATGCAATGCACCAACTTATTCTGCCTGGCCAGAAACAGGTATTACTATAATCAATTATTAATAATTCATTCTGGTATATTTGAATAGATTTTTAATTGATAATAGCCCAATGACACAGGGCTGGAAGTCTCATCACCACGGTAATTCTTATCTACCGAATATCGGTAATATTTATATAAAGACCTGCCAACCCAAGATGGCCGCAATGGAACAGCTGATTAGTCTTCATACAAATATTATAGATATTTGGTAGGTAGGAATTACCGTGGTGATGAGACTTCCAGCACTGTTGAACCAGGGTCAAAGTTATGTGCAATGAACCCAGCCAGGGATCTAACCAGCGTTATTCTATTCCAAAAACGCTAGAAAGATCGGCCACTAGAACCCCTCGCCCATTACACCGATAAGGTATGTGATGTACTGTCATTGTGATGTTCTATCATGGGTCGTTCTGTCATGCATTGTTCTCTAGTGTGTCGTGCTGCCATATGTCGTTATGTCATGTATCGTTTTGTCACTGTGCCTTTCTTTCCCTTCAACCGCGCCCTTCCAAGCGCCAGACGGCTTCTAAACATACACAATATCCTATGCAGTATGATTTCTATATTATGCTTCCATTTTCGTATTTTGTACGGTTAACTCTTGAGACAAAACTTGCAGCAAATAAGCCGGCAGACTTTGGGTTATTTTTATAAAATAAAACTTGTAACTTACATACTTATAGATTTGTCAATCTGTTCCTCTGTGGAGTGCTCGCTAGTTTCATCTTGAGACAAGATTTGAAGCAAATAAACCAAAAGACGTAGGATATACATTAAATTCATATGAATACATTAAAATATACGTTTTATATTTAATGTATGCCCCCAAGCAGACACTCACAAGTTTGCGTTTACACATTCCGCATGTGTAGGTACATACAAAAAAAAGAAACATATCTCAAATGAAGTAACTCTTGCCGGCCTTTATTGACGCAGGGATAACTTTGGCAAAGTGAACCTTTTTTCTACAGAACTTGTTGCTTATTCGAATGTGCTAAAAGACGTTGAATTATTAAAAATAATTCCTACAAAATACAAAATATTCATACGCCCAAATTGCATTGTGGAAGAGAATTTTATTTTTGCAAGTCCGAACGCAACATTTCGTTGAATGTCTTGTTGAAAATCGAACTCTCGCTCACTGGCTTTGAACGCAAGCTGCCAACTGAGCTTTTGACCGAACGGAAACCTTTCTTGAAAAAAGAAGTTTCTTAATCCCGAAAGAGTATATACAGATAAATGTTTATCTTCTTTATCTGCCATTGCAAAAACTGAGATATTTTTGGATTACCTATCATAGATTCTTTTACGCTCAATCTGGATTCAAAATAGATTCCTGTCATCCTGTAGTGCACTCTCGAGTGGAGCATAAAAATGACAGTATCTCTGAAACTGTCACTTTATATTTCTAAAGTGAAAAGAGGCGACGAGTGAAGTAAGATAGAGTGGGTATTGAATTTTGACACAGCCCTGCACTTACCACTCTGAAATCTCACAAATATAAATCTTTCGCAGAGGTAAGAATCTTTATTGGAATTTTTGAGTAAGAAAAAGAAAACAACAGTAAAAAAATAAATACCTTCTCCCTAGAAACCCGCTCATGTGACATCAATTTTTTTTTCTACTTTGGTATTTGTTACAAGCCCATTAAACTTTATTATTTCTATGGTATTCAGGATGTTTGAAAATAGTTGTTTTATTCCTGAGTGGCGATAATAATAATGTTGGGTATTTGATCGTCCTGTTGACTTTCGGCCGGAAGCCTGGAAGGACCGCGGCAGAAAGGAGACGATTCCCGGTTGGCGTAAGAGGGTGGGGCCGAACCGGAAAGTGGGGAGGGAACGATGTATAATAAATAGCTTCGATACCTCCATCAATACCCAACGATACCTATAAACATCGATATAACGATAAAATGAAGACGTTCAATTTCTATCCATCTTAATTACCTACTCTTGACACGAGTATTGGCCATCTTCTTCTTTTTTATTTTTATTTCATACAAAATATTGCATTTTATTAGGTTGGTATGCGGCTGACCACCCATGCTGTAGAGTGTAGAAAATGGTTCACTTTTCCGATGTCAACACTGTTTAAGGGAAGGTCGGCAATAGTTGCATGATGTATTGTATCGTTTATGTTCATTTGAGATTTGGGTTTTTATATTGTAAGTCCACATGCGGCATGTTTAAGCTCGAACTTATACGTGTCTGCATGTGAAAATGCGTATTATCTATAATCTAAGTTACAAAGATATATAAACATTTAAAGCTCATATAAAATGCATGCTCACAAACAAACCTGTGTATCATGTGAATCCGCAATGTTACATATCTTTGCAACTTAGATTAGATGTGCATTTAGAATGTATAGGTAGGTACATACGCTCAAAAATTAACTCTGCAGAAATTTAAACATACAACTTTTTTTCGACGGGCGAACATCACACTTGTATGGAAATAAGGTCCTTAGCAACAAAATATTTGTTTGCCTTTTCCTAAGCAACCCGGCCGTGTAATTATGAGGTCCGCAGGTGAATTGGCAATAATAAATAAGTAGACAATATTGTGTCGTTAGCCGGTCGGATTGCCAGGGATAATGTACACAAATATTTTTTAATTGGTTGCTAAGGACGTTATAGTCCTATCCAAGGCTGCCGTTTGCTTACTATCAAAAAGTTCCAAATTTAAAAATGATCAGATTTCATTTTGTCTATGACTATGTCAATTCATGGGCGTCTCTTATAATATACATTTAGGTGTTCCTCATTGAGTTATATACATATTACTCAATGGTGTTCCAATAAGTGTCATGTTTTTGTTAAATACCCTTCTGCTAAGTTTTCAACATGGCGTTTGAGCCAATTTGCACCTGTCAATGCACCTGTCATAATTTTAAGCATATTTTTAATAGTAAAGTAATATCGTGCCATGTATCTTGTGTAAAAAATATAATGATTGTAAATTATAATTTGTAATAAATGCATACCTAATATTGTATAAAGGGTTTCTTTCTGTATTCTTTTCAAATCAACTACCTACAAAAATATAGTTTCTGTCAATATATGAAAAAAGCTGACGTGATGTAACTCAGTTAAACATATCTTCCTAAATTATGAATCGGGGGTCTTTTTTGTAACTCGATGTTACAATCAAAAGTAAAAAAAAATCACACGACCAAAGGTCCATCCAGCCTTACAGCAACTGGGTCTAGCTTGAGAATTGGCGCTTAGCAAGCTCGTAAAAAGGTCGATAGCTCAATTGGTAGAATGCTTGCATTCCATGCCGAGAGCAAGGGTTCGATCTCAAGGTTTACTCAGCCTTCACAAGAAATGAGAACCAGCCCCCCCGTGAGCTGGGAAACCCCCACTTCAACTGAAAGTGGTTGGTGTGAGGATGGCCCCCTTACCTGTAAAAATAAATAGGTCCCGAAGCGCCACATGGACCCCTTCGGGGATAACGCAGTCAAGAAGTTACACTTTATGTGTAGCTTAGTTGCGTTTAGGTACAACACTTCAACGAAAAGTAAATATGTACTAACTCATGTATTGTTCCCTCTTATCTTATTATTATAAGTCATTTCGTAATAATAAGTACCTACTCATTATTATTGATGTTAGAAGTTCAAGAATCAAATAAGAAGCATTTAACTGTCAGTAGGTGACCGATGGGCATTCAGAAGTTCAAATTCTTGGTCCTGTCAATGTCATTTTGAAGTGGTAGTGCAATGGAAAATCGAACCCAGCGGAATGCACTACAGACCTGTCCACACAACACCCGAGTGGATAAATTACTAAACATAAGCTAATAACCACTAACAATATGGTAAATTTTATTTTTAAAAGCTGAGACAGAGCGGTGTGTGTGCAGAGCATAATACGGTGTTGAGCAGTGTTGCCGGCTCGCCCCGCCTACCGCGGCGCCACCGTGATGTGTGTACGAACTGCACTACTACACAGCGTTGCCAAACCTCTCCGCTCGTCTCTTTCCGGCAAACACGAACACTGTTTTATCTCCCTCACCTCGCTGGCTTTTCACATGCCGTCTCGCTTCCGCCCGAGCGCTCCTTCCTTATTCCTGTCTCTTTCCGTTCCGTGTGCTTTGCAACGCCGCCCAGTCAGTTCTGTTGAGAGAGGTGCTCGCGGAGCACTTTTTTCCTGATTATCCGAGCTACTTTACTTAGTTTTACTGTTTACATTTGATATTTCTCACAGTGAATCACAGTTTAAGCTTACGAATCTCATTGGATATGGATAAGGGATAAAGTGCGGATATTTTGAGTGTTCGTTGTGTTTGTTTTTATTTGAATCGAGTCCGTTGGTTGGGTTGGGAATGCTTGTGATCATCGTTTGAGTGTGTTGTGGTCGGAGGCTTTGTTGTATCATTTTGATGGGATCTGATGGGATTCTGTGAAGCGGGGAGGTGTAGGGATGCCCTGTCGTGTCTCAGGGGAGATAAAAGTATCCGTGGGGGGCGCGGTGCGGCAGCCGGTCTTTGTTTACATGGTGGCCCAGGTGAATGCCACCGATCGATCTCCCCCGCGGATCGCGCCCGATCAACAAGTCCTCCGGACCACGTGCGTCTCCAACGGTCATCGCCACCCAGTCGTGATAATCACCAACCGTCAAACCCGTAACCTGGCGTGCGCGTACTCCATTGTGCAAGTGCAGCACAACCTGCCCGACTATCCCCCAACCTCACCGAATGCATGGAATATTATAGCATCCGTATTTACTGCAATGAAAAATATGTTGATATCCGTACAATCTATGCTTCACTGTAACATATAAATTATTGTCTTGCAAGTGAGATCGGTTGATAAACTGAAATGTTGTATTAAAACTTTTTTCATATATAAAGTTTTGTTTCGGAAGTTTTAAACCTAACACTATCCATTTTACTGCAATAGCATTCTATGCATTTCGTCAGGTAACGATGAGGTCCGAACAGTGACGACGTTTACTTTCATGCCCTTTTCAATGTTCTGACCTCACTAGTTTTGGTTTCAGTGAACACAAAGTTTGAAGTGCGTTTGTGAGGATACCCAGCAGTGAATAACTTGTGTAGTGCATCACTCGGTTATCTTGAAGTGTTGTGCTTTGGCTCGCTGCTCTATTGGTTGCGTGCTCCAGCGATGGTAGTGAACCGTGGTGGGCGGACGTGTCGCCTTTGCGGGTGATGGGATGTCCTTGGGCGGCGACATGCCGCAGCAGCCGCAGGAGCTGCAGCAGCAGCAGCAACAACAGCAGCAGCAACAACAGCAACAAACTCAGCAGCAGGCCCCACAGCGCAGCAACAGCCTGGACTTCCTCAACTTTGAGGAGAAGCGGCAGTTGATTGCAAGCTCGCTCTCCCTCACAGACTTTATCCACTGCGGACCTCCGCAGGGCAAGGAGTCACCGCCACCACCCACCTCTACTGTCGCTGGTCAGTTTCTACCTTAATTTTGGGTCTCATTTTTGTGGTATTTGACATATATGATTTTCGTTGTCTTTTTTGTTACCATGGTGGTGGTTTATATTTGGATGTTGACCTCATGTCATTACTTCCGTCCCTCAAAAGATGGACTTCGAATGGCTTTACTTGACTATTTACCCCAAAGGCTTGATAGTTGCCAAAAAGAATCAGTATTCCGAGTATACAACATTAACTTTACATGAACTCGCCTAGATCGCAAAAAAAAAAAAACGCAACTAAGCTACACGTATAGTGTAACTTCTTGCCGCGTTATCCCCGAAGGGGTCGCATGTGGCGGGTTAAACCTATTAAGAACTTTATTTATTTAATTAATGAACTTAGTCCGGTCGATAGCTCAGTTGGTAGAGTGCTTGCATTCCATGCCGTGAGCTCGGGTTCGAATCCCACCGAGCGCGTGGGTGTCAGAAATGATTTCCCATTTCGGTGTTTATTTCAAACCCCAAAATAAAAATACCGGCAAGGTTTACTCAGCCTTCACAAGAAATGAGTACCAGCTCTCTCGGGAGCTGGGAAACCCCCACTTCAACTGAAGTGGTTGGCGTAAGGCCGGCCCCCTTACCTGTAAAAATAAATAGGTTCAACTCGCCACATGCGACCCCTTCGGGGATAACGCGGCAAGAAGTTACACTATATGTGTAGCTTAGTTGAAAGATCGCGTTAGTTGAAATCTTCTTTTTCTTCTGCAGAAATATTACCATTCACGTAGCCGTATCTTAGTTGCTAATTTGACAGATATTAAAAATGGTTTCCCTGTGTCCGAAAAAGACACTTAACTAACGAACGACAAGACTATGCTGAAAAATTATTGATTTATTTAACGATCCATCAACGTGCTCAATAACCCTTAAAAATGTTGTAAAGCGCTCTTGAGGTGTGTAATAGCATGTGTTAAATAACAGGGAAAAATTTCCTTTGATGTCTTTGCTTTTCTTGAAACGAGAACACGGTAATCAAACACGGTATGAACCATAGATACTTGCAATACATCAAAACGCAATAATATGTCGGTTGTTCTACATTCAACCAATAATAATATTATTGATATTGAATTGTAGAAAATGAGGTAAGTAGGTACTATTTTATATTATTGACACTGCCATAGATTACGACAATCAAAATAATTCAAGGTTCATAGACAATAATAGTGTAATGTTGGCATACCCATTATGTGGCTGTTATCTGTGAGGTATTTAGCTATTCTTGCTGTATTCCTCATACGTTGGGCATGAATATTAATGGCGTTATTAAAATGACTCGAGCATCATATCACCGTATAATGTGATACGCACAAAGCCAATTGCCATCACAAAGGCAATGATAATAACTTAGGCCTATCGGACTGCAAGGACTCATTTCATGACGTCCAGAGACGAGTTATCCAGACAAAAAAAATTGCAACGCAAAAAAAACGCATCATATATATATACACATATAGTGAAACTTCTTGCCTGCGTTATCCGCGAAGGCATCGCATATGGCGATTCGGGTAAGGGGGCCGGCCTGGTGGGGGTTTTCGTTCTCATTTTTTGGGAAGGCTGAGCAAACCTTGCCGGTATTTATTCTGCGTTTGAAGTTAACACTGAAACTGGAAATCATTTCTGACATCTTCGGTGGGGATCAAACCCCTGTTCTCGGTATGGAATGCAAGCATTCTACCAACTGACCTATCGACCGGACTTTTTACGAGCTTGGTCGTCGCACCAATGTCTGCACCACTATTGTGTGTGTCAGGACTAGATGACAGTTATGCACTGTACTATGTTTCTGTCCATATGCCAGTAGATAAGCGATTGTGATGACGAACCCAGAAGGACGCAGGACAGTGGGTAGACGAGTAAGATGGACGGATGTGGCGGATTGCCGTGCAATGGTAATATGGCACTGGAGGAGAAAGACGTTGGATAGACAGCGCTGGCAGCAGTTGATGAGGAAGGCCAAGACCCACCCCGGGTATTCGTGCCAATGATGACGATGATGATATGCCAGTAGGTGTATTATTCGTCAACGAGTGAACCCACTGTTACCATGATAAAATGAAGTTGTCACAAGTAGTAAATCCTTTTTGCATTTTTTGTTGTCGTCTGGCATTCTTGCTTCGATGAATTCATTATGTGGCTCCACTTATCGCATATTGTCCTTCATTAGGGACTCGCCTCAATGGCGATTCCTTATCTCGTTGACGGCTCTTCAAGTTGGCTTTTGTTGCGCTTACTCTCCAGTTACTCACCAATGCAACTTCAATAAATGACTACACAATAAATTCTCATTCAACCAACAGTTGGGCGGACACAATGACCATTCATTCTTTCTTTGGTTATCTGCCTTTCCAAGACCAACATCGTACAGCAAATTGTTGGAGTACCATTCGACCAAAAATGTGTCCAAATTTGTTAAGTTTTAGCTTGATTTACAACTCATGAAAATAGCGTTACTTTACATTGGAGAGTTGCTTCTCGGGATCTGTTCTTGTTGTTGTCTGTTTCGGGGAAGGTCGGCAAGAGTTGCAGGGCTTATACTATGTTCATTTGAGATCTGGTTTTTATGTTGTAAGTGCCACACTTAGACGTATCTGCTTGTGAGAATGCATATTATACGAATCTTAAATGTTTATATATCTTTGAGAGTTAGATTATAGAATATGATTTGAACAAAGTACCTACCTTCTGATTAGTAACCGCTAGACTATAATTCACTTATGAAAAAAATATTCAAATTTGAAACCAGTTTTAAGTTAATTTTTCTTTACTGAAAAAAAGGGGTTTTGCCCTGGTTTTTGGTTCAACCACTACAATGAATCTGGCCGTAGATGTGTTCAAGAACAATAAACAAATGACCGTATTAGTCTGCCGTCAATTTTTTGAAAACGACTCTCCTAAATGGAGGTGATTTTTCAAGTTAAAAACAATAACCGTCTTTTGTGGATGCATTGTGACCAATTGTCGAGAGTATTATAAGCAACGTGAACATTCACGTATATATTGTACTCGCACACGTCCGTGTGTTTACAATTGCATTGTGAGTGCGGTGGATGTTCCACTACCCCGAGTATGTCTTAAATGCAACAAAAAAAATAAAAATGAATCGAATCTGAAACAGCGCTTCAAGTGAGTTTTTTAGTTGTCATAGAATTTTTGGTGGAATGCTATGGTTGACTCAGTAGACGTATAGTTTTGTACTTGCATGGTAAATGGCCGTCGTGCGCTCGGAAATCGATTGTTCACAGTCTGCCCGGAGAGAATGGTGCACGGACGACGAATGTACAATTATTTTTGTATTTGTTACTACTACCTACCTACCACGGAGCGCATCTGAAGGAGCGGTGAATAATTCACGGTTAATTTGACATTACTCACCCAGTTTTAGTTTATATATTAATTAAGCATTTGTAAATAGTTCCCACTTGATGAATTGAAAACTTTATTTATTAAAACAATAGTGAAAGAATCCAAGTATTTTTTGTACTCTTGCCAAAAGTTCCATTGCGAAAGTTAGTACTTATAAGGTTTATAATTTTTCTATTTAATTCAGATTTTATTTTTTGTAAGGGATGATTGCTGAAAGTTGTACAAACAAATATTTAATTACACTGGATTACAAAAAGACATTTGAATGAATGAAAAGTTCTTGTATGTATTTTTGGATGATTTTCTTCTATATTTAATGTCCGGTACTTCCCTTATTAGAGTCCAGCAGTAATCTGACTCGTTTATCTAACGGGGCTATTCTTAGACATTTTATTCGTCGGTTGAGCCCACGCTTTGACAAACGAATGGTGCCTGAGCTAGAAGTTTCATCAGCACGGTCATTCTTACCTACCGAATTTTTTAATATTTGTGTAAAGACAAATCAGCTGTTCACTTGCGGTCATCTTGGATTGATAGGTTTTCATACAAATGCATCATTAGTTTATCAAAACGTGGGCTCAACGGAGGACTAAAATGTCAAAGAATAGCACCGTATGTATTGAAGAAATACGTTTTACTTTTTATAAGTATTGCTAGTAAATAACTGTTCTACTTCTGCCCTAATTTTTATCACGATAATTATCAACACGTTAGACCTGTAGCTGTTCAATGGATCATCGTTTTTCTGTTTGAAAAATTCACGTTAAGTGGCGGACGAGCCATGGATTTGCTGTGTGTGAGCAACACCGAATGAATTCAAAAATATTTTCGTCTTGTCTTATATGTAGACGCCATCCCGCTAAAGGTGGCCAGTTCCTCCGCAGACGTGTCTCCATTTTATTCTGTCCTTGAACACTTCTTTCACCTCTTCACCATTCATCATTCCCTTCGTGCATGCTCTCATTTTTTCTCTCTCGTCAATTCTTGGAAATTTTGATTGACTGTTGTGTAATATGTATATTTGGTCGACTTGCCGTGTTTGTTTAATTAAAGTTTGTTTTCTCTGTACCGGCATTTGACCGGCATTCCGGTTGTGGCGGAGTCTGCCAAAAATATTTATAGAGTTTACCTAGAAACCCATTTTTCCGCAAGTTCCGCAGAGCTTGGTGTCGCGTTGACAGTTGACAAACCAAAAACATATGCACCAGAATCACGAAAGCAAAACGCTGAAGAACTCGTTGTTGATTAAAAGACTTCCTCACCCCTCACACCCACCACTAGTCCCAGCCCATGAAAGAATGATGCACTAATTTATATTTTATAATATAGTCAGTATTATTTTGTACCTGACGATGGAAACATTGTTTCCGAAACCGGTCGTACATTATTAAATTTTACTCGCCCCGTAACCTTATACAATTTGTTTTTTATAAATAACTTAACTTAAATAACGAAATAACTAAAATAACCATATCTATATCCCGGAATGCACTGAAGACAAGCAAATTTCTGGCATCGTTTGCACCAGCGCCCTTGGAGTGACTACATCACGAAACGGCGCTATAAAGAAATCATCAACTCATCATCATCATCATATCATCATCTACTCATATAATGAGGAGTATATGATCGTTGGTTTGCAGCTTATTCCTTCCTTCTTCTTTTGGTGCCACTTTTTTTGAAGATCGGCGATCGTTATGGATATTTTGACCTTGGATGCTCCTGGAAATAGGGATTTGGCTGAATCATTCTCGCAGGGTTTTCAGCCACGATGTTCTTCTGTGTCCTTGAGTTCTTCTCCGCTCAATCTTTCCTTGTATGATAAGATAGAGAAGGCGGCATTTCTCATTTCTCATAATGTGACCGAAATACATTAGCTTTCTCTGCTTAATGGTTGCCAGGAGTTCTTTAGTTGTATGCATGCGTCATCGAACCATTTACTTTTAGAGTCATGGGCACGCCTCTGACCTAGAGGTTCTTGTTTTGGTGTGCCGTTGCTTTTACTTCACGGGAAGGCCTTCCGCCACTTGAAAAAATATAAAGCTTTGTATGAGCGTCCATGTGCTGTGGGTCCTTCTGACACATACATACAGGATGGGTACGGGGAGGGTTTGAGCGTCGGAGAACATAATCTGTGAAAAGGTATTTTAAAACGAAAATAAGCAATACTTGAAATGCACGTAGGAGGGATTACTTTGATTAGTTACACATTGCAATTCTATTTGCTAATTGTTAAATTCGCTTCTTATAAAACGAGTTGCTAAAGAGGTCCGTGGCAAAAAAACGACCGCCATTTTGGGAGCGGTTTCGCGCCGTTGATATCAATTGACTTGTCCCCAAGGTCGGAGCGTTGGCATAAATGTTTTTTTTACGGACGTCAAGATGTGATAACAATTATCCATAATTGCTCCACTTAACGGTGTCTATTGTGGCCAATAATCGCGTGTTTGTGAATGAAGCCGTCCAGCAGAGCAGGAGCGTGCGTTGGATAGAGGAAAATACTCTCAGAATAAATTGCCTTGAAAATACATTAAAATATCATGTGAGTGATTTTTAGCCTTCTTCCTCTTCTTATAGTTGCTCTTCTGCAGTCATAGTTAATCAAGAATTCATGTTGCACAAAAATATCATCATGAGCTCGACAGCCCTGGGTCTTGGCTGAATCCAGGATTCTCCTCCACCCTCGCCTGTCCATCAGCCATGGAATCCAGGATTCTCCTCCACCCTCGCCTGTCCATCAGCCATGGAATCCAGGATTCTCCTCCACCCTCGCCTGTCCATCAGCCATGGAATCCAGGATTCTCCTCCACCCTCGCCTGTCCATCAGCCATGGAATCCAGGATTCTCCTCCACCCTCGCCTGTCCATCAGCCATGGAATCCAGGATTCTCCTCCACCCTCGCCTGTCCATCAGCCATGGAATCCAGGATTCTTCTCCACTCTCGTCCATCGTCTTTGTGTTGCAAATATATATTGTTATGATTTGACTTGGGGTTCTTTTAATTAAATTGCGATTTAAATTTATTTCACTTTTTTTTTTTCACAATATAGGCTACAATGTGCCGTTCACTCTTCACTCTCTGCTAACAGTGGTGTTCGCGTTACAATGATCAAAGCGACTGTCTCCCCTCAGAGACGATTATTGTATGTTCGAGATACTTCCACAATGGATGGCCAGAGACGTCACACACCAGCAAGCTACGTGTTTAGGCTCACGTCCCCACGAACTCATACGTTCGTAACGCAACATTGAATATAGGTACACTCGATAGCTCAATCGGTAGAATGGTTGCGTTCCACGCTAGAGGGTAGGGTTTGATCTCCGCCAATTGTGTGTCGATGTTTATTACAAACCCAAAATCAAAATATCGGCAAGGTTTACACGGCCTTTGCAAGAAATGAGAACCATCTCCTCGGGAGCAGGCGATCAAATAAATTGTTTGGCGTAAGGTCGGTCCTCCTACTAATATGAAAATAAATAAATTTCACCTGCGACCTCTTCGGGGACAACGCGACAAGAAGTTGCTCTATATTTTCAGCTTAGAAGCGATATGGATAATTCAGTAGAACAGACCTATTAACTCAAGCTATACGCAAGCTAATTATCTAATCGTGATAAACTTTGTGTAAATGTACACGGTAATTTTTATCTACGAAAAAGTATTTTTAGATTTCTTCAAAAGAAGCGATTGAAGCTGTCGATGTTTTTGTTCATCTCGTTTGCTGTAAGTGCGAAATCATGTTTTTCGCTATCTTATTGTATGAATTTGTATATTTTTAATCCAATTACATAGGTACGTACATTACAAGTGAATTGAGTCGTATGGAATCAGAGGCGGCAACCTAGGGTTATTTTGAAAGTGGGATAAATGAACAGAAACACGTGACACCATTTCCAAATATTCATCGCATTGTAAAAAAAAAACCTAGATTGCCGCCTTTGTGTTTAATTGAATCAATTGTTCAATACTTCGGGGAGACTAAAAATATTACCGCATCATCTTTCAGAACCTCGAGTATAAAACATACTAAACAATCGCGTAAACAGAAAAAAAAGTGTTGGATAACTAAAGCACTCACTAGATGCGCTGTTGCTTTTTTTATATGTTTTTTTTATTAGTTTATAAGATCGTAGAGTATTTACACAATTTTTGCACTCAGGGTTCAGTACCCCGAGTATAAAAAAATTGCGTTACTCACACCTCCTTTGCGTGAACCGAAAATGTATCGAATATGCGACAGCACTCGTAGAGAGTGATTTAGTTTCAATACATCTTACTGCTTACGCTATTGAGATGAGTTTACGCGATATCTTATACTCGGGAGACAGACCGCAAAAGAAGCGACCGCAACAAACATGTACCTAGAGTATACTGTAACATTACATGAATACTCCTTGATCCAATAAAATGTATGAAAAGTAAGTCTCTCACAGGGAGTGCTGTCGTTTTTTTAATATATTTTTGATTTACTCGATCGAGGGGAGTTTATGTAGATGTTTTATACTTGAGGTATTTGTTACAAAAGAGATTTACGCTTGGCGGGCTAACTGGTCACAGCGAATCGTAATTGTAATAATTTACAGTTTTTAATAACTGAGTCGCGGAGTACTTATTCGCGAGCAGTCTTCGCAGTAAATGTCGCTTCGTTTCATATACCGGTGAAAGTAGTGAAGAAAACAGTGGCTAGAAACAACCGGGTTGATAATGTATTGTTATGATTTTTGGGTTCTATTTGTCTCCTAATTAAAAACTGGTCTTCTTTTAAGATATTTATTTTACGTTTTTTTTTTTTTTTTTTTTTTTCTAAGAAATCCTGTGCGGGAGACTCCCTAGATTCTAAAGACTCTAGGGGTCTATGACACTTGTTGTAGTGCCGCAGAGGTGTACGAGCTTGGTCGTCGCTACAAAGCGCCAATACTCAAGCAAGACCCAGTTGCTGTAAGGCTGGATGGACCTTTGGTGACCGGTCATTGGTAAAGGTTTATGAATTTTTCAACCCAGCGAAGAGCACATTCGAAATATAAGTGGTATATTTTTGTGCTCCGCCGGGATCCGAATCCACAACCTTCCATTTACGAGTCCGAAGTGTTGACACTACGGACTACGGACCGGTCCAAGATGACGTTTAAATTTATTTTTACACTTTTACATTTATTTAGCTATTTTTAAGTACTTTAAGTAATTAATTTCACAGATAGCTTGTGTTCACTTATGCTGTTAGTCTTCACAGATATAAGGTTGCAAGAGAAATCCCTTCCTGCAAGCTGTTCGCGCCTTATATACCCCATCGATAGAAGCCTCTAGAGGTCAATTTGGCCAGAAGCTTCTCGAAGCACATGACAATCTAGTGACTTCTTTAAATGTACTCAACAATCACTAACTTACCTACCAATATTATAAAGAATTCCCATCAGCTGTAACTAATACCTACCTATACGTGTATCTAAATATTTATATTGCATATTTACATAACAGTATATTATCTATAATTCAAGTTGCTAAGGTTTGATGATGATGATGAAGATGAATGAGTTGAATTTTGTCAATCTGAAGATACCTCAAAAGATTTGGTTAACAGATCAGTCTTAAAATGCCTCTTGAAGTGGCTGCTGACGGAAAACTCTCGAACTACAGGTGCAAGTCGATTATATATATGTCCTTGGAGCCGCCACTGCAAAAGCACACACGCGAAACACTATATTAATATTTTTGATTCATGTGTAATGCACACCCAGAAGCAGAGATTTGTGGGTTTGCTTGAATGTTTCCTTGTTAAATTAAAAATTAAAATTAAAATTGACCATGCATCTCTGCCGCCATTTCCTTCATTTGATTATTATTATAGTACAGGGCTGGCAGTCTCAACACAAACGGTAGATCCTACCTACCGATTGTCGTTCAGATTAGTATGAACACCTGTCAATCTCTAATCAGCTGTTCACCTGCGGCCATTTTGTTTATTTTTTTTGTATGGGGACAGGTAACGACGGTAAGCGGTATCAATGCGAGTCTCGACATTGTCAGCTACCGGAATGATAGGTCGCCAAATGTACCGAGTGACGTTTAGGTACTTTTTTATGAAATACGTAGAATTATTAATCAGCTGTTCACCTGCGGCCATCTTGGATATTTTTTTGTATGGCGACAGGTAACGATGGTAAGTATTATCAAAGGAAGTCTCGGCAGCCAGCTACCGGTCATGATAGGTCGCCAAATCAATTGAATGACGTTTAGGTATTTTGTAAGAAATACGTAGAATTATTGATCAGCTGTTCCCTTGACGCCATTTTGTATGGCTTTATTGTATGGACACGGTCAACGTATCTTCTCTACTAGGTCTACCATTCATTATTGTTGACCAAATCTGCCGCTATGATATGCCAGCAGCCTTCGAAGTATATAACCTAAGTTGCAGGGTTTATGACGCTTATTTAGAAAGTTCACGTGTAGCATGAGTAAACACGAACTTCCGCGTATTTGCTCGTGTTTAAAATTTACGAAATAAATAAAATAAATAAAAAATAAACAAAATAAATTTAATAAAAAAAAATAAAAAACAAAATGAAATTAAAATTAAATTAAATAAATCCAAAAATGAAATCCTAAGTTATTCACAACTATTATAAATATCATAAATCTATAATCAAATATCAAAGTTGTATTGATATTCAAGGGGATCATGTTTAATGCACGCTCACAAGCAGACACGTGTAAGTTTGCTCTTTCACATGCTGCATGTGTACGTATAAAATAAACGAAACCTCACGTTAAAATAAACCCTGTATTTTTTCCGACCTTCTCTGAAACAGAGGTGGCATTTGCCAAGTGAACGATTTTTGAAACCATTGTGGTTCAGCCTCATACCAACCTATACGTCAAGAAATTAACTATTTTCTAATCTAATCTAAGTTGCAAAGATATGCTACAATGGAGATTCACATTACATGCATTTTCACTACCAGACACGTACAAGATCGCGCTTGCACATGCCGCATGTGAACCTACAACATAAAAACCATCTCAAATGGACATACACCCAGCAACTCTTGCCGTCCTTCCCTGAGACAGGGGTGACATTGGCAAAGTGAACCATTTTTACAGCATGGGTGGTCAGCCACATACCAACCTATAAGTCAAGGAACCCTTACCCTTACCATTTTAATTTTTTAAATTTAATTTTTTAAGTTTTATTTTTCTTTACTGTTTTTTTTAAATATTGTTTTATGAATTTTATTCAGTTTAAAATTTATTCCTTGTCTTGTAGGTTGATATGAGGCTGAACCCTCACATTTAAAAAAAATGTTTCACTTTGCAAAAGTCACCCCTGTTTCAGGAAAAGTCGGCAAAAGTTGCAGTGCTTATGTTCATCTGAAATTTGGGTTTTTATATTCTAGGTCCACATGCAGCATGTGTAAGCGAGAACATATACGTGTCTGCTTTGGTAATACATTTAATACTCGTATAAATCTTAAATGTAATTTCGTATTTAAAAAAAAAACATAGATAAGAATATTTCAAATAACTGCAGATACTAGTTTACTCCAATCGTTTGCGTATCAGGCAGTTCAATTTGCTTGATACGCTACCATGAATATGGTAGTTACCACGAACGTTACCGTCAGTTGAGTCTACCAAAGCTCGTTAACATTGTACCGATGAAAGGTATTAAACTATTCGACCAATCATATGCACGCATTGACACCTAGCGGCGCTATTGCAAACTTTCAAATAGGTATCTCTAACGTACCGTCGACGGTAACAGGCTATCTACCGTCCTGATGAGACTGCCAGCCCTGGTGGACTAGAGAGTGTTAGCCAATGTGTCCCTTTAGTGCTTGTTTGTCTTATGTCTGTCGGAGGTAATTTCGCATTAGCAATGTTTGTATGTATACTGGACCAATGTGTATTAGAATGCTGGATATTGATTTTGAAAATATCATAATTACATTATCATGTCGTCGGGGTTATAGCCGCGGGAGCTAAGAGGGCTGATCTTTCTAGCGTGTTTCGAATGGAACAACGCTGGTTCGATCCCCGCTTGGGTCACATGACTTTAACTTTGACCCTGGTTCAACAGATGTTATTGGGTAATTATTATTTAATGATTCATTAATAATAAACAATAATGAATTATTAAATGATGATATTAATACCTGTTTCTGGCCAGGCAAAATAGGTTGGTGAATTGCATTCCTCTTCACAAATCTATTTTTTTAAAAAAAAAAAAAAAAAAAAAAAAAAAAAAAAAAAAAAAAAAAATGTTGTACGTTTTTTTCTTGGCTCAGATTGTGTTGAATGTGATTCATAAGACAATTTCATTGAAAGGTCATCTGTGAATCAAATGGCAGATACGCCAAACAAACACTGGCGGAGACGCATTGTCCCAGTATTCATATGAGACGAATACGTGGCGTGTGCCCATTGTTATAAAATTAGAGTTATTTTTTTACCGCCATCAAAAGTGAAGTGTACACTGTACGTTTCCCACGTTTTTGTTTCGTAGCTGTATACTCGTACAATGCAGAATTTATTTAACTGTATCACGTGTATGTACTAACTTTGCCATCAGATTCGTACAGTTTTTTTAATTGATATTTATTGTATTCACAAAACTGTTAATAGAAAATACCGCGTTAATGCTTGTTGCATCATTTTCCTTTATCGTCCTGTATAAAAAAAATATATGGCTGATCACGTATTGCACCCTCCGCGTGGCTAGGCTGGAATGTACAGATTGCTGGAGAGATGTTTTCCGGGATCTGTTGCCGTGGTCTGTAGGAGCTGGAACGTTTCGCCCTGCGATGGGTTTCTTCAGCGTGAAATTAAAATGATGAAGATCATCCTAAGCATTCATCCAAAACGATCACCAAAAACGTCTGGAAGCTCCAGCTCCCACAAACAACGGTATCAGACCATGAAGACCTCACAAACTTTCGACCAATTTCGAATCTAAGCTTAATATCTAAGACCCTTGAGCGGGCTGTTGCCACCAGGCTCACTTCACACCTCCACAAAAACCACCTCTTCCCCAGAATGCAGTCGGCGTATAGACGTTATCACTCTACAGAGACAGGAATAGCGAGGCTTGTATCAGAAATAACAACGGACGCAGAAAAAGGCAACATTGTAATGCTAGCCTTACTCGATATGAGCGCAGCTTTCGACACGGTGGACCATGTGATACTACTACACAAGCTCAAAATGCTAGGCGTCACGGGCAAAGCTCATAAATGGTTTTGCTCATATCTCAGTGACCGTCAGCAAAAAGTTCGCCTGAGTGGAAGCGCCTCCAAGCCGTTTGCACTGGAATCAGGAGTGCCTCAGGGATCAGTGCTGGGACCTCTTTTGTTTCTGATTTACACAGCGGAACTGGAAAAAATAGCAGATAAATGGAGCATTGGAATACACTGCTACGCAGATGACTGCCAGCTGTATGCATCATGCAAACCACTCGAAATTGACACGCTGAAAGCAACCATGGTCAGTTGTATAGAGGATATACAATTTTGGATGACACAAAACAGGCTGGTACTGAATCCTGAAAAAACCGAAATAATATACCTGGCAACATCGCGAAGAAAACAACTCCTCGATCAAGGACCAATCGTCATTTGCGGCAGTAAGGTGACCCCAGCAAAAAGCGTAAGGCTCTTGGGGGTACAATTAGATCAACACCTGTATCTTGGAGACCACATCGGCAAGACAATCAGGGCAGGATTCTTTGGTCTCCGGCAGATCAAAGCCATTAGGAGATGCCTGCCAATAGAGGCCACCAGGAGTCTGGTGAACGCCTTTGTGGTGTCCAGAATGGACTACTGCAACGTGATATTTGCAGGTCAGCCAGTTAGTCAACTTCACAGGCTGCAGTCCCTACAAAATGCGGCAGCGAGGTTGATCTATAACTCCTCCAAATTCTGCCACATTTCACCACTTCTTCAGAGGCTTCACTGGCTTCGCGTACCCGAACGCATCAAATTTAAACTGTGTGTGATAGTACATAAAGCTCTTCATGGAGGGGCTCCACAATACATCAGAGAGCTCATCACACCAGTAACAATCAGTACCAGGGGACTAACGCTGAGATCGGCATCAACAAGCGGCAACCTTCTGGAGATCCCGAGACGAAGCCCCAACACGGTGTTCGGGGAGCGCGCCTTCCGTGTCGCTGCGCCCGCGGCCTGGAACTCGCTGCCTGACAGGCTGCGGACCATAGATAGTGAGGCGGTTTTCAGGAGGCAGCTGAAGACCCACCTCTTCCCACCTCCACAACCGGCGCCTTTGGGATGACCAAGGGTCATGAAAAGGCGCCATACAAATGAACTTATTATTATTATTATTATCAGATCCCGGAAAACATCGCTTCAGCATCATCAGCCGGCTGTGTTGGCCTATTTAACTCCTATTATTATTTCTATTATTTTGAAGTTGGCACATTTGAAAATGACAAAAAAAGTTGTGACTCACACGGACGGGTTATTGGTTGCTAAGGACCCTAGACACGTAGAGCTGTGACTTTGAATCCATTTCTTTATATTTTTATCTCGTATTTCTTTATCTTTGTCCTTTTACTTGTGGGTTGATATAAGACAGACCGCCCACCCTGTGAAAACAGGTGAACTTTTGCTAATGCCTCCCATTATTTAGGGAACGGCGGCAAGCGTTGCAGAGTCTTATGTTTATTTGTGTGTGGGTAATCTGTCAGTAGGTGTATGTACATACGTCATGTGTAAGTACGTACTTGCACGTGTTTACTTGTGGGCGTTCATGAGGTATGAATCTTAAATGCGTATTGATCTTCGTAACTTAGATTATAAGAAGTGTGTGGTTGATGGGTAATACTACAGTTAAACCAAATCAAATGGGAACATACGAATCGATATCAGAAGAAAATGCATACGCATAATAAAATAGTGAATCGACTTAGACGAAATTGTGTCATCATCGGGTGGCTAGAAAAAAAACCAAATATTTTGGATGTATTTTATAAGGACGGCAGTCACATACAAGACGTTTGCTCGTCATGAAAACAAACCCAATATAAAGTATGTATGTCTTTGTTTGAATAAGATGCTTCAGTCACCCTCGGCAAAAAAAGCCTAACACTGCGCTCGGCTGAAACTGGAGCCAAATCAAAGATTGAAGAACCGATAAGAAGAGTTAACACAATGTTTGGAGAGCGTGCATTTGCAGTTGCTGGTCCTCTGGCCTGGAACCACCTGCCACATCATGTGAGAGAGCTAGAGGTCCATGGAAAGTTCCGGAAAGCACTGAAGACAACCAAACTCTGGCATCATTTGTACAAGCGCCCTTGGAGTGACTACATCACGAAACGGCGCTATAAAGAAATCATCAACTCATCATCATCATCATCATCATCATCCGTAAGCCCAGTTTGCTGATTTTAAAAACAAAAATTGTTTTACTTTGCTAGAAATTTGGAAACAAGAATCTCGTAATTAATTAATTTAAAAACTCAGCTTGTTTTTCGAGTTGATGCGGTTACACGGCTGATAAGGTCCGTGTTTTTATCAGCTCCGGAGTTACTCGCAGGTTTATCTTTATTTAACGTTTAAATACTTAATTTCTTACACAACGACACGACAAGAGGCGCGCTATTTCTTTTTCTTACTTATTTATTAAAAAAAAAACACAGCATCTCTGAATAATTAAAACGCTTATCATGGCAAATACGCTGTCAAGGTTTTTTTTTTGAAATTTTGGAGTCGTTTTGTGTTTTCAGCTTTTGGTGAATTGAATATCGTCTCCCTTTTGATGATCGTCAAAAGTTAAAAGTCGTTAAAAAATAATTTAGGGTTTGTGTATTGACAGTGTGAAGATTAATTTTAAAAATAATGTAAAAACAAAACATTTTTTTTTCTTCACGATTTGACTTATTTCCTCGAGCGCTATCGATGTTATCACATCAGTTGTCCTCTTGATGATGATGTGAAAACATCGAAAGCGCTCGAGGAAATAAAACAGCTCGTGAAGAAAAAGTTTGTCAATTTTGTAAAAGTGTCCTCTTGAAAATGACGTCAGCAAGTCGACAGTACTGAAGGGGAAATAAATACTCAATTTGTGAAAATAAAACTCTGTTTTCTTATAATTCATCACTAAAACTTTGTGTTTTATTTTTACATTATTAAAAAAACACTTTCCTAAAGGAAGTACGTATTATGTAGGAAGCGAAACCGATATTTCTCAAAGCGGTGGATCTCTACTAACACTTGTAACCCTGAAGGTACCTACCAGTGGCGAAGGGTGAAATATCACAGAAGGTAACCCGGTTGAAAAAGCAAAGTCTTTTGTTAGTACTGAGGAGATACTGCCCCCCCCTAGTGGAATGGCAGTAAATACAATGACATGTTCCACCGTCATTTTATTTCTAACCAAAAAAACTGTGGAGTATTGAAATTAAAAGAGTAGTATTAATAACATTTATATATTAGAAGTGAAATCCTTTGGAAATATGTAAAGTGAAAAAGGGCCGTATTGTTGCATGGCAAATGCAACGCATGTAGTCGCATGCAATTAAATTCGCAGATATTAAATACCTACTCACCTTTAAAATAATCTGACTACACTTTAAAAAATAATCTGACTACACTTTAAAAAATAATCTGACTACACTTTAAAAAATAATCTGACTACACTTTAAAAAATAATCTGACTACACTTTAAAAAATAATCTGACTACACTTTAAAAAATAATCTGACTACACTTTAAAAAATAATCTGACTACACTTTAAAAAATAATCTGACAAAGTACTCAGCGCTCAGAGAACAAAAAATATGACATCGCTTACCGCGACAGGCATAATAATATGCGACGAACAATAATAATATTTTATGATATTGCCAAATAAGCCGGATTTCACCGGCTTCCTTGTCGGTACTTATATAATAATATATAATAATAATCTATAATCTAAGTTGCAAAGATATATTCATTTAAAGCTCTCAGATGTATGCCCACAAACCAACAAATGTAGTTCGCGCTTACAAATGCTGAATGTGTACTTACAAATAAAATCCAAACCTCAAATGAACATAAGCCCCACAACTTTTGCCGACCTTCCCTGAAACAGGGGTGACATTGGCAAAGTGAACCATTTTTTACAGTATGGGTGGTCAGCCTCATACCAACCTATAAGTCAAGGAATATGAATAATAAATTACATTTAAATATAAAAAAGAACAAAACCTTACAAAGAAATCTATACAAAAAAAGTCAAAAATTTCCTATGCAAAAAATGTAGCAAATGAATACACCAACATTAGAAATCAACATTGCAGATTAGCCGCCACTTCTTCCTGTCCTTGCATACTTCTTTCATTTCATCCAGAGTCATAACCTTTTTCATACAAGTCCTCCTTTTATTATGACTCTGGATATCCCATTCATTCGCTATTTCAGAAATTTGATCCATCCATACTTTTCTCGGTCTTCCTCTACCACGACATCCATCTATTTTAGCAACATATACTTTCTTCGTCAATCTTTCATCACTCATTCTCTCCATATGCCCGAACCATCTTAACATACTTCTTTTCATCTTCACTTTCACACTTTCCCTTACACCACATTCTTCTCTTACAAAATCATTCCTCACCCTGTCACTTCGTTTTTTCCCAATCATACTTCTTAGATAGTCCATTTCTACTGTATGGACTTTACTAATTTCCCTTTCACTCACCGTCCAGGCTTCACTTCCATACATCAAGGTTGGCACTAGTATACCACCGTGCACCGCCAATCTAACATTTTTTGAGAGATTTTGGTTCCTGGCGATGCAAGCGGTCGCACCCAGTACACACCTGCCTTTCATTATTCTTCTTTCAAATTCACCGGCCATTCTTCCATCTTTTTCAAACTTACATCCCAAATATACAAACTCATTTACAACATCAACATTCATTCCATTAATTTTAAATTCATAATTCATATTTTCATCATCTCTTTCAAAAATCAAAACTTTCGTCTTTCTTGCATTCAACTTCAAATTATTACCTTTCAAAGCTTCGTTCAATCTAGAGAGCATCATTTGCAATTCCACTGCTGAATCAGATACAAGGACTGCATCATCCGCATACAGTAGAACGCTTACTTTGCTCTCTCCTATCATTAATCCACAATCATCAAGTCTAGCATCTCGAACACACTTGTCCATGACTATGTTAAATAGCCATGGGCTCATCACACATCCTTGCCTTACACCCTTAAAAACTTCAAACCATTCACTATACTCACCATCAATACGAATGCAGGCCATACTATTCTCATAGTTCGCATGCACCGCATTGAGTAGAGCTCCATTCACTCCGTATGCTTTCAAAACATCCCACAACATACCTCTGTCCACTGAGTCAAAAGCCTTTTCCAGATCCACAAAGGCCGTGAATAGTTTCCCCCTCACCGACAATTGTTTTTCAACAAGTTGTCGTAGAGTGAAAATCTGATCAACACAGCCTCTACCGGCCATAAAGCCGGACTGTATATCGGAAACCCTTTTGCTAGTAGTCAGAATCACATTTTTTATAATCACCTTACAGAAGACTTTTCCTGGTATACTGAGTAGACTGATTGGTCTGAAGTTCTGACAGTCTTTTTTGTCCCCTTTACCTTTGTAAATGGGAACAATGACTGCCTTCCTCCAATCCATCGGTACTACTCCTGCATTCACACAAAGCTTACATAATTCAAACATCCAATCTATCACACATTCACCTCCTGCTTTCAAAATTTCACCATTTATACCATCAAACCCAGCAGATATATAATAATAATTATAATTGGACAATTTTATACAGCGCCTTTTAGTGGAGTCCGGTCGATAGCTCAGTTGGTAGAGACTAGAGTGCTTGCATTTTACCCCGTGAGCTCGGGTTCGAATCCCACCGAGGAGGGTGTCAGAAATGATTTCCTATTTCGGTGTTTATTTCAAACCCCATTATAAAAATACCGGAAAGGTTTACTCAGCCTTCACAAGAAATGAGTACCAGCTCCCTCGGGAGCTGGGAAACCCCCACTTCAACTGAAGTGGTTGGCGTAAGGCCGGCCCCCTTACCTGTAAAAATAAATAGGTTTAACTCACCACATGCGATCCCTTCGGGGATAACGCGGCAAGAAGTTACACTATATGTGTAGCTTAGTTGCGTTGCGTTTCCTTGACGTACTGTTTGACGAACCCGCCCCTCGCCTCGCATCCTGCTGCCTCCCCCAGCCGCACGGCAGCTCTCATAAGACACACCAATACATATTCGTACAGCGCCCTATAACTCGGTATTGACTACTCGTATATAGTACCTACCTATACCGCCCTCCGCGGGAATTGTAAACGCGAGCTACGCCAAGACTGCATGGTTCCAATGGGGAAAAAAATCGTAATGTTTTTTGGTTATAATATATTTTTTTACTTTGCGGCTATATTTTTTAACTACTTTGTTGCCTCATTTTAAAAGGGAAGCCGATGGAAATCGAGTTGTTGGCACCTTTCGCCACTGGTACCTACGCACCCCCGTTAACTCGTGCGATGGGTTTCCCTGTGTAAATGTTCTTGAAATGGAAAAGCCCGCTCAATTTACATTTCTGATGCTTGAAACGTGATACACACAGTATTGCTGCCTTCCGATGTGAGTTATATGGTACAGCAAGGCATACCTTAAATAAATCTTATATTTGTTCACCTTGCAAAAAAACCGTCTCCAAAGGCTGATAACCGATCTATAGTATAGCAACGATACTATATATCTATAATTTATAATCTAAGTTGCAAGGATATATTAATTCAAAGCTCTCAGATGTATGCCCACAAACAAACACTTGTAGTTCGCGCTTACAAATGCTGATTGTGTACTTACAAATAAAATTCAAACCTCAAATGAACATAAGCCCCACAACTTTTGCCGACCTTCCCTGAAACAGGGGTGACACTGGCAAAGTGAACCATTTTTTACAGTATGGGTGGTCAGCCTCATACCAACCTATAAGTCAAGGAATATACAATATATGAGTACCAAATATACCAAATTTCGGCATGGAATGCAGGCACTCTACCAACTGAGCTATCGATTTGATCGGATAATTGTTTTCTAGAAGTCCTCCCAAGAAATGTCTAAATGACAACGATGCACGTGAATTGACATAGACAAAGTTGTATCGTCACCCGGCCGGGTTGCTAGGGAAAAGGCAAACAAATATATTTTTCAAATTTACATAAATTTCGATTTTATTTTGCACACAACCAGTTTCGGGAGAAGCAGTAAGTACCTTCCAGCTTCATGTATAGATTGAAACTCAAAAAGTAAATTATAAAAAAAAAGATGTATGTATAGAAGTCAACTTTCGCAAAGTTACTGCCGAAAATCTAGATTTGTATTTTAGATCTAATATCTTGATGTTGGATGCAAACACGCGACGGCAGTCCTAAACAAAACAGAAGTTTGTTCCAAATACAAAAATATTCCGAGTCCGTGCTTATTCCATTTTATGCTTATTCCTGATTTTAAATTGAATATTATGCAACACCAAGTTTTAAAAAAAATATTTTACCATACTTAAAATTTGGTTTAACTTATGTTTTAATCGGCCTTATTCTATTGAAAAGAAGGTTTATACTTTGCGACGAAAATCGTATAGAAATTTATGCGTATTAAACTATCTGAAAATATGTTTGTATCGTAATGCGTTGTGTGGAAATACCATAAACCTGTATTATGGTGATAATTCGGCTAATGACTAATACACAATGTTGCCCAATCAAGTTATTCCAGTTACTTATACTGCCTAAATGTGGCAATTAAAACGAAGAATAAAATAGACGAAATGTGTCTAGCTTGGAAATGAGAAATGTAACGTAAATTACTGTTCATATTTAAAACTGCAATTGAATGGATTGTCTTTCAAAGGGATTCACTAACAACAAAAATCAGAAGCAACAGCAAACCATCGCATCGCTACGTTTTTTTGGGCCTTTGTTACAGTGCCTTATGTTACAGTAATTTTTTTTTCAATACGACACCAATTTTGAAATACATCTGAAACATAAAACAGTGTAAGCATGACAATGAATGAATTGTTCCTTGACTTATAGGTTGGTATGCGGCTGACCACCCATGCTATAGAAAATGGTTCACTTTGCCAATGTCACCCCTGTTGCAGGGAATGTCGGCAAGAGTTTGCAGGGTGTGTGTTCATTTTAGATTCGGTTTTTATATTGTAAGTCCACATGCGGCATGTGTAAGCGCGAACTTATACGTGTCTGCTTATGTGAATGCATGTAATATAAAGCTTAAATGTAACATGTGTTTTCATCATGGATTATAATTTATAGATTATTGATTGACCTTTTAATATTATCCTTTCCTTATCCTTAAAAATTGAGGACCAATGTTGGAAGAGCCCGGGCCAACATGTTGACCTGGGGAATCCTGGGACGGGAGGACTCTACACTATGTGAGTGTGGAGCTCAGCAAACAATGGAGCACCTACGGTGTTGTCCCTCCTGTCCGACAAGCTGCTCCATGGATGATCTCTTTGCGGGAAACCAAAGAGCTGTAGACATTGCTCGTTACTGGGACAATACGGTGTGAAGCTGACACGAAGAAGAAGAATCATTAAAAAAAAACCTTACCATACCAATGATCCAAATATACCATATTTTTTTCGTAAGTATCCAACCCCCGCAATTATTATAATCTTCGTTAAGATATCCTTAAAAAAACTACGAGTATTATTTTGAAATTATTTTTACATTGTATTTTCGTGTTTCAATTTCGAGGTATCTGAAGGAATTTGCCGCCAAATGCGGGGATGCCTGTAAATTGTAGAGCGCGCATGACACCTCCCATCCATCAATGGCGTCGAACCCGTGATCCTCCCGCTCCGGAGGTTACATCAGTAAATTTGTTGTTTGCGTGCACGCCTGTAGCGCCAGAGGAGTGACAGGCGAGAGGGCTGATCTCCAGGAAATGCTTGTCTTCAATATATTCAGTATCCCCCGACACTTCAAGTTCAAACTCAACCAAAGCGTTTCATCAAAAGATGTAGGCAAACGTAATCAACGCTGTTTTGGTTTTGGTAGTTTTTTTGGTGAACGTTATGACTGAGCTTGAATGTCTTTGTTTTGTACTTGGGTGCTGGATGCTGCGTGCTACATTTGACATGTTTACGACACTGGTATGCTGAAAAATAAATACACTTTAAATATTTTCTGCCCCGTCACGCAAACACCAAGTTTTAACCTTTCAAAAAATAAGTATTTTTATCGCGTAGGTACCCTAATTTGCTTGGAGTAACGGAACACGTATAATTAACAAATTTATCATAGTTCTTAGTATTGTTATGAATATTGTTATGGTTAGTGTTATGGTATGGTATTGATATGGTTATGCATCCAGAAGAATTTGTCTTAAAACGGTCATACAGCACGGGGCTCCGTTTAAAAATGTACAGTGCTCTCAATATTCACCGTTTGAGCTGTTTTTTAAAGAAATGTATTGGGCTTCATAGAAACAATATCGGGCATTGCCACAAAATGCACGGCGATATAATATCTATATTTGAATACCTACCAACTCGGAGTATTTTCATGTTCGCGGAGCTGTATAATATGTAAAATCATTATGAATGTATAATAGGACTTGACACAAACGGAATTTTATGCGGAACAAATTTGTAAGTATTGGATCGTGGCATTATTACTGGGGGTGCAATGCACCGATGCACCTTACCTGGAGCCGTCACTGGACTCATAACAGTACTATGTTAGGGATAAGATTCTCAATGCGAATGTGTTTTTATCTTCAATTTTTCTAACATGCTATATTTAATCCAAATCCAAAATTGATGATGCATTTTCTTTGCATATTTTTTTATTACTAAATTAATTAGGTTTTAAGTATGATAACGACATATTTGATGCGTCGTTTTGTTATGTGGTTACCCTATGGGCGCTCGTGAAAATGATGTCAGATTTTTTTTTGTGCCTGTCGAAAGTAACCACGGTGCTCTATTTCACTCACATGGATTTCATGCAAGGATTTTCTTGACTAATAGGTTGGTATGAGGCTGACCACCCATACTGTAAAAAATTGTTCACTTTGCCAATGTCACCCCTGTTTCAGGAAATGTCGGCAAGAGTTGCAGGGCTTATGTTCATTTGAGGTTTGGATTTTATTTGTAAGTACGCACAATCAGCATTTGTAAGCGCGAACTACACGTGTTTGTTTGTGGGCATACATCTGAGAGCTTTGAATGAATATATCCTTGCAACTTAGATTATAGATAGATTATATATAACCTTTTTTTGTTTTGTTGCGTTGCTTTGTTTTGAGACACTGAGAGGTAGTAGATCTTAAACCTTTTATTTTGGGATTCCCTCTTGTGATGCACAATACCTCGGTGTTCTCTCATCTTTTGGGTAGTCGGCCTCGTAGAAGCTTGAATCGTCCCCTCTTTCTACTCTGACGTGGTTCTCAGTCTGGCGATGTCCATTCTTTGTAACTAAAAAATTGGGGGAAAAATATAAGCATTGCCTTCATTTTACATTCTTGGACCGGTCCGTAGTCCAGTGGCAACACTTCGAACTCGTAAATGGAAGGTTGTATTCGGATCCCGGCGGAGCACAAAAAATATACCATTTATATTTCCAAATGTGCTCTTCGCTGGGTTGAAAAAATTCATAAAGCCTTTACCAAAGACCGGTCACTAAAAGGTCCATTCAGCCTAACAGCAACTGCTCGACGACCAAGCTCGTACACCTCTGCGGCACTACAACAAGTGTTACAGACCCCTAGAGTCTATATAATCTAGGGAGTCTCCCGCACTGGATTTTCTTAAAAAAAAATAGTAGCATTTTGATGTATTATATTCCGTATTATGATTTAATACATCTGTACATGTAATGCCACGTGCTGCTCCGCGTCACCAGGCATCACTGGCACGGACATCTGATGCCGGGATTTGCGTCCATATCGGGTATCAGTGATGTCAACGCCGCTCCTCATGCCCTTCCAGCCGCAATGGATTTGTCAAGCAGTATGCACCATTGAGCGTAATATCGGTGGAGACAAAACTGGCTCACGGCATTGCAATCTGACCGGTCCGTAGCTCAGTGGTAACACTGCGGACTCTGAATGGGAAGGTTGTGGGTTCGAATCCCGGCGGAGCACAAAACATATACCATTTATATTTTCAAATTTGCTCTTAGCTGGGTTGAAAAATTCATAAACCTTTACCAATGACCGGTCACCAAAGGTCCATCCAGCCTTACAGCAACTGGGTCTTGCTTAAGTATTGGCGCTTTGTAGCTACGACCAAGCTCGTACACCTCTGCGGCACTACAACAAGTGTCATAGACCCCTAGAGTCTCTAGAATCTAGGGAGTCTCCCGCACAGGATTTCTTAAAAAAAAAAAAAACCCACCACGAGACTTACCTTTCAACCATCCTTTCTCCATATTGGGTTTCAACAGCAGGAACTGATCATCTGAAAGAGTCTGAGCATAAGATAGCTCACTTTGCGATCTGCCGACAGTGAAAAAACGACAGTGCACACGAAAAGAAGTATCTACAGTGTTCGGCGACCGCGCTTTCGCCATTGCAGGATCCTCCACTTGAAATCAGCTGCCCCCAGAAGTGCGCGCCAAAGAAGAAATTGAGAGCTACAGAAGTAGAATGAAGACCCACTTCTTCACCGCCGCGTCAAGACTGAAAGCGCCCTTTGTAGTGACAGTAGTCACGAAACGGCGCTCTATAAACCCAAATTACACATGCCGTTATGTTTTATAAAAATCCCATATTCTTTTAAAAATACACCAAAACAATAAAATCACGTGCGCACAACGTTTGCGCAGACATGAATTTTAAAATCGTCAACTTTCTGGAAAGATATCGGAGCTCAACCCATTTTTTTTGCTTACAATGAAATCAGTCCGTAAACATCTTTGTTCTCTTTCAAACCAATAAGGATATGCAATCAAGTAGGTTGAAACCATAGGGATGGCATGTAGGCGTTCCCTTGGTAAATCCGATATGCTTAAAACAAAGCATATTCGAAAATCCGTATTTTTGCGTGTGTTTTTATCAAAATGCCTTATTTTTATGTTTTACCGTGTAAAAATAACAGTCAAAATAAGTAGTATAAGGATCATGGTATTATTTCTTTTCCGTTAAAGTAATGAATTGCACCCGCATTGTACATTTTAAATCGTTTTAAATATTTGAAGCACTTAAATATTTGACGTTTGTCGCCATTTTTTTACGCCATCGCTAGTGATGTGCTGCGCGTAGTGTTGTTCGTCGAATGTCGATACCTCTGAAATTTGTTTCAAGAAAAGACGAAAACTAATTGATAATTATATTATGTTTTTATTGTAACAATATAATTTGAATCTATCTATAATCTAAGCTGCAAAGATATGCTAACATGGAATTTAAAACATTTTTGATAAGGAACAAGGATAAATTGTTTTAATTTCACTTTCGTACAGTGAGTACATTATGTACACACAAATTTCTGGTTTAATGCATTTTTCCAAACCGCAGACCGACCATGGATTTATAAGGACTATTGTCTGACCAACAAAATTAAATGTAGGTATTACCTACTGCATTTAAAATCTATGTATATTTCCTTCCCTATGAATTTACGTTTCATTCTTTAGTTAATAATAATAATAATCTATAATCTAAGTTGCAAATATATATATTAACATTTAAAGCTCATATTAAATGCATGCCCACAGACAGGCACATGTAGGTTCGCGCCTACACATTCTGCATGTGTGCATATAAATAAGCAAAACCTCACATGAACATAAACCTTGCAACTCCTGCCGCCGTTCCCTGAAACGGGGTTGCATTGGTAAAAGTGAACCGATTTTTACAGCACGGGTGGTCAGCCTCATACCAACCTATCAGTCAAGGAGAATAGAAGCCATTATTACGTTATGACTTCCAAAACAATCAATTAAGTGCTATTCACTTTTTGACCAATACATTAATAATAATTATATGAAGAATAAATATTGTTTTTTTTGTGGATGTTAAAAGCAAATGCAAAACTAAAGAATTCGCGCTTTCTATAGCATAGTTCTCAAGTTCACAGAAGGCTCTTGGGGTGTGTTTCATACGAAAACAGCGCCCATCAAATAAATCCTCCTAATATAATACTCTAAACATGAGCTAAGTATTTATTATATTGAAAGTTAAATTATTGTGTGTTTTGATATGTTGAATTCTTGTATATACAGGAATAATACAATGTTAATACGTATTTCTTCAGAGATTGAATTATCGATATTAGCAAGTATCGATCGATAGCTAGCAGAGATTATCAACTTTGTACAACTCTACATATGCGTTTTATTCTTTATGCGAGTGTGAGTGTATGAGTGCGAGCTCAAAAACTCGCGATCAAAACGTCGTAAGCGATCCTGATTTCATGGCGCTTAGGCTCTTTCTATCCATCGCATTTGGAATTTTTTTAACAAATCAAGCGCTAGCTACCATTGTATTTGTAATGTTAGTTCCCGCCTACCGAGAAAACGGTGACCGCTGGTTTTGATACAGCAATAGAAACATACCATATCTCTTTATATTCAGTGATCTGTGGTTGAAACCATGGATTTTTAATAGAACTCCATGGTTGAAACTATATTTTCGTTAAAATAGTTTCTAGTCCACAGGTATTATACGTCAATGGTATGCACACTTTCAGTAGCCTAACTATAAAACATTTCGTTTCAACCCAACCACAACGTAAACTGAAACACTCACTAGAGGCACTATTTCAATCCATACTTTTCCTTGTACAACGCTGTGATTGAGTTTGAATGTGACGTTTCACACTCGGGGTACAGCTGTTGGTTCATGACGTAGGTAATACCACACGGGTACATGTCAAACACAACGATATGTGATGTCTTTGTTGAAAGGAAACCATTAAGAGATAAGGAAATTTCCTTTACGATGAGAAAAACATGTGTTGGTTTTAGAATATCTGCAATATGTTTTACATTTGGCACGTATCTACTTTCTTTACAAATAGAAAAACAAAATTAGCGATATAAAAATAGTTTTTTTTGTCAGTGGAACAACGTCATTAGCTCAGGCGATGAAGCTTCTGCTTTCTGGGCGAATGTCCAGAGTTCGAAGTGTGTCCTTAGGGTTTTATTTTGGTGATATTTTTCGAACTAAGGCTCGGTATTTTCAATGTTAGCTTCTGTGATTTTAAACTGACAGAAAAATAATATCCACACGATTGACACAATTGCTTCCTTTTCATTCGGTATAAAGTTGCTATGCTGACGTTGAAAATACCGGACCTTAGTGATGATGATGATGATGATGACGACTTGATATAGCGCCGTTTCGTGAAGATTGTCACTCCAAGGGCGCTTTCTGTGTTATCGCGGCGAAGTAGTTAGTTATAGTAGTTAGTCTATAGGATTTTGCCTTTGCTGATGATGAATTGATGCCTTTAAAGGTCTGTTTTGTGTTAATTTCACTCCAAGGACGCTCTTGCAAATTATGACAGAAATTTTCTTGCTTTCAGTGCATTTAGAAACTTAACATGGTCCTCTATTTCTCTCTTCAATGATAAGGCAGGTGGCTTCAGGCCAGAGGACTAACAACTCGTCCCCTTAGTGCTTGTACTTGTTGGTCCTATGTCCATCGAAGGTAATTTCACATGAGCAATGTTTGTATGTGTATTGGACCAACGTGTCTCATAAAAACTGGAAATTTATTTTAAACATATTTAAAGCTCAAATTATCGTATTTTACGTTTTTCTCTTAGCTCAGATTGTGTTTAATGTGATTCTTAAGACAATTTCATCGCAAGGTCATCTTTGAATCGAATGGCAGTTACGCAAAACAAGCACTGGGGTGATGAACTGGAAAAACACGCTCGCCAAGGAAGGGATCGAGAGCTTCAAGAAGGGAATGAAGACCAATTTCTTCACCGCCAAGTCAAGCCTGAAAGCGCCCTTGCAGTGACAGAAGTCACGAAACGGCGCTATACAAATCATCATCATCATCATCATCTCCAAGCGCAGTTTTCAATCTTTTTACTCGCTCTTCAATCCGTGTTTTGGCTCTGTTTCCTGCCGTACACAGAGAAGAATCCATTTTTCCAATGAAGGAATTGACGGACGGTTTACATTTCCTGCGAACAAGCATAATTTTTAGAAGAAGTTACGTATTGTGTAGTTAGTCATAACACTAGATAATTAAATAGTTTTGTTGACAGCTCCCATAACAAAATTTTACACAGGTAAGATAAATTTATTAACGAAAAACTGCCACAATGGGGCGGCCTTGTTAACAAAATTTAGGTATTTTGTTCTAGCGATTTTTCCCATCTTCGTCTGTTTTGTATGGCGGCAGGTTATGCACGTATCGTAACAGCGCTTACAAATCTGTCAAAATATAATAAAAATTTCACATCTCTATACATTGTGCAACACGCCGCATTGTTCTGCAGACATTACTTTGTCTTGTAATACCAATCTGCAACAACGTGAGACATAGACTATCTTTGTACTATGAAAAAATAAAATGTAGCCAAGCTAAATTAGCTCTTTAGGACATCAGTCGTAAACGCGATTTTTGATGAAGCTAACTTTGCAGCATGGCTCATTTATGTTTTTTTATATGAATTTTTTCTACAACTTTATTTTATTTTCGATGGTATGACGCAGTTTTCATTCATCTCGTATATACCTTCTTATATCACAAACGTAAAATAGTTTCTTTAACGGACTTGGCTTACGGAATTGATGAGGCTGAGCACACATACTGTCGATGTCACCTCTGTTTTATGGAAATGCGGCTAGAGTTGTAGGGTGTACGCTAATTTTAATTTTCAGTTGACCACCCATGTTGTAGAAAATGGTTCACTTTGCCAATGTCAACCCTATTTCAGGAAAAGTCGGCAAGAGTTGTAGGGTGTATGTTTATCTGAGATTTGAGTTTTTATGTTGTAGGTTTACATTTGGCATCTGCAAGCCCGAACTAGTACGTTTCTGCTTGTGAGAATGCATAAAATATGAATCCCCAATGTTACATTTCTTTGCAACTTAGATTAGATTAGATTTATTTGTAAGATCAGATGCTGCGTGTTTCCTTAATATCAATACTAAATGTTAATATCTCTTTAGGAGTCTATATTATAAAATTAAAGAGATTGGAAGGTGGTGAGATCATGGCCATATTGTATGTCATGACCTCAGAGCATGAAGGTGTTCTTTATTTATTCCTTTAGATTGAGTGAAGGAAACATCTCTCACAGTCTTCGAGGACGTGAAACATTATTAGTTCCTTTTGGACGTGTGCCAAACTTTATGTTTACTATCGTCTCGATCATAAACGTGCTTAAATTTGCAAATTTCACCTATTGCAGATTCAGCTCTAAATTGCTTCTGCAATAATTCTTGATTACATACTATCTATTTAGGTTACACCTTCTACCATCACACGGTTTTATTAGGCGAAAATGACTCAATTTACTACATAAACTACTTAAATATAGTTATTGTATTATCACCGCTTATGAACCTTTTGGTTGTCAAGAATCGATCGTAGAAATTGGTTGGAAAAAACGCGCCAAGTTTCTCTCAGAATATTGAATGGCAGGAGCGGAAACTACAGGATGCAATCTATCTGTCTCTAGAACTTAGAAACGGTTACTTTTACAGTCATGGACGTATTCATCTCAGAATTAGAGATTCTTGTAACTTTACGAAAATACATAGAAACGATTTTGGGCATAGTTGCATATTGCTAGCGAGACTGAAAAACCTCTTGATGAAATGATGAATATCCAGAAAAGCATGTAGAAAGCCCTCAATCGTGTAAGTCGGTCAAAGATTTAAAAAAAAAACAAATGGTCTCTATTAAACTAATAAAGCAAAAATAAAATCAATGTTTTTCTTTACGAGTTGAGTTTCATATCTCAAGCGTTTTCGAAGTTATAACACCGCATTTTCAAGAGAAAACTGTCAAAAAACACACTGTCTTAAAACTACAGACCTCTTTTATTTTATTTGAATCCGATGTATGTCGTGGAAGAGGAAGACCGAGAAAGGTATGGATGGACCAAATTTTCGAAATAGCGAGTGAATGGGATATCCAGAGTCATAATAAAAGGAGAGCTTGTATGAAAAAAGTTATGACTCTGGATGAAATGAAAGAAGTATGCAAGGACAGGAAGAAGTGGCGGCTAATCTGCAATGCTAATTTTTAATGTTGGTTTATTGGCTTGCTACATTTTTTGCATAAGACATTTTTTACTTTTTTTGTATAGATTTATTTTTAAGGTTTTGTTGTTTTCTTATACTTAAATGTTATTTATTACTCGTATTCCTTGACTTAAAGGTTGGTATGAGGCTGACCACCCATACTGTAAAAAATGGTTTACTTTGCCAATGTCACCCCTGTTTCAGGGAATGTCGGCAAGAGTTGCAGGGCTTATGTTCATTTGAGGTTTGGATTTTATTTGTAAGTACACAATCAGCATTTGTAAGCGCGAACTACACGTGTTTGTTTGTGGGCATACATCTGAGAGCTTTGAATGAATATATCCTTGCAACTTAGATTATAGATTATTATAGATTATAGATTATAGACAATCATATATTTTTACTCCAATTCTGAGGTTACAGAATACAGAATAAATGTGACATCACAATAACATTTAGTTTACGTTTCCACATGCACATTATTAACTGACATGCTTACAACTCGGCAAGCCCACGTGTAATGGTGTTAGGGATGTAATTTCTCGCGCTGGGGATTGTTAACACAATTGATTGGTGTTGTGATTGATACGGGATTAACAAATCATCCGAGTCGGCGCACTGACGTCACGTGGGAACGTACACGGCGTGAAATTTTGAAATCTACAATCGACACGTTTCCTATAGTTGCTCTAATTTTGGGCTTTTAAGTTGTATGAAACTTAAATGGTAAAGATCCGAAAAAAATATGATAAATGTTAGATTACCTCATCCAATCTCATCTAAGTTGCAAATATATGTAGGTAACATCAAAGATTCACATTGTATGCATTTTCACCAGCAGACACGTATAAGTTCGCGCTTAAACATGCCGCATGTGGACCATCAATATAAAAACTCGAATCTGAAATGATCGTACACCCTGCAACTTCTGCCGACCTTCCCTGAAACAGGGGTGACAATGGCAAAGTGAACCATTTTCTAAAGCATGGGTGGTCAGCCGCATAGCCATGTGATAAGGAAAGACGATGGAGAAGATATTGGCGTGTGTATTCAGGAAGGAAGGACAGTTCCAGACTTCCACCCGTTGCAATACATGAAAAAACCATGTGGCAGGTTCGAAGGACCATTAAAAAAAAAAAGAGAATACAGCTGTGAGTCACCGAGCACAATAGAGGCAATACGAAACAAACAGACCAGCAGGTTTGTGCCAAGAAGGAAAAATACTATTTATTAGAAATGATAAAATGTATAGCTTTATTTTTAAGGTTTTGTTGTTTTCTTATACTTAAATGTTATTTATTACTCGTATTCCTTGACTTATAGGTTGGTATGAGGCTGACCACCCATACTGTAAAAAATGGTTCACTTTGCCAATGTCACCCCTGTTTCAGGGAATGTCGGCAAGAGTTGCAGGGCTTATGTTCATTTGAGGTTTGGATTTTATTTGTAAGTACACAATCAGCATTTGTAAGCGCGAACTACACGTGTTTGTTTGTGGGCATACATCTGAGAGCTTTGAATGAATATATCCTTGCAACTTAGATTATTATTATTATTTATAAAGTTATAAAGAAAATATGATGAAGTTATGAGAAATTTCCATAAATTGCTACTAATTTTAGAGCGTGACAGTCGTCAAGCTTAGATGCGTAAAGACTTCTCAGCATCTAAACGAACAAAATTATTCAGTCGTGGAAACGAAAGTTATTGTAACTGTTTATTCTTTATCTATACAAAAAAAAAACAGTCAACGTTCAAAGGTGGTACCTTTCATGGTAGTGTCTATATTATAATTTACCTTGAATACAGCGATGATCGATATGGTAGCATTGACGCCATGTTATCGAGAGTTCGAATAAGAACCGGAATCCGAATCGTCTACGATCTGGCAGTATGGAATGTGTGAGAAGAGGCTTACGCCCCGAATTGGATGACAGTGTGCAGATAAAAACTGTGATATGTGAGAATCAGTATTTCTATAATCTATAATAATCCAAAGTAATAAATTAAAAAAAGCAATAAATTTGAAGATGCCTCATTAGGCGAAAATATTCGAGCATAAACAAATAAAATAAAGTGAGTTAAAACAATGTTTTTACATTTATATTTTTAAATATTTATATAATAATCCATGTTATGACTGTGTTATGTGAACCATTTTTTACAGTATGGGTGGTCAGCCTCATACCAACCAACCGTTTCGGTCAACCGTCGTTGACCGAAAAGTCGTGTGGACGAACTGTAACCGAACTTTCGTTGACTGGAATTCATGTGAGCAAACTGTCCTGTGACCGATTAGTTAAATATGGACGAGCTGTCTTTGAACGAGTTATCTTTGACCGATTTGTCGTGACGCGGTTTCTCCGGCGCTCATGCATTATGGCTACGTCACAGCCGTTCGGGAAATGCGAGATGTGCGAGTCCGCGCGATCGGCTGGCATACAGACGAGTATTAAAAATGAACGCCCCGCGCGGTCGTTGCTTGCTAGTTGCCTGGCGTGCCGTGCGAGCCGCGGTAGAAACGCATTTTTCACGCGTCGCTCCCCCTCGGATCGCAAACTCTCTTTTGTACAGCGCACTCGATGGCTCTGAAAATATATCAAAACACGCTGAATGAAACGTTCAATGCCTTACAGCAAGGGTCTCCAAACTACGGCCCGCGGGCCAAATGCGGCCCGCGAAAGGATTTGGTCCGGCCCGCAGACGCCAATAAAAAAATAATTGTTTTAGATATTCAGAACGGAAAAATCGGCCGCGCGAACTAGCAATGTACAACTTGAATAGATTTGTAAAAATAGACTGTAAATGCTTAAAACCACTGTTTCCAAGTGTCTAATTTTCAATTTTTTTCCACACTGGGGGACCATTCACCCAGACCCTGTTGGCCCGCCATACCCCCTCGAAATTTCAATACGGCCCTTGGATAAAATAGTTTGGAGACCCCTGCCTTACAGCAACTGGGTCTTGCTTGAGTGTTGGCGCTTTGTAGCGACGACCAAGCTCGTACACCTCTGCGGCACTGCAACAAGTGTCGTAAACCCCTAGAGTATTTAGAATCTAGAGAGTCTCCCGCACAGGATATCTTAAAAAAAGCCTTATTTACTTGGATGTACAAAACGTGGGTTCTATTGATTGTACAATACATTCACTTTGTAATCATTCATCTTCCAAATAAAAAAAAAATCAACTTTATTTTTGTTCACGGACTTATTGGAATGCGGCTGACCACCCATACTGTAAAAAATGGTTCATTTTGCCAATGTCACCCCTGTTTCAGGGAAGGACGGTAAGAGTTGCAGGGCTTATGTTAATTTGAGATTGGGTTTTTATATTCTAGGTCCACATGCGGCATGTGTTAGCGCGAAATTATACATGTCTGCTTGTGGGAATGCATTTAATATAAATCTTAAATGATGTATATCTTTGCAGCTTAGATTAGATTAGATTAGACGGCGAGTATATTCAGTTCCACGCGTCCCGATTCGCAAATCATCCGTTGGCATCTTAAGGTCGCTAAATAATTACTTAGCCAATTAATTATTTAGCCACCTGAGGATGCAAACGGATTGTTTACGGAGCGGGTTGTGGAACTGAATATACTCTCCGTAATCGAACACAAAATTCTTTCATGGATTCTCGTTTATTTTTGTATGTACAACCTCCATTTTTCGTGGTGCACAAATTCTTGCAACTTCTTACCGAGTTAAGTATATTTCGTAGGGTCGCGCGTGAAACCTGCTCATTTTCACATGTAAGCATTATTGCTCCATCGCTTTAACGCCCCCTTCGTAATTTTTTCCCCCCCTAGCTTGGGAACCAGTGCTCTATAGGTAATATAGGCTCGGATCACACTTCGTTGTTAAAAAAAACGTCTTTTTTTTTTGTATTTTAAAACTCTCGCGTGAAAAACTTGATGAAACGTTTTGAATTTGTATTGTCCAACCCGACTCGCTAATTTTCTTAATTTTCTTTTCGCATTTCGGCCGCAGCGAGTCTTTCGCATTTGAAGCGACAGGTAAATAACCCGCCATCATGGCGTCCTTTGTTTTCTTCTCGCCTCTAAATTAAACACTGTTGATATTTCGGTCACGTTGTCGCTAGAGACGGACCGGACCACTGAGCGGGTAAAAATTCAAACTTGAGCGAAAAAATTACCGCTGAAAGTAGAAAAAGCGGCTCAATCATCCGCAAACTATGCTTAGACGTATATTATCTAAGTACTCATTTTTGCATTTTTTTTTCAAGGGTAAAATACTGTTAAAATATGTATACTAGTAGGTATACTATTAGGTTGGTATGCAGCTGACCACCCATGCCGTAGAAAATGGTTCACTTTGCCAATGTCACCCCTGTTTCAGGGTTGCAGGGAGTTGCAGGGTGTATGTCCATGAGACTCGGGTTTTTATATTGTAGGACCTCATGCGGCATGTTTAAGCGCTAATTTGTGCATGTCTGTTTGTGAAAGTGCATATATTGTGAATCTTTCATGTTCTTCGGTTTCAGGGAAAGGCGGCAGAAGTTGCAAAGTGTAAGTTGGTTTATTTTTTATGTACACATGCAGCATTTATGAGCTCAAATGTGCCTGCTAGTGGGCATGCATTAAATATGAGCCCTAAAATGTCAGTATATCTTTGTAATTTAGAATGATTGATTAAAGATGTGTTATGCATACATAATTATGCTCTATATCATATCTATGCTCTATATAATTTGTTGGTCTATTACATTTTTTGCCACTACATTCTAACATTCGTATTATAGGTAAATTCTAAATCATGACTAGAAAAAGAACGTTTTTCTGAACACTCCCGAAGAATTCATGTTATGTATTGTTAGAATTTTCTTGTATAAAAAAAATTACAGTTATCTTGCCGGTACCTTGATCTCTGACACACCAAACCTTGATTTCCAGTGTAAGTTTACTCAGAGCGCGTCCTTGGTTATTCCATTCAAGCTTGCTCGTTATTTATAGTCTTGGACTAACTACCCCGAGCATAAAACACTATGCTCAAATTCAACCGTGGAGTTATACCGAAAATATATTACAACTAGAAGCAGCGCCTCTAGCAAGTGTCTTTAGTTTGTATACATTTTTGGGAAAGTTGAATACTTGGCGCACAGATTCCACTGATGGAAGACCTTCGCCGTAACGTCTGAAGGGTGAACTGTTACTTTAATGCAGTGGTTCCCAAACTTTTAATGTCGCGTACCACTCACAAAATTATAAATCAGTAGCGTACAACTGACGTGTAGCAGTTAAAAAATCGTTCAAAATGATAAAGTAATAAAAAGTGCAGCAACTGTGTATGACAACATTATGATTATTTATTAATTATAGAAAAATAAACAATACCTACTCTAAGTGCGAAAAATGGTACTGCATGTTCGAGACAAGAGCGAAAATATATGGCTCAGTTGTACTTAATTTTAAGCGCAAATTAGCGTCTATATTAAGCTTATTACGGTATTTGTTTTTATTATCAACATAGTAGAAAACCCGCTCTCACAGAGACACGTGGTTGTAAATGGAATCAAAAACAGTAATGCTTTTTTGGAAAGCGATGGATATTCATTTTTTTTTTTAACTTTTAGACAGAATTCACGCAACTCCAGTTTGTTGAATTCCGCTTGCTAACCTCCATCGCAAGATAGTTCTATCAGAGATTCCTTTTCACTTGCACTTAAATTAAACATTATCCAGTACGTGTCAGAGCGCGAAATTTAAAAACGTTTTATCTAATTATTAACTATGTACTGCCCTATGGCCATGGCTGCTTGCGTACCACCTTATGAAGCGTCGCGTACCACCTTATGAAGCGTCGCGTACCACCTTATGAAGCGTCGCGTACCACCTTATAAAGCGTCGCGTACCACCTTATGAAGCGTCGCGTACCACCTTATGAAGCGTCGCGTACCACCTTATGAAGCGTCGCGTACCACCTTATGAAGCGTCGCGTACCACCTTATGAAGCGTCGCGTACCACCTTATGAAGCGTCGCGTACCACCTTATGAAGCGTCGCGTACCACCTTATAAAGCGTCGCGTACCACCTTATGAAGCGTCGCGTACCACCTTATGAAGCGTCGCGTACCACCTTATGAAGCGTCGCGTATCACCTTATGAAGCGTCGCGTACCACCTTATGAAGCGTCGCGTACCACCTTATGAAGCGTCGCGTACCACCTTATGAAGCGTCGCGTGCCACCTTATGAAGCGTCGCGTATCACCTAATGAAGCGTCGCGTACCACCTTATGAAGCGTCGCGTACCACCTTATGAAGCGTCGCGTACCACCTTATGAAGCGTCGCGTATCACCTTATGAAGCGTCGCGTACCACCTTATGAAGCGTCGCGTACCACCTTATGAAGCGTCGCGTACCACCTTATGAAGCGTCGCGTACCACCTTATGAAGCGTCGCGTACCACCTTATGAAGCGTCGCGTACCACCTAATGAAGCGTCGCGTACCTCTGGTGGTACGCGTACCATAGTTAGGGAATCACTGCTTTAATGGCTGAAACGAAAAAAAAATAACAACTTGAGATGCGTATCCGTGACTTGGAAAGCAGATGTGCTCATAACGTGACGGATGGAGGGTTTTTTTTTCAACTTTTTCTCTTCAGAAATAAACATGAAAAATGTAATACACTCTTTTATGTCTATCTTTTTTTCTCTTTTGAATTCTATTTATAATGTGAAACCTCAATTTTGTTCGCATTACGGTAGTTTTTCTTTATCGTTCGAAATTTGAATTCGAAACAATTCGAAAACCACATATTTGTTGCGAAATTTTGTAACAATAATCTTTACAGAAGGGTGTTGAATGTAACACATTTAAAATCATTTTTTGGTTACACAGACCTTTTCATATTATCGTCAGTACCTACTGGTATATTGATACCATAAAGGTGACACACTGAATAAGGGACATATTAAAATAACATGGGTCTCAGATAAATGCCCCATTTTTCCCTTATTTCCACGAGAGAAAACACGACGAAAGCGTGAAAATCCAGTAGATCAAAAGTTTTTCATAAGCACTTCCTTGTAATTAGTTAACTGACTAAGAAATTATTACCCCCAATAAAATATTTCATAATTAAAATCTGAAATCAGTGAATCCGCACTTATTCAGTTGACGAAATTAAAAACTCCCATCAAATGCATGCCCACAAACAGACACGCGTAATTGTACGCGCTTACAAATGCTGAATGTGTACTTAAAACCAAACCTCAAATGAACATAAACCCAGCAACTGTTGCCGACCCTCCCTGAAACAGGGGTGACATTGGCAAAGTGAACCAATTTCATCAGCCTCACACCGACCTATAAGTCAAGAAATATAAATAATAATTAACATTGAAGTTAAAACAGGTGAACAACAAACTCTTAAAAAGAATTAATCTATACAAAAAAGTCAATAATTAAGATAAAAAATCTAATCTAATCTAATCTATTCTAAGTTGCAAAGATATGTTACATTGGAGATTCACATTACATGCATTCTCACAACCAGACACGTACAAGTTCGCGCTTGCACATGCCTCATGTGAACCTACAACATAAAAACCAAATCTCAAATGGACATACACCCTGCAACTCTTGCCGTCCTTCCCTGAGACAGGGGGGACATTGGCAAAGTGAACCATTTTTACAGCATGGGTGGTCAGCCGCATACCAACCTATAAGTCAAGGAACACACACACACGACAAATTACATTTTATACATCACTAAATAATAATATCCAATTCAAAATATCCATTTACAAATAAAAACAAATTCCATTTTAATAAACCCTAGCCGCCAACATTACAGATCAACCGCCATTTCTTTCTGTCCTTACATACTTCTTTCATTTCCTCCAGAGTCATAATTTTCTTCATACAGGCTCTTCTTTTATTATGACTCTGGATATTCCATTCATTCGCAATTTCGGATATTTGGTCCATCCATACCTTTCTCGGTCTTCCTCTACCACGACATCCATCTATTCTACCAACATATACTTTCTTCGTTAGTCTTTCCTCATTCATTCTCTCCATATGCCCAAACCATCTTAACAAACTTCTTTTAATCTTCACTTTCACACTTTCTCTTGCACCACATTCTTCTCTTACAAAATCATTCCTCACTCTGTCACTCCGTTTTTTCCCAATCATACTTCTTAGAAAGTCCATTTCAACAGTATGGACTTTACTAATTTCACTTTCATTCACCGTCCAGGCTTCGCTACCATACATCAAGGTGGGTAAAAGTATGCCACTGTGTACCGCAGATAAAAAATAAAAAGATAAAAAATAAAATACAAAAAAAAGTACATAAGTACTCCACCACGTGCCAGCTCTTGCTTATTACAAAAAGAGGCCACTTCAATTTAAAAAGAGTTCTGATGGCAGATTTTTCTCGAATTGGACTCCTTGTGTTAATCTTTCCTAATAATATTTCAGTTCTGCACGTTCTTGTACAATTACAATCGAACTTATTATTGGTGCAAGTAAATAAATATTAATTTTATTGAAACATTGATCTTGTTTACATATATTATGATAACATTGTATGTATTTAGTTTTCACGTGTAAATAATATATATAAACTAAGATACTATAAAATATTATTATTAATTTTCTTATCTAGCTTCCTGACTTCGTGTGAATTTCCATATCTGTCTAAACATGGTAAATAATATTTGATTGGTTTGTTTATCAGTAAATTTTAGTGTTTATACATTAACTCATGATTATTCGAATTTTTTATTTGATACATTTTTTTATTGACCTACTGTCTATCTATCTTTCTTATTATATACCGCCCATTAAAGATATGATATACTGTTATAACCATACATAGTTTTTGTTTACCAGAAGAATAAATTTCCACTGATTTTTAGAGTAATACATTACGTTGGATCAAATATTTAAATAAGGTTTATCAAAAGAATACCTAAAAGATTTTTTAAAGGAATTTGAATTGGTCCACCACAATATATTCCGGTATTGTTACCTTACCAATGGAGGTAGTTTTTTTGATAGTGTTTTTTTGTGTTCTTTTCCTTACAAATATTCGCTCAAGCACTATCTTTGTAAACGTCTATCTTCTGGATCAATAATAAACTTTCTGCATCATCAAGAACTAGTATTTTTCTGCAAGTCCTCAGAGATCCCGAAAACGACTACAGTTTAATGTCCGGGTGTTTCAAAGTTAGCATATGTGACTTCAAACTGAAAAGAAATCTATCTACGCGATTCTCATGAGTTGTACGAATTGGCTAAGCTGAGCTTGGAACATGCGGGCCTTATTTGTTCCATTATCCGTCTTTTTTCATGTCTATTTTTGTTCAGTAAAACACATACTCAGCTGTCAGTTATTTTCTGCTGTTTGCGTCTAAAACAAAGCCATTTTGATGTGTAACTAATTTCGGCACGCATTTACCGTTTATTTAGATGTCGAACTGGGTTAATTATCCACCATTTATGCTGTGACGCCATGAGATTACCAAAAACACGTGAATCTGAGTGCATAATGAAGCCGTATCAACCCACCACAATTTCTACATCAGGTCATGGTTATTGGACACGGTTTTCAATGTATACAAACGCTTTATGATACCTAATTACATTATTAATTGTTATTTTCTAAATTATCAAGTGAATTATGTTAATGGCTTCGTTTTCTGAAACAGATTCGCGAGATAGGTTTAACTATCCTTCCTTGCCGTTCTTGTTCTTGTATCCAACCGTCATTCCTCTAGGCGTAGCCAGTACCTCCGCAGATATGTGTTCACTTTGTTCTGTCCTTGAACACTTCTTTCATGTCCTCGTCATTCATTATATATTTTAATGTACGCTCTTCTCGTTTTCCCTCTCAAACCAATACGAAAATATTTAGCCTTTTCCCTCCACATTTTTGTCTTTGATAAATGTGTTTCGAAGAACCTAGAGCAGTATCTGTGAGTAAGCTGCTACACGGATATTAGTGAGTTAGATGACAAAGAAAGGCGCTGTTATGAATTTGCGGTCTTCAAACTGCTGAAGCCAATGGATGTTGTTTGGTAAATATTTAAAAATATAAATGGTAAAACATTGTTGTAATTCACTTTATTCTTTTTGTTTATGCTCCAATATTTTCGCCTAATGAGGCATCTTCAAGAGCAGAATGGTTACAAATATATTTTTATAAAATAATTTTCAAAAAAAAAAGAATAAAGTGAATTAAAACAATGTTTTACCATTTATATTTTTAAATATTTATAAAAATGGACTTTCACTGTGTTAACAGATCAACACTAAAAGATGTTATTTGGATTTTCTTTAATGAAATACTTCTTAAATTTAAGTATTTTGGCTACTATTACGTTGAACTATGAAAGGTAACATTTTAGACAAAAGCCTTGTAATTTCCGATATTTTTACCACGTTGATTTATGGATCTGTAGTGTAGTTATTAATAATTTGGCAAATTAAGCTGTTTGTATGCACAAGTTTTCGGCATGCAAACGTCCGATATTAATTGTCAGACTTTTGCCAAATTGAAACCGAACATTCTATAAGAAAATGAACGAGATGAAGAAGATAAGGCGAAGTTATTTGCGTGGCACGCCGCCCGTCGACTGTCGTAAACAAACTTCCGACTCGCTACTAAACTTTGCTGCCGAATTTACTTTCCCCTGCGATGCTCATGCGCTTCTAAATATTTCCAAGTAAATTAGTGAAGAGAAAACGCGATTCACTCGCCTGTTTTTTCCTGCCGAAACAGATATCAGCATTGTCAATAAATGCGTTGTGAATTATATTTTATAAATCATTATTGAATAATTTGAAATCTAATCTAAGCTGCAAAGATATATATCTAATCTAATCTAATCTAAGTTGCAAAGATATGTTACATTGGAGATTCACATTACACGCATTCTCACAACCAGACACGTACAAGTTCGCGCTTGCACATGCCTCATGTGAACCTACAACATAAAAACCAAATCTCAAATGGACATACACCCTGCAACTCTTGCCGTCCTTCCCTCAGACAGGGGTGACATTGGCAAAGTGAACCATTTTTACAGCATGGGTGGTCAGCCGCATACCAACCTATAAGTCAAAGAACATATATATCATTTAAGATTTATATTAAATGCATTCCCACAAGCAGATATGTATAATTTCGCGCTAACACATGCCGCATGTGGACCTACAATATAAAAACCCAATCTCAAATGAACATAAGCCTTGCAACTCTTGCCGTCCTTCCCTGAAACAGGGGTGACATTGGCAAAGTGAACCATTTTTTACAGTATGGGTGGTCAGCCGCATAACAACCAATAAATCAAGGAACATACATGACAAATTACATTTTTTTTTAAATCAATAAATAACAATATATACATAACATAAAACCAATTTCACTTTAACAAACCCTAACCGCCAACATCACAGATCAACCGTCATTTCTTTCTATCCTTACATACTTCTTCTTCCAGAGTCATAACCTTCTTCATACAAGCTCTTCTTTTATTATGACTCTGGATATTCCATTCATCATATCTGTTAACTCAGGATCAAGGCTATCGTCAAGAAAGCCTGCTTTAAACAGAAGCTTTTTTATTTTAAACACACCCTACTAATCAAATTACTGTTTCGTAACGTTAGTGTTTGTTTGTCGTATGCCCATTAGAGGTAATTTCACATGAGCGATGTTTGTATGTGTACTGAACCAATGTGTCTTTTGAATACTTGGAATTTATTTTTAAAATATTTAAAGCAACTCTCAAATTCTTACGTTTTACGTTTTTTTCTTAGCTCAGATTGTGTAGAATGTGATTCTTAAGACAATTTCATTGAAAGGTCATCTTTGAATCAAATGGTAGATAAGCCAGAAAATTACTGGGGAATGATGTGTCATGTATCGGCAATATCCTATATCTTCCCATTTAACATATTTGAATTATTCACGATAAAATATTTGTAGGTATAACTTATTTTAAAGAGCTGTGCTAAATTGTATTTTAAAACTGAAAACACGAGTGTGACAAGTTGAGCATTGCTTTAGTTGCATTGAGAGTTGAGACAGGTCATACATGTCACATTCCAAGTGAAGTATTTGCCCGGACGCTTCCCAGCAAATTGCCATCTGGCCGGGGTCCCATTCGCAGAATATCTACAGACAATTCTCGTGTGTGTGACTTTGTACATTCGCTTTTATCGGGCGCTTAGATTCTTGGATATTCCCGTCCAGCCAACTGAACTATGCAGGAAGAGTCAACTTTGTCCTGGTGCACTTACTTCCATGAAATGGCCGAAGGGATTCAATGAAACTTTGCGATTTGTATGTATTTTTATCTAGTCAACGAATTGTGTGTGTGAGGCAGCTCAGCAGAGGCTCTGGCTTCGCGAAAAAAAAAAAACGCCACGCAACTAAGCTGCACATATAGCGTAATTTCTTGCCGCGTTATCCCCGAAGGGTTTCGCATGTGGCGAGCGGAACCTATAATTTATTTAAAAAAAAAATAGGTACAGTTGAGCTTACTATTAGGGTAGTATAAGATATTTTTATCAGTTTCTGATCGTACCGCAGTGCATAAGTAAGTAAACAAACCTCACGTAGAAACCCCTGTAGCGCGAGTATAAAACTTTGCGTAAATTCCCCTTGATTGCGTCAATGTAAAAATGTATGGAATATACAACAGCACCCCTAGTGAGTGATTTAGCTTATAAATATTTTTGCATTTGAAGCAGTCGAGTTAGTTTACGCAATATCTTATACTTGGAGTATTGAAGTCTGCAGTGCCGCTGAGAGGGGTGAGGGAGAGTTTGGATGGTTTGAGACGTTTTGGAAAGTAACTTAAAGTGCATACGGTTTATATGATATTGAATTTAGTACAATTTATCATACTCCGTGTGACAGCTGTTCGTAAATCATAACTTGTGAGGTATTGACGACCTTAAGGCGAAATGATTCACAGAGGGATAAATCTTTTTGATGGATTGTATTCATCCATATAAATTTAGTTAATAAAATGGCAGTACCCGGCGTACTGCGTTATGCCATTCGGGCTTGTGGAATCAATTTTTTCTACGTATAAGGGAGACAGTTTCACGCTCATACAGAGCAACAAAAAAAATGTTTGTAATCCGGTAGACGTCAAACTTCACGCTATCTATCTTGAGTGTAATCTACATTTTTGTGAAAAATTTGTCAAAATTTGATGAGCGGCATGGGAAGCTTTAATATTAATCTATACTCTAAGTTGCAATGATACGTTAATAGCTTAATAATACGTTAATAGTTAATAGCTCACAAGCAAATTTACTTACAAAATATTAACCCAGATTGTAAATGAGCATAAACCTTGCAACTCCTGCCGACCTTCCGTGAACAGAGGTGACATGCGAAAAGTTTTTCGAAGGTATTTAAACCTGTTGAGAATCTGCCTGCTTACTAAATCCGCCTACCACAACCCAATGACAAATATTTTGTATCTTCCTTACTGACGATGTTATTCACACTTAGCAAATCCGTGGCTCATCCGCCGGCTGAAGTGAATTCTTCATTTATAAACGGCAATCCAGAGATCATACTTGGATTAAATTTTCTGTGAATATAATTAAGATTTTACCTTTACCTTACCATATCGGATAACTTGTTTTAAACTTCAAATATTTTTTTTACATTATTCATCAACTAAATAAGATTTACATGTATTTTTTCAATCTATGAATACCACACACTCATCTCATGCGTGAGTCATCAATTGATGGAAAAAAACGATCTTAGAGAATCCTATTTATAAAGCAGCTGGACGCATGAAATCATCTTTCGCAGCTTGAGAGATCATTCCACGTCAATAGTCTGTAATGATCTGGATTCACTCACCGGGCCAGTATTCCAGAAATAATAACTAACATCTTTAAAGTGGCGCTGCTCATCATATGCAGACCTTTAAGGCGTGTTATAAAGCTAAATCTGCCGTTTTTGTTTCTTACACTTTATGGTCTTAGCAAAATAGTTACAGTAATGAAAAAAATCAAGCATGTTTATTAATTTTTTATCCTAATTATAAAGCTTGTACAAAATATATAATTTAAGAATTGCCACCACAAAAAAATATTTAAAAAAACGCGTTTTTTTACATTTTTAGCTTTTTTTTCGTTTGTGCTGTATTTTGGAATTTTTTTTTTGCTTTTTAATTACAGAACTATACATTGTTTAGGTTCCGTATTCAACATTTTTTTTATAATGTAAATAGTTTTTGAGTAAATATGGAAAAACTGAAACTACTTAATGAATTAAATTTTAATTAAATCAAAGAACACAGTTTCCATATTTACTCAAAAACTATTGACATTATAAAAAAAATGTTGAGTACGGAACCTCAACAATGTATAGTTCTGCAATTAAAAAGCAAAAAAAAAATCCAAAATACAGCACACACGAAAAAAGCTAAAAATGTAAAAAAACGCGTTTTTTTAAATATTTTTTTGTGGTGACAATTCTTAAGTTATATATTTTGTTTAAGCTTTATAATTAAGATAAAAAATGAAGAAACATGCTTGATTTTTTTCATTACTGTAACTATTTTGCTAAGATCATTAAGTGTAAGAAACAAAAATGGCATATTTGGCTTTATAACACGCCTTAAAGAGCTGCAGAAGACAGGGAGAATGGAGGAGAAGAGTGAAAGAAATCCCAGGATTGAAACTAGAGAAGATCTTCAAAATTAGAAGATTCCCATACTTTAAAGTTAGAGCTAAGTGACGACATAATTAAACGAACATGGGTTTCTCAGATGAATGCACTTTTTTCCTATTTTCTACGAGAGAAAACACTAAAAAACTGTGAAAATCCTGTATTTTAGAACTTCTTCCTTTAATTAGTACTTTCTTATAATTAGTTCTTTAACGGTGAGAATTTACCCCCAATTAAATGTTTTATCCATGATTTCTCAGTGTATCAGCACTTATTCAGTGATACCTTTAAGGTGGCGATTTATCGGGTGTATTCCATTCACTCAACATTTCTCGTTTATTTTGTAAATGATATATTTCTCATGGTTTTCAGTGCCTACATCTAGTGATCAGTAACAGTGATTTCGTTATTAAATATATCTATCTTAGTTGAAAAAACATACTGCTTCTGAAGTGGAGACTGTAAGTGACTTAAAAAATCCCACTTAAATTAAAAGGGATACTTGAGATCTTGAAGCCACTTCTGCAATGAATTAATTCTATTTATTTCTATATGCTTCTCCAAGTGTGGGGTATGTTCATAGATAATAAGTATGTTGTATCGTTAATTTTTGGTATGTATTACACGTCCAAATATGCCATAGATACGTATTCAATATAATCATATTTATGTCAAGAATTTACTTCTAAACCAGCTACACACACTTTACTATTAGGCTCAGGCCACTTGAGGAATTAGTCCATCATATCGCAACCATATTTCTTTCATTCAAAATCCTCAGGATTTGTACAAAGCGATGTTGTTCTTCGAGTCAGCTTCACACCCTATTGTTACAGTGACAGGTCACGTCTACTGCTCTCTGGTTTCCCGCGTAGAGATCATATATGCAACAGTTTGCTGGATTTCATAGTTGGGTAATCTCCACACTCGCTGAGTGAAGAGTTTTCCTATTCCAGAAGTCCCTTGGTCGACATGTTGACCCAGGCTATTCCAACATTAGCTCTCAGCCTGTTTAGGCATCTCCTTACAATTTTAAGAAAGGTCTTCTTCAGGTTGTACAAAGTTCAGAGGATTTTCCTTCCACATTTTTCACATTTTCCATCGCTAGCGATCAAGAGATTACATTTAGAGTAAATGCACTGTTTTTCTAACTATACATACATAAGTTGATTTCAGTGGTACCTAATGCACAGCAGAAGAGTTAGATTCACCTTGTTATTCAAAAATGTTTTTTTATCTTTCATCGATATATCACAATTCAACCAATATAATGATCGAATGATTCAATTTCAAACTTCGCATTCTTGATGTCGATAAACCCCGCCCACTGCAAACCAAACACCTATAATGTCCAACCATACTCAACCTGCGGCCCGACAGGCTTTTTTGTGCGGCCCTAAACATATTTATTATCAGGGACGTGATTTACAAAATAATGCAGCAATAATAAACCCGATTTGTTTAAAATTGTTAAAATTATCTCAATTTCAAAAATTACACTAATTTTGAAATAAACGCTTGTATGTACATGTTATTTTTTTTCACTACTGTAATTTTTAAGGAACCGTATGCTGATAATGATAAGTGATATGTACTATGATTATTCTGCTTTAGTTTATAATTTTTAAAATTTCAAATGGTTTTCCAAGAAAATGGGTTAGTTACGGCCCGCTTAGCTTTTCAAATATACGAGTATGTATGTGGCCCGAAGACAAAACATGTTGAGTATCATTGCCTTACACAGTTTTCAACCCAAATTCCCCACAGCCTCCTGGCATATCTACAGCGCGGAATCATCAACATATCCGACCGATACTGATGGGCGTTTACCCAGATCTGCATGTGTTCAGACCTCTCAGCCCGCACTCGTAGCCCGCAGGTATGCCAAGGTCGCCCGCTACGTGGATGTTGATAGTCTACCACGCGCTCACACAGTAAAGTAACCCGTTCGATAAATAGCTGCTCGGCTCGGCTCGCATGCATATGGATGCGCTGGGACTCCTTGACGAGTTCTAGGAAATCTAGCGGCTCACAGTTGTGTGTGATTTGTGTGTGCAATTTACAAGGCTCTTCCATGTAGCATTTCCTTGTGATGTATTGAAGAAATTTTATGTAATTTTTCTCCTTCTCAATCTTGTTCCTCATTGCTGAAGGTTGTGACCCATGTGTAAGCAACCACTCTTCTCCAGTTCTCTCTTGACTGCGCTGCCCGCAGCGCTCCAACCACCGAGGTGCCTGCTGCTGTCTTCACATGATCGGTTCATCGTATGGGGATCTTCCTCTTCCTCTTTTCCCCTTCAAGCCACCGATCACAACCGGAGTGATGGTAATCGGTGAAACGATTGGTAAAAGTGAACCAAGTTTTTACAGCATGGGCGGGTCAGCCTCATACCAACATATTAGTCAAGGAATACCCAGGCTTTATATCGCCACCTTAAAGGGAAAATTTAATAAGTGCTGAATCACTTATTTGAGAAATCGTGGATAAAATATTTTATTGGGTGCAACTTCTCATAGCAAGTGAACTAATTGTAATTTATATAAGTAAGTTTTATCTCGAATAAAATAGGAAAAAAAGTGTATTTATATAAGAAACTGATGTCAGCTTCATAATATGGCTTATTCAGTTTTACCTTTAAGGTTTCGATATGCACTTTGGCAGTCATCTTACTGAGTACTAAACGCAATACCAACTTTTTGATACATTTACTTGTTGCCCTACAAACGCTGTATAGTATTATTTCCTAGTATGAGTCATTTCCTTTGCTCAATGAAACGTAAATACTAAATACACACGTATTGAATTACCAGGTACATAGCTGCAGCCATATCTGTAATCCAATGAGTTATTATCACGCCGGCGTTATACCTTTTTGAAGCGTTCTCCGTGGTTACAACTTATATGGGCTGTGTTAATAGCTGATAGTGCTAATATGGATTACCGCCGAATTGGATTTAGGTACTATTGTATTGTTCTGTGTACGTGTGTACTATGAGAGAGAATCTCGCCTCTGTTTTCACACAACCTTAGCGTTGTACTAAAAATGCTTGTAAACTTAAAAGCCCACTAGATATGCTGTGCTAGTTTCTATATATTTTTTGGTAAACGCTAAAAGGTAGGCTCTGCGAGGCACAATTATTTAATCTCACCGCATCCTGTTTTGAGTATCGGCGTTTACGTAAGGCTAATCAATAAGCCATGATTATAATTCCTATTTCGTCACCGGAATCGATTTCTTCATCTATAATCTAACACGCAAAGATGTACTAACATTCAAAATTCACATTAACTGCATGCCCACAAACAGACACGTGTAAGTTCGCGCTTACAAATGCTTGCTGCGTGTCCACTTACAAATAAAAAACGAAACCTCGAATGAACATAAATCCTGCAGCTTTTTCCGATCTTGTCAAAAACAGGGGTGACATTGGCAAAGTGAAGCATTTTTTACAGTATTAATGGTCAGCTTCATACCAACCTATAAGTCACTGAATCCCTAGAAAAAAATCCTTTCTTTAATGAATTAAACTATTTTCTCAAAAAAATGATTCTTAGGTTTTTCACTTTGCCAATGTCACCCCTGTTACAGGGAAGGACGGCAAGAGTTGCAGGGTGTATGTCCATTTGAGATTGGTTTTTATGTTGTAGGCTCACATGAGGCATGTGCAAGCGCGAACTTGTACATGTCTGGTTGTGGGAATGCATGTAATGTGAATCTCCAATGTAACATATCTTTGCAACTTAGATTAGATTAAATTTTCTAATGTTTGCACATTCACCGAGTGAAAATTCATTTTTAATTTCTATATATAATCTATAATTAAATTTAATTTAATTAATATAATTAAAAAACTTTTTATTTAAAAAACACATAGTTTTTATTTTCACATATGAGTTATACTGCCTAAGCGCTGTCGAACCTGCTCGGTTCATCATCAGCCTCTGATGATGAACCGAGCAAGTTCGACAGCGCTTAGGCAATATAACTCATTATGTGAAAATAAAAACTATGTGTTTTTTAAATAAAAAGTTTTTTAATTATTAAATTAGATTAGATTAGGTATAAGCGCCCTTGGGCGGCTAGTAGTACATAAGTACTGGCATTCGCCTCTGGACTTCTATAAGCAAAATTATTGAAAAAACATGGACATTCTTTCCATGCAAAAAAACAGAAAAAAGGTCTGCACCGAGAGCGTTAAAATTTCCCCAAGAAAATGCTTTCCACCTTCAGTGATTTGCACTTTTAAGCGAACACTACTTCCAGCGCGAATTGAGCAATTATCGGTCTGGGTGCCATGGGTTTATTTTTAGTCGTAATCTATCGATTCACGAGTCGGTGGCTTCGCAGTACCAAAGAAAGCCGACGTCCTTGATGAAGCAGTGCTGTGAGTGCTCGAGACCGCAATTTCCTTTCTATTCCGCCCAATGACCTATGAAATGTGCACGCCTCCTTCAAATGTCAACGTCATGCCTGGCTTCGCAGATGATCGTGGGCCGCAACCTCGAGCGTGTATATTGCTTCGCAGGCTGATTTTTGATTATTTCAAACTTAAATAAACTATCGAAAATTGTGAAATAAAATCGGTTATTTCTTTAATCGATTTCGTCATTCTCAACCTTGCACGGCCACCCTTTTCTCCATTTTACACGGTCCGGTTTTTTCTTATGGTTTGAGATCGCCGGGCAAACCGTGTGAAAGCTAACACAATTATATCCTCCATACATCACTTGACTTTTGATCCGTCACCGGACTGTGCCGTGCGAAAAGAGCCTAGATTCAACATATAAGATTTGTATTGAAATTAGATAGTGTCAAGGAAAATTGCAAGGAATCTATGAAATCATTAGAGGTACTAACGGGGAAACACCGCTGTGAAATCTTTATCTATCGCCTTCTTTCTCGAATACCACGTTTTTTTCCATCGCAAGCTAGTCCACCAATACTCCTTTTAGCTACTTTGTTATGTTTCGTCCATATAGACTTGCTTACTTAAATATATCCCTTATAATTATAAAATCCAACGGCCTCCCCATACAAAATAAATGTGCGTTAATGGATGACAAACTGAAGAACTCCTGAACAGATGCACGTCATATTCACAACAAATATTGTTCAGAACTTGGGATGTGCATCCTCATCATTAAAAGATTTTAAATTGTTGTTTTTTAAATAAATAAACATGATCGATCACAACACCTTTTTATGTAAAACCTATGCGAGAAACAAAACTCATTTTGACATTCGAATTTCAAATAAATTGCCATCACTTCAACATAGGCTTCAAAGTTGCCATACAAGTCGATTCTTTTTCGGTTGAATTCCGTTGAGTACCTACCTTTATTCTTTATTTATTTCAAAATTATACTTCAACCAGTTATAACATGTTTTTTTAGAAATAATTACGATCGATTAGGTCAACTTTTTATATGGAACCATACTTTTTGCGGCATTTATTATTTTTAATTTTACAATATTTAATCTACGTTGCATAGATACATTAACATTAATAATTCATATTCAATGCACGCCCCCATGGAGACACGAGTGAGTTCGCGCTTATAAATGCTGCATGTGTATTAACAAATAAAAATTTCAGCCTCTCATAACCATAAGCCCTGCAACTTTTGCCGACCTTTACAGAAACAGGGGGAACATTTGTTAAGTGAACCCATTTATGCGATATGGGTGGTAAGCCTCATACTAACCCTTACGTCAAGGAATTTGAGTTTGAAAAATCCTTAAACAACGGTTACCTTAATTTATAACTTAAGTTGCACAAAAGAGTTTTGATGATTCAAATATAATGCACACCCACAAGCTGGCAAATGTCATTTCACTCTATCATATAATTGTGGCAGTTGATGTTTTTAATATCAGAATATATAATCTAAGTTGCATAGATACATTTACTTTTATAATTCATATTCAACGCATGCCCCCATGGAGACACGAGTGAGTTCCCGCTTAGAAATGCTACGTGTGAACTTACAAATTATTATTAAGGCCTCTAATGAACATAAGATCCGTACAAATTTTGGAGACCGTGCTTTCTGTGTTGCGGGTCCGGTGGAGTGGAACAGACTGCCACCCGGAGTGAAGAACTCCAAATCTATGGGCATATTTCGCGGAGCTCTCAAGACGCACCTTTTCAAAAAGTCTTATCAGTGATCGGAGAGGGCCCTTGAGGTGTGACACACACAAAAACGGCGCTCTCTTATCATGTGCAATTAAAAATAAATAAGCCTGATATATATATATATATATATAATATAAGCTCTGCAATTTTTGCCGACCTTTTCATAAACAGGGGAACATTTGTAGGCGAGCCATTTTTTACGATATGAGTGTTCAGGCTCATACTAACCTATAAGTCAAGGAATTTGAGTTTGAAACATCCTTAAACAACGGTTATCTTAATTTATAATCTGAAGTTGCAAAAAAGAGTTTTGATGATTAAAATACAATGCACACCCACATACTGTCAAATGTCATTTCACGCTAACATATAATTGTGGCACTTGATGTTTTTAATATAAGAATATAAATCTAAGTTGCATACAAACATTAACATTTATAATTCATATTCAATGCATGCCCCCATGGAAATACGAGTGAGTTCACACTTACAAATGCTGCATATGTAATTACAAATAAATATTTTAGCCTCTCATGACCATAAGTCCTGCATCTTTTGCCGACCTTTTCAGAAACAGAGAAACATTCGTTCAGTGAACATTTTTTTACGGTATAGGAGGTCAGCCTCATACCTCATGCACATGCACACAAGATACTCAGAACATGAAAGAACTAAATTACCCTTTTACCGTCATTTTTTTTCAAATTACTTTTTAAAGCATTTAATTACAATGAAGGAGGTGTGAGGAAAAATTATTGCGAAGCCAGACTTCAACTGCCCGAAGGGCCTAGCAGACAACCGTGCGCAGCACGGTCGGTCTGCTAGTATATATATATATTTGGATGACTTTTCTTCTTTTGGGGGCCGTTTAGTGGCTCCAGCCACCCCAAGGGCGCCAACCGCTCACTCTCTTCTTGTGAAGATGGTGGTCTTCAGCTCCTTCCTGAAGCGCTCCTCGCTGGTTTCCGTCCTCAGCTTCAAAGGCAGCCGGTTCCAGCACAACGGTCTCGCCGAACTGAACGCCCTATCCCCAAAGCCCGTTCTGCTCCGTCGAGATGGCATTTTCAGCTTGTTAATAGCATCACTCTGCACCGAGCGAAGAGTGCACCGCTTATCAAAAATCTCGTCAAGCTTACATAATTCGGCTAAGTAAGAAGGGGCCGTTCCCCTGAGTGATTTAAATACCAACAGGCACATTTTGTATTCCACTCTCTCCGGGACACGCAGCCAGTGAAGATTCTGCAATTACTTAAGGGTCCATCATTGCACAGATCTTGTCCAAGCTTAGATGGTCCATCCGCTGGAAGTTCCGAGGCAATCATTGTTTTAAATTTTAGACCTTCACTTAAAAAAAACATTGGTTAAGCGTGGAGGATACGCAGCAATTGTTTCTTCTTGTGAAGCAGATCAAGACTCTTTTGGGGTGTGAAAACACGGGGGAAAAAAACACTTATACCATAATTTTCAATGCAATCGGCAAGCACTTTTTGTCCTGAAGTAATTTAATGTCACCTTTTAACTCAGTAGGAATACCCATCTTTCGTGAAGCATTTAATTTGTCACAATTCACTTAACTTGTATTCTGACGGGCTTGATCCATTATTTGAATAGATGAATTGGCTCTTAAACAATAAACTCGATCATTTATGCATGTAAATCATTCATGTGAACAAAAGCCAAATGAATTCATTATTTGATTTAATTTTTAGAGGCAATAAATCTCGAGTGGTTGTGTGGGAGGTACGAGCATACTCTAATATGGGTAAACGTACAGACAATAAATGAGGAGAAACGAGCATATATTCTGTATTTGTGTGAAAGTCTGCCAGAATGAGGATTAAATAGACTGCAAATACGTGTTTTTATATTATTTGATTGCGTACTTTTGTGGTATTAATTATTACCAGAGATTTATTTATTTATTAGGAAAGACGCCAACAGAACATTGTAATTTTTTTTTCACAAAAACAAAACATAATACGCATGTACATACGAGTATGAGTCATCAATGCTCCAGTGACGCTTTCTGTCACATAACTTATACAAATTACTTATTAAATAAAGTTTTAAACTTTCAATTTCATGGTCGTAGTTATATTACAAATTGTCATTGTGTTCTCCTTCGGGTCTGACCATGGTCTTTCCATCTGCTGACGTCTCGCCTTCTCGAGCAGAAAGCATTCTCAAGGCGAGCTATCAAAGATGTGCTGTTTTTTTTTCTTTGGATAAAAAATCTAAGGTCATGTTCAGCACAAATGTCATTGTGACAAAATTGTTAAAAAACAAGACTGCAGTGAGACGAGTATGAAAATAAAGGAAGCTTTTGTTGTACTAGTTTCTACGTATTTTTAAATACAGGGTTGATTTTATTGTCTCGGATCTCTTTGTTAGCATATGATAGAATGATTTTATTGTTTTACAACCTATACAGCATGTGTTCAATCTTCCCTCATCAATCTCTATCTATTTTATTCAACGCTTTCCTTCTCCAATTCTTATGACACTGTTTCGTATTTGATCTAATGGTGTTTTTTCTTTTTGTTTCAGGTAAGGAACCATAAAGTCTCCAAAGCCCTTCGCAGATCTCCTTTTATAGGGCAGTATACTTTTTAACCATGTAAATTTGTTTCTTAGATTCAAGCACTTTGCCCACATCTTATATAATCACAGGAATTTACACTCATTTCGGTAAAAAACACTCATGTCGGTACTACAGGTACTATAATAGTAATTAAAATGGCACAATTTTATATAGCGCCGTTTAGTGGCATTAGCCACCCCAAGGGCGCTATATCCTAAGAGACATATTTGTTGTTGTTAAGAAAGTTTTATTAAATTCTTTGACGAAAAGTAATTATTCTATGGATGCCCATGGCCTCAACATAGTTCATCATTATGAGGTCGCAACTCTTATGTCTGAAATCTCCCAAAATTAAGTTACGGTAGAGATATAACTGCTGCCTCAAGTATATGTACTACTTTGAAAAATTCATAAATATAAGGGCAAAAAGAAATAGTTACGGATATGTATCTTTTGATTTCAAATTGTTAAATTTAATCTGTTCGCCTTATCAAATAAACATCAGGTTATGCCGGAGAGATGTTCTCCGGGATCTGTGGGAGCTGAAGCTTCCCGACGTTACGCTCATGTCTACGATGGGCTTCTCATCATTTCACTTTCACGTGAGAAAGTCCATCGTAGACATGGGCGAAACGTCCGGAAAATCCAGCTCCCACAGACCATGGCAACAGATCCTGGAAAACATCACTCCAGCATCATCAGCCGGGCGTGTAAGCCTAAAACTCTTATTCAAACATCAGTGTTTTATTCTCTCGCAATCATCAGTATTTTCATACATGTGACATCACTTTATTCCCTATCGAGGTAACCTGGAAAATTCACAAGAGATTTCGGCTGTGCCGACCTCTTGGTGAGTGAATAATTAATGAGAAAATTTAATGAGGGGTCCATTGTTGCCTCAGACGTTGCTGCGAGCCCGAAGTGGACGGCATGTTGAAGAAGAGCGAGTATTAAACTCAACGTAATGTCGAAGCGTTCACCGAAAAATGGTTTTACGACAAATCGGTCACAGACAACTCGTTCATTGACTAATCTGTCACAAGACAGTTCGTCCGTACGACTATTCTGTCATCAACATTTCGACCACAGATAACTCGTCCACAGACACATCGGTTACAGCTCGGCTTTGGACAATGCGGTCACACAACAGTTCGTCGACTGGACTTTTCGGTCACATGCAATATAGGTCCACAAACAGTTCCATCACAGAGAACTTGCTGCTCTCAAATAAAACTTTGTTATTACTGTAGTTTTTATTAAATGTCGTATTCTGTGATGGAAATGTAATTTGTCTTGTACTCGTATGTTCCTTGACTTAAAGGTTGGTATGCGGCTGACCACCCATGCTAGTTGCAGGGTGTAAGTCCATTTGAGATTGTGCAAGGCATGTGCAAGCGCGAACTTGTACGTGTATGGTTGTGAGAATGCATGTAATGTGAATCTCCAATGTACCATATCTTTGCAACTTAGATTAGATTAGCCTGGGTCAACATGTCGACCAAGGGACTTCTGGAATAGGAAAACTCTTCACTCTGTGGACTGTCTGTGGACAAGTTGTCTGTGACCAAAATGTCGTTGAACGAAAAGTAGCGTGGACGAACTGTCGTGTGGCCGCTTTGTCCATGAACTAGCTGTCTGTGGACGATTTATCTTTGACCAGTTTATCGTGACACACGAAAAAGCACATGATCAGCGCCTCTTACGAGCGTTTTAGTTTGTAGGCATTTTTTGTAAAACGCTGTTGTCGGAGTTTAACACTGCTACGTACGTACTGTTCACCGTCCTTCCCGCTGCCGTAGATTAATTAATATTAACGTTAATGCTCTGATTCGGACAACGCTGACGCACTCGCCGAGTGGACTGAGAGATTATATGATTTTTAATGCGGAAATGTGTTGAAGTTTACGTATATTTTAAAATGATGAAGCGCTCGCTATACTTTCGATAACTCAAGTGTATTTTTGCACCACTTTTTAAGAATGTATGTACAGATCTCTTTAAAGCTTTATATCGCTACCTTAAAGGTAAAACTGAATAATTGCTGATACACTGATTTGAGTAATCGTGGATTAAATATTTTATTGGGAGTAACGTCTCAAAGTAAGTGAACTCATTATGAACTACTACTCATGACAAACTTTTTAAATACAGGATTTACACACTTGTGTTGTGTTTTCTATCGTAGAAAATAGGAAAAAGCTGTATTTCTCTGAGAAACCCTTGTTGTCTTAATGTTACTTATTCAGTATTCCCTTCAAGGTATTTTATTTTTTATTTATTTATTCTTAAAGACACCAACAGAACAAAGGAGTTGCACATACACAAAACACAAAATACAAATACATAAGAATCTCCAATGCTCCAATAAAAGGTACCTATCGCATAATCTTATTTTAACAATAATTGATGCCGGCGGTTCCGAACTTAAACGCACATACAAAGTTACAAGTGTGGCCACACGCATACATACAGAATACAATGCTGTACAGCGATAACCAACGCACACACGCAAATTCATAGAACGTCACAGGCAATGTCTATAAAATGCTTGAAATAATAAATAAATGCTTATAATAATGAAAAAAAATAACAAAACCATAAAACTACACATAAGTTTTATAAGTATTACGTGAAACAAGTAGTAGATAGATTAAGCCTGAGTAAGCACAAGAATAGAAATTATACACATGTTTATTTTGGTCCCTTCATTCAATTCCTTGTTCGTTCCATCTCTCCTCCTTGCCTCACCCATTTCACTCTCATTACAATTCATATTTTCACATTTTGAGTGTTCCTATTTATTTATTGCAGGAAACAATCAGTTTTCTGAACATTTGTAAATCAAGCAGAAAAAGAAGTAATATAAGTATTATGTGAAAACAAGTAGTAGATAGATTAAGCCTGAGTTAGCACAATAACATAAATTATACATAAGAAATAAAGAAGAATATTAATGAAAAATAATAATAAAACCATAAAACTACACATAAGTATTATAAGTATTACGTGAAACAAGTAGTAGATAGATTAAGCCTGAGTAAGCACAATAATAGAAATTATACATATGTTTATTTTGGTCCCTCCATTCAATATTCAGTATCGATATATTCCTCGGAAATACAATTTTTGTACGGGAGTAGTCCGATGTCTATAATAATCTATAATCTATAATCTAAGTTGCAAGGATATATTCATTTAAAGCTCTCAGATGTATGCCCACAAACCAACAAGTGTAGTTCGCGCTTACAAATGCTGAATGTGTACTTACAAATAAAATCCAAACCTCAAATGAACATAAGCCCCACAACTTTTGCCGACCTTCCCTGAAACAGGGGTGACATTGGCAAAGTGAACCATTTTATGTGCTAGGTATTAAATTGCAATCTCCTCGAATGGGGGTTCTAATACCGATTTAAGTTACACATACATCAGGGGTATCTACCCTTTCATACTTTCCTGTTTCGGTCCGGATCCGGTCGCGAAATAAATAGGACCGCCGGATCGTGTGCAAGCTAACATACATTCCCATACACTACGCAACTTCCGATCCAGCACCGGGCCGGAGCTTGTGAAAAGGCGCTTATAGTGCGACCTTGCCCCCAAAGGGTCACACGAGGCGAGCGGGATCGAACCCTGTCTCTTTGGCTTTTGTCATCTACAAACATAACTATCTACCGGACTGTTTAAATGTTCTCTTTTTCACGTCATAGTTGAGTGTAAACGTGAAGTTGGATACTTGGTCTGTTTGATGTTACATCAGTCTCCCGAAATCCATTTCATTGGACAGTTATCTGAGCCCAGTAAATGTAAGATAGTGTGATTGTGTTTGTCCCTGCACGGGATTCGTATGGAGCGACATAAATCTGGATTAGGCCAACCGTAGGACGTCCTCGAATCCCGCCTGGGATTCTCTACACATTTGCTTACACATATCAATATACTGCTACGTATTTCGTTTATTGCACTTATTTGTTTCTCTTTTTTGTGTCACCTCTACGAATCTTAGAATCAAGGATATCCGAAATTGTGAATATGATATCCGTTGTATTGTATCCATTGTAAATATCCGAAATTGCGAATGAATGGAATATCCAGAGTCATAATAAAAGAAGAGCCTGTATGAAGAAAATTTTGACTCTGGAGGAAATGAAAGAAGTATGTAAGGACAGAAAGAAATGGCGGTTGATCTGTAATGTTGGCGGCTAGGGTTTATTAAATTGGAATTTGTTTTTATTTGTAAATGGATATTTTGTATTTGGATTTTATTATTTAGTGATGTATAAAATGTAATTTGTCGTGTGTGTGTGTTCCTTGACTTATAGGTTGGTATGCGGCTGACCACCCATGCTGTAAAAGTGGTTCACTTTGCCAATGTCACCCCTGTCTCAGGGAAGGACGGCAAGAGTTGCAGGGTGTATGTCCATTTGAGATTTGGTTTTTATGTTGTAGGTTCACATGAGGCATGTGCAAGCGCGAACTTGTACGTGTCTGGTTGTGAGAATGCATGTAATGTGAATCTCCAATGTAACATATCTTTGCAACTTAGATTAGATTAGATTAGAAGGAGATTTTTAATTTAGATGCTGCCACTCAAAATAGAAATTAATTCAGCCACGATGCCCTTCAGCTTCCTTGAATTCTTCTACCCTCGATCTTAGTATAAATAATAGATGTCCAAGGTTATGTTTTTGATTGTTGGTAGTACTCGTGGTTATTTTATCGGTGTAGGACTGTAATATTTTTATTTACTTTGGGTTATAAAACGTTAATAGGTGGTTCTTGAGATATAAACACAAAATTCATGTTATAAAAGGCTTACAGATGATTGTTCGCTTTCCAAGACGAGGTGACAAAGTAATTCCATAGAATTTTTACGCTCTCATGACGGGTGGTTGATAAAACTGTTATCACTTCATCATCACGCTGAAGAAGCCCATCGCAGATATGGGCAAAACGTCAAGAAGCTCCAGCTCCGACAGACCACGGCAACCGCTCACGGCAAGCAACTCTACCGTCTTGTTGACTTTCAAGCTTACCTCTTATTTTATTAACGTAACTTTATCAGCCTGGTGACAAATAAGGCTAGGTTTCGGAATACCTACAAATTCTTTGCTGTGACAGACTAGTAGGCAATCATAAAATAAAATCTTGCGTACCTACATATCGTCAAGCGTTTTATTCGTGGTTTATTGCCTATAATGATAGAACATACTAATCACGATCCATTACTATTGACTTTCCTCTAGACCGGACTATAATGTAGACTATCGCAAATTGTGCCCAATCAATAGCTATCATTTCGTGTTGCGTTTCTATAAGCAGCTGATGACGCTGATTATGTGCGTTGTACGACACATCCCACAAAGATAACTCGCTCACAGACAGATCGTCCATTGACTAATCGGTCACTCGACAATTACTCCACACGTCTATTATGTCACGACAAAGGTCATAGAGAACTTGGCCACCGTTTACTCGTCCACAAACATATCGGTCACGGAAAATTTCGTCACATGACAGATCATACACATGACTTTTTGGTCAAGGATATCTCGGTCACGTTCAATATAGATCCACAGACGGTCCCATCACAGAAAACTTGCTTTCCAAAAAACCTTTGCAATTACTGTAGTTTTAATTAATTGTGGTTTTCTGTGATGGAGCTGTCTTTGGACCATATCGTCACCTTAAAGTAAAACTGAATAAGTGCTGATTCACTGATTTGAAAAATCGTTACCAGCCCCCTCGGGAGCTGGGAAACCCCCATTTCAACTGAAGTCGTTGGTGTAAGGCCGGCCCCCTTACCCGTAAAAATAAATAGGTCCCGAATCGCCACATGTGACTCCTTCGGGGATAACGCAGGCAAGAAGTTACACTATATGTGTAGCTTAGATGCGTTTTTAGATGCGATGCGTGGATAAAACATTTTAGTGGATGTAACTGATTATAAGGAAGTGCTGATGAAGTAGTTTATAACGACAGGTTTTTCACACATTTTAGTTTTTTTTTTGTACAAAATAGTAATAAAGGTGCATTTAACTAAGAAATCTGTTTGTTGAAAATTGTCACTTATTCTGTTGTAGGTACCTTTAAAGTATCCATACATCGGATGTGTCCGAAATATCGTATGAATTAACTGTCGTGTGACCGAACTGTCCGTGACCGGTGTGTCTATGGATAAGTTATCTGTGGCCGAATCGAGTTGTCCGTGACCGAAATGTCGTTGACCGTAAAGTCGTGACTGCTGTCAGTAGACGTGTTGTCTGTTACCGATTTGTCGTGGAACCGATTATATTATATGCCTTTATAAGTAAGCATCAAATAAGTACTGCTTACCGCGAATGTGACCGATTACACGCCATAATGTACCCGCTCGTAAGTCGTTCAATGAACTTCAATTCATGCCGGAAGGACTTTCATATTACGGCTGCATACTTGTTGAATAAAATTATCAAATAAAAAAAAATGTATGTGCATGCTTAGCGCAGAGAATTCATATTAAAATCAATTGTTATTCTATGCAAGTGTGTAATGTATGCATAGAAGGTGTCAGTGTGTGCATAATTTTGATTTATAAATGCATGTAAAAACATGCCGATCCACGTAACTTATTTATTATCTTTTCGGTGTTAGTCTCTTACCAAAAAATCTAGTATTTATTCAGAAATAACATGTTAACCAAAGGAAAGTTATATTAGAATAATTAATTTGGGGACCGCTGTACTTGTGTGAATCACACCTCAAAAGCCCTCTGCGAACTTGATCGTTGCGATCAGTGACGGCTCCAGGTAAGGTGCATCGGTGCATTGCACCCCCAGTAATAATGCCACGATCCAATACTTACAAATTATTAGGGTTAGGGGGGTAATCGATGACGGCTAGTATATAAATGCACTGCTCGATGAAAAATCGAAGAGCCGTCACTGGTTGCGATAGAAAGCTTCAGTTCTTAAGAAAGATACTGATCCTTCCGATTGAAAGGCCATAGCGCCTACTCTCAATATACACTAACTTATTTTTCACCTGATAATTTTTCATAATTTTTTGTAATATTTCCTATTCGTCGCATTTTACTGTGTGTTAACCTCATTTTATTTTATTAATTAACCCAAATTGTTGTTGCCTATTTATAACGCTCGCTTTTGTCACTTTTGTAACGGCATCTCGCGCGCTGCCGGCCATTCCGAAATATACACTCAGTGTACACACTTCTTGTTGATTCAATATCCAATTATTCCGAAATTAATTGTGAGACCCGGTCTAGGAGGGCACTCTGAAAATTGGTTCAAATAGGGATGGGCGATGCATCAAAAGTACCGAGGTAAAGTTTTTCAATATCGATATTGGTTTTGGCGTTTGAAATGCGTTGAGAAATTTTTGTAGACTAAATTTTCGACTGATATTTTTTGCAATGCATTTTTGCTTGGGTGCAAATGAAGCTTTGTGTTTGTCGACGGTGTTTTTTTGGCACAAAAGACGATGATCATCAGTTTTTTGAAATGCCTTTCTACCTCCCGTCGAAAAACTTTTATGACAAAATTTTCGAAATTTCCAGACGTTACCCGCTAGCGAGCGATATTTTTTTGGGAATTTCGATATTTTTATAAGTATAGATATATCGAAATATATTATTTCCTCGGTATATTTCGACAGTGTTTGAAAATATCGTTTCGATATACCTATTTTTTTGTTCATTTGCCCATCTCTAGGTTCGGAAATACGTGCAAACGGTGGATGAGGGATAAAGTAGCCGGGAGAGTGGAAGTCTGGGGTGGCTACTGAGGGGGGCTGGGGGGGGGGGATAAAAGTGGTATGGGTAATCGTGCAATTAATTTTTAATTTGATTACTGCAAAGCTGTTGGAATTTTTTTAATCGCTGCTCGTTTGATGATTGATTTGCGCGTAAACCATTTTGGCTCTGGCTTTTCAGTATTTTTCGTTAAAAAATTTAGCCAAACTCTACCCACTGGATTCATCGAAAAATTGAAATCATTTTCCGTTGTATAAAAAAATATTTTTCAATTTATTTTCACGCATTTAGATGAGATTCTCTCAACACTTAATTAATTGCGAATAGGTACAAAAATCTTGTTTGCCGATTTTGTTTATCGTAGATTTTAAAATTGATTCATTGAATTCCGTTTTTTTTTTTTTATTAAAACACAAACCGTGCTATTCATACACGACAAGTGTATGGCTCATCCTCCACCTACGGTCAATTTTACATACAAATAAATTGCACAGAATCTGCACTCGACTTTCTTGCATAAATTAACCCACTGTATGACGTATGTAAAGCTAGAATCATCAACCAACTTATGTAGTTTCAATAAAAATACAATATATTCAATAATAAATTTATTTTATTCCACCGCGGTGTATACCTGCATACTCGTACAATATGGATATAGCCATATAAATACTTAAATGAATATAAATATTTGGATGATTTATTTAGTGAGCGCCGTTTTGCCTAAAACACACCTCATGTACTTCTGCGAGGTTGGTCTTCTCTAGAAAAAGCGCCAATTATACAAGAAAGATCCTTGACTTATAGGTTGGTATAAAGCTGACCACCTATAGTGTAAAAAATAATTCACTTTGTCAATGTCACCCCTTTTCAAGGAAGGTCGACAAGAGTTGCAGATTTTATGTTCATTTGAGATTTGGTTTTAATTTGTAAGTACACATACAGTATTTGTAAGCGCGAACTTACACGTATCTGTTTGTGGGCAAGCATTTGATAACAAATTCGAAAACAAATTTTCAAATCAATACTTTCTTTATAGCCTTCAGCTATAGCAAGAAAGTAAAAAGCGGTGATCCATTGATATATTTTTTTTGTGAATAACACTGAAAGATGTCAGCTTCTTTGCAAGTCGATTTTCAAAATATTAGATTACATGACAAATTGTATCAAAAAAAATATTAAATTCAGTCGTTCAATCTTCTTCAACTCTTGAGCAACGAGTTTGTTGTTTTCATGATTCAATTTGAAGCAGTAGTTTGTTATTGTTGGCGGTTTTATACCATGTTTTTTGTTACGCACGAAATTCAATATTATCCTGTCGGCATTCTTCATATTTTCGACACGCCATATTGATTTGCTGTCACAAGATGGCGGAGCTGCCTGTCTTATCGCTTGTTATCAAACTCTCCTCGTCTTCGTCTCCGATAGTCTCCGTCGCGGTGAAGAGTGTGGTAATTAGATTGGAGAGTGGATCCGCGAGGAGTCTGCCCGGGAAAACGTTGTCATTTCCCGCCGAAACAATGCCTCGTGAAATGTGCTTGTAAACCGCAATCATGTGTTGCTTAATGAGATGCGTCATCTTTCTGATGACTTTATTTTCAAGTGCTGGTTTGAAATATGTTGAAACTCAAAACACGTGTAAAATAACACTTCGTGTAAACGGTTTTATTATTTTTAATTAAAAAAAAAAAATTTTTGTTTTATTCCACATTTTTTTCTTCGAGTCGTTACTAACGTTTTCGGAGAACCTCCATCTTCTTATATATATCTAATAATAAAAAAAACGAATTAAGGGAAGTTGAATTAAAAAAAAAAAAATAACGCTTTCCATAGCGCATTCCTTGAATTATAGGTTGGTATGCGGCTGACCACCCATACTGTAAAAATGGTTCACTTTGCCAATGTCACCCCTGTTTCAGGAAAGGACGGCAAGAGTTGCAGGGCTTATGTTAATTTGAGATTGGGTTTTTTATATTGTAGGTCCACATGCGGCATGTGTTAGCGCGAAATTATACATGTCTGCTTGTGGGAATGCATTTAATATAAATCTTAAATTATATATACCTACCTATCTTTGCAGCTTAGATTAGAAAGCGTTTATCTCGTGTATGGTTTTTCCACTTTATTCACTATTCGTAAAAGGCGTTCCTACCCCAGCAGTCTTTACATAACCACCCATCATGAGTAACTTTTTACAAAGAAAAAAAAATTAAAAACCCTCAGGCTTCTTTTTTATCCCGTTTTCTTTTAAATAAGATGCAACCAATGCTTGCATTCAAAATACGACGTTCAATATCTGTCGTAGATCGTAGATTTTACTAGCTGGGAGATCCCGGCTTGCACAAACAACGTTAGAAATTGGAACCTCCCCAAAGGGATACGTTTGGCACAAGTTGCCTTGCATGCATCCCGAGGTGAAGACACGCTTTCGTAATGGCTTTCCGATATCACAGGCTGGGCATAATTTATCATTTGATAATGAGGATCCCAGTTGGCGAGTTGCTAGCTTTATTCCAAGCACAGAAGTAAGTTTTACCATGAAACACTAAACGCACACTAGGCATGCTGTTTCAGTTTACATATTGTTACAAATGTTTTATAGTATGTCTGTGTATGTTTACTTATGATTGTGTGTTTTTACTTGTGTGAGTGTGTATCCAGATGTACATAGGTATTTGGATGGTTGTACTAGCGTTCGCTCGAAGCTTCTAAAGTAAAAATAGTCAAGCGTGGTCTGGCGTATGCCAGAGTAACCCTTATACACCTATAAATAGAGATCGCGATGCTTTGAAGGCAGACTCTTAAAAGAGGCGCCGAACTGACCAGTACAAAAGTTAACTGTAAACCAAATGTGAGTGAATTCTAAAATAAATTGTGTAAGATAAATTAATCGAAGTTTTATTAAATTGAACCCAAGTAAATTCAAACAAAATATTTGAAGGTCCATAAACGTTATGTTATTTTTCTTTACGTGCCTTGTCTTTGGTGACCATATTGGCAAACATGGCTCTGTCCTGCGCTGTTTGGAATAATCATGATCATCATCAGCTCGACAGCCTTGGGTGGGCCTTGGCTGAATCCAGGATTCTCCACCCTCGCCTGTCCATCGCCTTTGCTCTACAGTGCTTTTCGGAATAGCTCCTGCAAACTTCGTATGTCGGTCCCCTCTCTGTACACGTACAAACATTGCTCATGTGAAATTACCTCTGATCGAAAGATAAACAAGCACTAAGGGAACGATATATTAACTAACCCAACAAACACTTACTGTAATTGGCTTTTATTCATGCACAATACGCCGAAATTAAATCCAATCCTAGTGACACCTTTTAGAAAGTGTTAGTAGGATTAGTGAATACTGGAAGTAAGTGTCACAGTCATGTAATAAAACAGACCACACATAGCATTGGATCCTTGCGAACGCTATGGTTGTGCACGAACTTAACGTTTGATACTGGAAGTACTTTCTGGTGGATTCTCTGAGGGAGCAACTGGCCAATATCGATATTCGATATTTCTCTGTATCGTACCTGTTATGCAGTGCGATACAAGATTGGTTTGCTCGCCGTACCGCTGAGATTGTGGAGGTGAATGCAATTATAATCGTGTTTGAACTGTGCCCCCAGTAAACGCTGCCACTACACGGTGAAAATATAATATTTGATTAGCCTTTTTTGTGGTGTGTACAACGAAGAAAGTGTTAAGAGGAAATGTCAGAGGAAAGTGTTTAAGGGGAAGACCGAGGATAGACCAAATAGGTGAGATTGCGAAAGAATGGAACCTGCAGATAGAGAATAAGAGAAGAGTATGTATGAGGAAAGTGATGAATGTTGGAGAGATGAAAGAGATATGCGAGGACAGAAAAAAGTGGAGACGCATGTGTGGAGGTACCAGCCACTCCTAGTGGAACTGCGGCAGGATACAGTACAGTATAGTACCTTTTGGGAAATAGACATAGGGAAAGAAATCCTAGTTTTCCATAGCTAGTATTTTTTTGTGACAGTCGTATGTCTCTATGGAATTATTCTCGGCGAGCAAACGTCTCACGTCTATGTGATAGATTGCTTAGCAAGCAATAACAAATGGTTTTTTTGCCTTATCTCTGGCAAACCCGTCCGTGTGAGGTTACAATTTTGTTGTCTTTGTTATTAATTGTGCCACTTCATTGTTTGCTATCATTTAAATTTCAGAGAGAGCTAGAAGCATTCAAGTAAGGTTTGTTGTTTGCGTGCGTACACAGTTTACGGAAAATGTAACAATGAAGCGACACAGACTCTCAACATTACGGGTAAAAATGTGTACTACATTTGAAAAAAAAAATTTTTTTTCGCTCACTCTAAAAACGTTGCCATTGTCAATCGAAATTTGTTGTTAGTACTCGTACCTCCCCCTGCAGGATGGAATTCTTACTATTCAGTAATGTTTTCATAATATTAACGATCCATCGTCGTGGCGTTCCATGGACACTTCTTCCATAAAATGGAAAATTCCATCATCAATCATAGATTAGCGGGAAAAGTGCCCCCGGTATAGAATGCAGCGATACATACATAACTTATTGTTATCACAAGACTGCAAGCGAGGCTTTGACTGGCACTCAGTTCCAATGGAGCACGGCGCTTTGTAATCCGAGACTCTCGCTGCTTCACCGAAGATAAAAAAATACTGCAAATGTAAACAATGCAAGGAAACAGAAACAGCGAGTGCATAAATAAATTGATATTATGCTACGAACTTGACCCAAATGTTTATGTGTTTATCAGAGGTTATATTAGTTCCTTGACTTATAGGTTGGTATGCGGCTGACCACCCATGCTGTAAAAATGGTTCACTTTGCCAATGTCACCCCTGTCTCAGGGAAGGACGGCAAGAGTTGCAGGGTGTATGTCCATTTGAGATTTGGTTTTTATGTTGTAGGTTCACATGAGGCATGTGCAAGCGCGAACTTGTACGTGTCTGGTTGTGAGAATGCATGTAATGTGAATCTCCAATGTAACATATCTTTGCAACTTAGATTAGATTAGATAAGATATGATTGAAAGAACCGAAGAATAAATTCATTCGAACGTTGCCAATGAGTTTTATCTTCTAAGCGCCTGTTCACATGGTCTGGTGCGGTGCTGGAGCGGACGTCGCGAATTATAACAATCATTTTAGGATGATTACTTTGGTGAGCGCTGTTTTTTATCTGAATCACAACTCAAGAGCCTTCTGCAAGCTTGGTCGTCGCTGCAGAAGGCGCCATTTCTCAATTAAGACCCAGTTTGTTGTAAGGAGCCAATGCACCATTAGTGACCGGACCGTTAAAGGTATATGAATTTTTGAAACCAGCGAAGGGCATATTTGAAACTATAAAATGTATTTTTTTGTGCTCCGCCGGGATTCGAAACCGCGACCTTCCATTTACGAGTCCAAAAGCGCTACCACTAGACTACGGACCGGTTCGAAAAGTGCATGGAGATGCATATTAGCTTTCACACATTTCGGCGTCGTTTCACACACCGGATCAGGGGTGGATGTTTCAACGGCCGTCGGTTGATCTTACCGTACCTATTTGAAGATAGAATGGAATTAAATATGGCGTCGTATCAACAGATCATCTATTTTATATAGAACAACGATCAGTTGTTCAGGAACCGCCATGTTTTATTCCGTCCTTATGCAAATAGGTAGGTACGGTAAGATCTACCGACGGCCGTCGAGACTTGCACCCCTGGGATGGAAGTCTCGTCACCACGGTAATTCTTACCTACCGAAAATCGGTAATATTTGTATGAAGAACTGTCAATCCAAGATGGCCGGAAATGAACAATTGATTAGTCTTCATACAAATATTACCGATATTCGGTCTACCGAGGTAATTTGGTCTACAGGTAACAATTACCCTGGTGATGAGACTTCCAGCCCAGGGTTGGTTTTTAGCGATGTTTGTCTATCTGCTTCTCCATTCCTTCCCATCCCAGGCAATGGTTTTGATCTCCTCATTGGAGGAGCAGCCCACGGTGCGGAATTTACGCGATGTTTTATACAAGAGGCACAGGTACGGTGGAAATGAAGCATTTGAGAAGCATGACAGGAAAAACTCTGAGGGATAGAGTTAGGAATGAATGGGTATAAAAAGAATGTAATTTGAAAGAGGATGTGAAAGTTAAGGTACAAAAGAATGTGATGAGATGGTTTGGGCATGTGGAAAGAATGAATGATGATAGACTGACAAAGTGTGTATACAAAGAAAGTGTGAAAGGAAAAAGAGGGAAGGGACGACCGAGAAAAGCATGCAGAGGGATCAGATTGAGGAGATTGTGAAAGAATGGGATATACAAAGTGAGCGTAAAAGAAGAAAATGCATGAAAAAGGTGATGGATATGAATGAATTGAAAGAGGTATGTAAGTATAAATAAAAATGGAGGCAGCTCTGCAGGGGCTCTAGCCACCCCTAGCGGAATGGCGACAGAGTTACAGTTACTTGTTACTTGTTTCTGTTTATCATAAGCCTGATTCAAGGACTCTTCGTGCTGTGCGACCAAATAACTTGATGCTTGGTCTCCCGCACAGAGTGTGTCCTTGTGTCGGCAACAATTATAATTTGCCTGCTATTATTTCTTATGCGGTGCTGTTGGTTATCACGTAAGTCGTACGGTACAAACGGCATGTTGTTGTTTTTCCCATATCGTGCATACAAAAGGTCATGCTGTTCCAACAGCTGACCTTCCGGCACATTTCCTTCCTTCTCACCGTCGATATTTCGTCCCTTCAGTGCCTGTTTGGCTTATCTACCATTTGATTCAAAGATGTCATTTTTCACGCTTTTCGTAATTTGACAAAAACAGCACAAGGAGTGCCACCCGAGGTATGCTATGAGCTTCAGGAACATCGATTCACTTACTTTTAGAGTCATAGGCACGCTTCTGACCTCGGCTGGAAGTCTTATCACCACGGTAATTCTTACCTACCGAATATCGGTAATATTAATGGTATGTTTTTGTGCTCCGCCGAGATTCTCACCCACGACCTTCCATTTACGAGTCCCCCAGCACCCGAGGGATGGAAGTCTCGTCACCACGGTAATTCTTACCTACCGAATATCGGTAATATTTGTATGAAGACCTGTCAATCCAAGATGGCCGCAAGTGAGCAGCTGATTAGTCTTCATACAAAACTTACCGATATTCGGTAGGTAAGATTTACCGTGGTATTGAGACTTCCAGCCCCGGAGGTTTATTTGTTACCGTGCCGTCGCGGGAAGGCCTGCTGCCACTTGAAAATACATAGCCTTGAATGAGCGTCTCTGTGATGTGGGCCCTTCTGACACATACACGCGGGACGGGTATGCGAAGGGTTTAAACATAACTTTCAATTAAATTGTCTTAAGATTCACATTCTACACAATCTGAGCTGAGAAAAAAACGTTAAACACGATAATGTAACGAGCTGTTTTTAAATATTTTCAAAATCAATCCTTCTATCAAATTCTTTGACTTATAGGTTGGTATGAGGCTGACCATCCGTACTGTATACAAAATGGTTTACTTTTCCAATGTCGCCCTGTTTCAGGGAATGTCGGCAAATTTACAGGGTGTAAGAAATTACCTACAATGGACATAAGACAAACAAGCACTAATAGGACGATTTCTGTACCTCCAATTATATAACTTAACGTTCAAATTCTTTACCCATGTATGGAAACAAAAACGCTCGCTGTATTAATTTCTATACAGTTTTCGTTGACTCTTTTACAATTTTTACTTCGATACGTGATTTATGATACCTGTTCATGTTTCATCGGACAACAATAGCCACATTTCCTGGTGATTAATCACAGCTGATCCAGCTGTATACTACTTCAGCACTTGGATATAAACATTGTCATGCTTTTCCCAAACAAAAGATCCACCTTAACTCGTCGTTTCGTTTTCGCTCTTGTTGGCGTTTATTTTATTCTAGCAATAAAAATACGTAAAATAAATTGAAAAAGGTAAAGATGTTGTATACGTACAATAAGTTTAAATGAAAGGTATGTAGATAAAATTGATATGAAGCTTCCACGCTGTGTATTTATAACCTTTGTTAAAAAATATTCATACGAAAATTTGAATTATGAAAATTGACAGGTTTCTTCTGTCTTTCAAATGATAAATAATGAATTGATTCCGATCACATATTTATATTTTTCCTCGATTTTTGCTTCTTTGAAAGTCGCATACGATTGAAGAAGTTTCGAAAAATTCTGAAAGCAAGTGAAGGAATGACGTTTTTATAGTGGGACACTAGGCCAGTATATCAATGAACTCGGCACAAAATTAATAGACAAAAAATGGTGATGTCACATAGCCGGGTTGTTGAAAAGGTAAACTTTACCTTAAAGTCTGCCTTAGACCTTATGTAGTCTGTAAAGTATGTTCGCCTAGAAAAAAATCCAATATCATATTATGTGCTCCATTTAATTTATCGTATTATTTATTATTCTCGCATACACGTGTTAAATTTTGACAAATTATTCCATCAAATCGAGGAATTTATGACTTCAAAATATTTAAAAAAAAAACACACCGTGATTTTTTGCCACCACGACTTATCGGCGCTAAATTTCATCGGCGGATTTATCTGAGAGCATTTAAAGGGAGTCCAAAAGAGAGACGCGAGGGTTGAAATTGCCGGCTGCAAAAAACAAACAGTTATGAAACCGTTTGGGGCGATGCAGAGAGCGGTGTTTTTTTGTTTGTCCAACTGGAGAGCGGGCTGTTTGCCCGCGCCGCCTATCGGGAAACCGCAGCCGCCCCCGCCTACCCCTCTAGTCTGAAAACCGCCCCTCGCTGGAGGGACAATAAACCTTTTAGGGCGAAATATTACCATACTCAAAAACAGTTTTCTGTGCGCGTTTCAACTTAGTTAATAACAATGTTGTCAAAATAGGATGAAAATATAAAAAGGATTGTTTACTATTATATTTTTGAATAAATTTGTGAAGAGGAATGCGATGCATCAATCTGTATTTAACTGGTCAGAAACAGGTATTAAAATTCTTCTCTTTCCTTCTTCCTCAGCCTTTCTAAGTCTATTCCTGGACGTAGGCCTCTTCCAATCTTCTCCATGTTTGTCTTCAGCCATCCCCCGCTTGCAGTTACCTTGATGTCGTCCAGCCACCTCAGTTGGGGTCTTCCCACTCCCAGCTTGGACATCCTGAGTCGCTACTGGACGATCCTTTTCGGCCACCTGTCATGGTCCTGCCTTGCGACGTGACCTACCCAGCGCCACTTAAGCAGGCCACTCGTTGTATAACATCAGTGCGTCTACGGATCACTTCCTTAAATTTATCAATGAATCGTTGATTTATAATTACCTAATGAAATATATGTTGAATTAGGGTAGAAGTTATGGTCAAGTGGCCCTACGGGAATCGAACCAGCGAAATTTATTTCAAATACACTAGTCGAGATCGAGACCTACTTAGCGCCGATTTAAGGTGTTTAGGGAGTTTAAGAAGCATCTATCAACATCTATTGGAGATAAGACAAACAAACAAACGGGATAATCTAGCGCGAGTTCCTGATATCATTTTCACTTGATTCCCTAAACTCTGAGTAACTCCAAAAGCTAATGCTGAAATATTCAGTAGACTTAATAACTCGGGCGCGCGAGAAACTGTGTAAAATGTGACAATCATATTTATTTAGGTGTCATAATGGAATTAACCAAAATGTGTACGCACACATTCCTTGCGATACTCCAGTCGGGCAATGTCGCAAATCCATTTAATCACTACACCAAGTATAACAAACATTTTACGTTCAAACTCAAATGTAGCGTTTAACTAAAAAACATACATAAATTAAGACGCTCCCTGGGGGTGATGTTTTACTTGCCATACATTCCTTGTGATACTCCAGTCGGGTAATGTCGCAAATCCATTTAATCAGTAACCCAAGTATATTATTTTACGTTAAAACTTAATCATAGCGTTTAACTTAAAGTGTATAAATGTTTGGAAAGCAAGGCACTCTCTGGAGGTGATAATTGAGCTTTGGTACATTTTTTGGTTGAGTTTGAATGTAACTCTTTATACTCGGGGTGTAGGGACAAAGCGGGCCGCATGCAAATATCACATCCATAATGCAAATCCTTCAGAATTATTTATGAGACGCCGAGACTCCCCGGCTTGCTGCGACAGGAATGAGAGCAAGAAGGTTAAATTAGTGAAAAAAAAATGCAAGGAAAACAAGGAACAGATGTACGTACCTCGTGCCGTTGCTATTACTTCACGGGAAGGCCTCCCGCCAATTAGAAAATACATAGCTTTGTATGAGCGTCCATGTGCTGTGGGTCCTTCTAACACATACATACGGGACGGGTATGAGTAGGGTTGGAGCATATTCTTCTACCCCGAGTTCCTACACTGGAAAAAATATCAGCTTTTAATTCCCGCGATCTGTAGAAGCTTCACTTGTTACGGATTACGCAACGTTTTCGCAATGCAAAACGCACATTCATTGTATTTCCTTACCGTGTTTTCCGCGAAGGACCCTGTGTGTTTTCTCAAAAATTAAGGGGTCTATCTTTCGCGAATCACTCGCTTAAAATAGGGTTTCCCAGTACCCTTAGCACGAGTTGCAAAACTTGAGAAAAGTAAAGTTTACGGAAAATATTAAAGCGTGATTTCTCCCAAAATCTGCCGTTTTTGTTTCTTACACTTTGTGGTCTTAGCAAAAGAGTTAAAGTCATGAAGAAAATCAAGTTCAAACCACCAAAAACGGCAGATTTTGGGGGAAATCACTCTTTAATAATTGTCGTAAACTTTACATTACTCAAGTTTTGCAACTCGTACTAAGGGTACAGGTCTCGGTGGGGCGTGTTCTCATTTCTTGTAAAGGTCTGACTTTGATTTTTGTTTTGGGTTTTAAATAAACATCGAAACGGAATATCATTTCTGTCATCCTCGGTTAGAGTCGAACCCCACCCGTCTGGCACTCTACCAACTGAGCTTTCAACGGACTATCATAGAAAAATCAGAAAGTTCTTCATATCGTATTGAGAAGCATATAAATAATTATATTTTAATCAACTTCAAATAAACGCCGTCCTAATTCTCTTATTTGTTCTCCAATACTAGGTTACTTACGTTATTTCCTTACAAGAAAATATAACTTTCTTCCTCTTGAATATGTTATTAAAATAGCCTTTTATTAAATTTGCCATTTTCATTTTTTCTCCATTTATCTGGAAGTGAAATGACCTTCTTGAAAGTAAATAAATTCTGCTGGCCAATTCTACGAGTACCACCACTTTTGTGTTTGCTCTTGAATGCGCTTAATAATCCTTTAGCCGTAGCGCATTTAATATTAGCAAGTCGTAACATAGTGACAGCGGTTCTACGACAGATCGGTCACTGGTAGCTCGGCCATGGACAAATCGGTCACACGTCAGTACGTCCACACGACTTCACGATCAACGACATTTCGGTCACTCAATAAATGCTCCACAGACAACTATAATGGATTAAAACTACCGTAATTACGAAAGTTTTTGGTAGATCAAGTTCTCTGTGATGGAACTATGTAGACCAATATTGTTTGTGACCGAATTGTCGTTGACTGAAAAGTCGTGTGGACGAACTGTACCTGGACGAGTAATCGTTTACCGATATGTCGTGACACAAACAAGAGCACATCAAACGTGTGCAATATCATCGCAGCGTTGCAAAAGTAATACACCTGATACGGTTGTCCCGAAATGCCGTTGAACAAAAAGCCGTGTGGATGAACTGTGTCATGTGACCGATTTGTCCATGGACGAGCTGTATGTGGACCAGTTATTTTTTACCGATTTGCCGTGACACAAATACGAGCATAACACATTGCAGCGTTGCAAAAGTGATAAACCCATCAGGTTTGTCGCGAAATGTCGTTGTTAAAATAGTCGTGTGACCGATTTTTTCATGGGCAAGTTATTTTGTTATCGATTTGTCGTTACACGAATAAGAGCATAGCAAACGTACGTAGTACCATGATAGCGTTGCAAAAGTGATACACCCAGTATGGTTGTGGCGAAATGTCGTTGACGGAAAAGTCGTCTGGACGAATTGTCCTGTGACCAATTTAACCATAGACGAGCTGTCTGTGGACAAGGTATCGTTCATCGATTTGTCGTGACAATGATAAGATCATTACACATCGCTGCGTTGCAAAAGTGATAAATCGAGTAGGGTTGTCGTGAAATGTCGTTGACGGAAAAGTCGTATGGACGAACTGTCCTGTGGCCGATTTGATGGACGACCTGTCTGTGGACGATCTTCTTTCACCGATTTGTCGTAACACGAACTAGAGAACATCAAACGTACGTAATACAAAAGTGATACACCCAGCAGTGTTAATAATCACGAGACGACCAGCAGATGTGAGACACGCTGATATGTTCTGCGAAATGAAATTCTCCGTTATTGCGTTGCCATGAATATCCGTCCCAAAGGCGACTTTCTTTACAGGATCCGCATCGTGACATTTAAGCTTAACAATTTCCGTTTGTGCCATTTCAACACTTTGCAGAAATTTCTAGTTTTAGTTTTATCAAAAATGACATTGAAGTCAGCATATAAAAGACGGAAAAATTGTGACGTGAGTTGCTAAGCAAAGAGCTTTGTATATTTCTTGGTTGCTCAAGACCCTAGCCATCTATACTTGTGATGTTTTCCTGCTGAAAGGAATTAAAAATAAAATATTGTTATAATTTACATGAAGGCGCCTGCGTTTCTGCACATTGCATGTTAGCTTCTTGTCCCGTGTGGAACATTTTTGTTAACATATCGCTACAAGCTTAAACGCGTAAAGCCTTCTCAACATTTAATGCTGTTGAACGTACGAGTAAAACTAACAAAATTATCCAGACATGGAAACGAAAGTTATTCAACTGTTTATTCTTTATCTATAAAAAAAACAGTCATTTTTCAAAGGTGGTACCTTTCATGGTTGTGCCTATTTTAAAGATCGCCGCCTTAAAGGTAAAACTGAATAAGTGCTGATTCACTGATTTGAGAAATCGTGGATCAAACATTTTATTTGGAAGAACTTCTCATAGTAAGTGAACTAATCTATAATCTAAGTTGCAAGGATATATTCATTCAAAGCTCTCAGATGTATGCCCACAAACAAACACGTGAGAAATCATTAGGAAATACTCATGACAAACTTCTAAACTTTCGGATTTTGACATTTGTAGTGTTTTCTCTTGCAGAAAATAGTAAAAAAGGTGCGTTTATCTGAGACACCCATGTTAGCCTCATATCATGTCACTTATTCAGTTTTATATCACAGGGCCAGCATTACACCAGCCGCTTTATACGAGTATGATGTTCAAATGTTCAAAAAATGGTTCACTTTGCCAATGTCACCCCTGTGTCAGGGAAGGTCGGCAAAAGTTGTGGGGCTTATGTTCATTTGAGGTTTGGATTTTTTTGTAAGTACACATTCAGCATTTGTAAGCGCGAACTTACACGTGTTTGTTTGTGGGCTTGCATTTGAGAACTTTAACTGAATATATCCTTGCAACTTAGATTACAGATTATAGATGTGTTGGCTTTCCTGGCCACAAGGGGAAAGTATAAAGTAATAACCCCAATCAATAAAAAAGTTTTTGGATTACATATTTTGTGTGATAAAATGGAGAAAAAAATAAAAAAAAACTTTCCATTTCACTAAAATTAGCTACTTATTTTGTGTTGAAAAAAAAATGATACTAGGCTTAACGTAATCTAGAACTTCAATCTTCTACTACGTTTGACCTTTAGATTTCTTTGACTTTGACTACAAGTCTAATAACGTGAACTCTCTCTGAGCATGTCAACTCTATTTACTGAACTTTTTATTCTTCCTCGACTTTGCTACAAGTATTTCATGACTGAATACAACACATCGGTGACATTTGTGATAAACTTGCAAACTTTTATCCAGAGAAATATGATTCGTATAGAATCATCAGCTTCAATCTAGGATCTTTAATATAATATTTTTTTGAATGAGAGAAATACATAGGAACTCTGAAATTGACACTCTCTGTGTTCCTATATAATTTATCTTATTTTAGGATTTTTTTTTAGATTATCGACTTTCATTTACAGGTTGGTATGAGGCTGACCTGACCACCTATGCTGTAAAAGTGATTCACTTTGCCAATGTCACACATGTTTCAGGGAAGGTCGTCAAAAGTTGCCGGGCTTATGTTCATTTGAGGTTTGGTTTTTGATTTGCAAATACACATGCAGTATTTGTAAGTGAAACTTAACCGTCTCTGTTTGTGGGCATTTTAAATGTTAATATATCGCACGTTTAATAATAAAGAGCATTAACTCAAAAAACATGAATGTTGGGAAAACGCGTTTGAAGTTCAGACACCCAGTACAACTTGTATGGTATGAAAAAGGCGGCCAATGTTTTATCTCGGTCATATTCGTCCAAATTGAACGGCTGTCGAATTCTACGCATTCTTCTCGCATTGTTCTTGCGTTTTATTACAAAATCTCGATTTTCCCAATTTTCGAGTTATTTCTCTTTATTATTAAACGTGCGATATATTTGCAACCTAGATTATTGATAGATTCTATTCGACTCATATTTAAGTTTTCTCTTCAAATCTTAATCGCTTTTAGTTAAAAGGAAAAATCCGCCGACTTTCCGTCCAGCTCAAACATTATTTTTAAAATATTATTTTTATGCCATAATCTGTAGTGAACGTAACTTCATCGCTATTCCGCTAGGGGTGGCCAGAGCCTCTGCAGAGTTGTCTACACTTCTTCCTATCCTCGATTTTTTTTTCAATCCATTTATATCCATTACATTTTCTATTCACTTTTACTCACCAAGCGTTTTTTGACAATGTCACCAATCTCATCAAACCATGCTTACCTGTATATGATAATGATTTTGCAAAACACTCATTAGAGCGCTTTTTAAGTTTCCCTACACTGTAAGGTGATCCGATTTGCGAGGTAAAAACGTTATAAAGTTTTATACACGCGTTAGAAAATGAAAAAAATATCTAGACATCATTTTTGTTGCACGTGGAAAAATCAACTTCTCTAAACTCGTGTCGGGTTTTGTTTTTGGCCACGCACACAATGCGAGCGCCAACATTCCGTCCGTTTTAATTTCGGAAAGGCAAGAAATGTTCTCGGGTCGTTTGGTCGGAATAAAGGCGGGCAAAGTTTTCCTGTTTGCTCGGAGCAACAATGGCTTTGGACCGCTGACTTGCTCCAATTAAACAAGTCCGTGGAGCAAGGGCGGACGCGCCCGCTTGAGTGACGAGCGGGAGGTGGAGGGTTCATCCCCCTACTCGTTCAGCCGAACGGCCTCTCCGAGTTTTGTGCGTGATTTATCAATAGAAAAGTTAATTTTGCGAAGACAAGGATTCGAGAGATTTGCGAACAGTTTGAGGGCTCATTCATTTTGTCGAATTGAAATTTCGGGTTAGTTTATCTTGTCATGTAAATTTGATTTTTGAATGAGCTTTAACACCAATGTGAAATAAGCAAATATTTTCGTGTTCTAGGTTTTATTTTTTAAATCAAATTAAAACGTCTTTCATACCTGCTAAATATAACGTTCCAATTTACAGTAATTGATTTAAAAAACTTTGATTTCGCAGAAAATCTGTGCGCAAATTCTTGGAATTCGGAATGAGGAATATAAAACTTTAAACGACATTATTCCTGTCAAATTTCTCAAAACTATTACGCTTTCGTAGTTCGAACTACAAACTTCCACGAGCACAATACATTCATATAACAACACGAACATTGTAAGAGATTCTTTTTCTCTTTACCCCAAACCTGAAGTTTTACGTTTAAACTCAACTGCAGCGTTTACCAAAATATATGTGTGGAGAGTAAAAAGCCTACTAGAGGCGATGTTTTAGTTTTCAATGCAATTTTGGACGAAGACGTATGGTTGAGTTTATACTCGGGGTACTGTTTCCATTCGGAAAAGTCCGGGAATCTCTTCCATCTTGGAGCAATTGATTCGCTCCCATTGCCGGAGCGTGTTTATCTGACCGACTAACTTTTCTCCCCACCACGAAATATCGGGGAAAACATATCGCGAAGGTTACTTGGCCGGTAGTTCCCCCTTCCACGGAGCCAAGTTGGCCGTTTGCACGAACTGAAGGTGGACAGCCTCGTGCGGAAGTGACGTCACGTTCCCTTAGAGGACATTGTCGGATTGCTGAGGATAGACGTGAAACGACTTTAAAAGTTTGCGTTCTTTGTGGAAACTTGCTAGGCCTCATTTATCATGCAAGTTGAACTTTTCATTGTAGAAAGATTGATTTTGAGAGTGTCACGACAAATCAGTTAAAAATAACTCGTCCAGAGACACTTCGTCCGCGGAAAAATCGGTCACACGACAGTTCACCCACGTGACTTTTCGGTCAACGGCAACAAAATTTATCAGCGAAAACATCGTGACCGCATTGTCCTTGACTGATGTGACTGTGGACGAGTTATCTGTTTCCGAGTAATTTGTGACCGAAATGTCGTTGACCGAGAAGTCGTGTAATTTTGAGAAGTACGTACAGCATCAGGTTTACCATTTTTCAAATTTGTTGGTGTACAGCAGTAAAAATTAACAAGAACATCGACAGAGGAATACCTATATCAAATTTGTATCCTATAGTTTTTATGGAAATAACTTCACGACAATATTTTATTATCTTTAATACAATGGACAAAACGTCAGTTAACCATCAGTACCCTTAGTACGACTTGCAAAACTTGAGTAATGTAAAGTTTACGGCAATTATTAAAGAGTGATTTCCCCCAAAATCTGCCGTTTTTGTGTGTTTGAACTTGATTTTCTTCATCACTGTAACTCTTTTACTAAGACCATAAAGTGTAAGAAACAAAAACCGCAGATTTTGAGAGAAATCACTCTTTAATATTTTCCGTAAACTTTACTTTTCTCAAGTTTTGTAACTCGTACTAAGGGTACAGTACGCCGTAGGTTTGAGTTACGACTGATTACAATTTTCTTAGCAATTCGTACAATACTTTAATCTCGATTCTTTATTTTAATTGCAGACACTAAATTATACTCTTCACCCAAAATTTATAGTCTGTTCCAGGATCATCTTTTTTTTGGGTTGTAAAATTCTCTTTCGTCGGTGGATGAGCCATGAATTTGCTGTGTTAATAACGCCGTTTAAATTCACCCATTGCATCATTATTTCTCATGACATTTTATGTGAATCAACAATTCATACTCGTATAACTTTGATGATGATGAGTTGGTGATGTATTTATAGCGCCGTTTCGTGATTAAATTAGGCTGATTTATTTGGTGAGCGCTGTTTTTGTGTGTATCACACCTCAAGAGCCCTCTGCGAGCTTGGTCGTCGCTGCAGAAAGCGCCAATTCTCAAGCAAGACATAGTTGCTGTAAGGCTGAATGGACCTTTAGTGACCGGTCTTTGGTGGTGGTATATGAATTTTTCACCAAGCAAAAAGCATATTTGAAAATATAAATGGTATATTTTTTTTGTGCTCCGCTGGGATGAGAACCCACAACCTTCCATTTACTAGTCAGAAGTGTTAACCACTAGACTACGGACCGGTCAATCGACGATGGATCACTCCAAGGGTGCATGTGCATATGAAATGGATGCAGCTCTGCAGAGGGCTGTGAAGTGTGATTCACACAAAATCAGCGCTCACCAAATAAATCATACCTGTTTTTTTTTTTAATAGATTTGTGGTAAGGAATGCAATCCACCAACCTTTTTTGCCTGGCCAATTGTCTTCATGCGAAAGCAGAAGCTTGTGTGCGTGCAACGGCATCTGTTGAACCAGGGTCGAAGTAATGGTCAAGTGGGCTAGACGCAAGATTCGAACTAAAGTTATCCGGTTCCAAATACCGCGCCTCTACCCCACCGCCATAACATCGATTTCTGCAAACAAATTTCAACTTATTTAAAATTTACAAGTGAATCTGTTAGAATCAATGTACCCAAGCGATAAGGCGCGTCGTTATCGGGTTATCCATTAACACAAGTACACAACTTTACCTCTATTTGAAATCAGAGTTTACCAAAAAGTGGATGGAAACTAAAGCATCGTCTCTAGTGAGCGCTTCAGTTTCCATACATTTTCATGGTTGAGTATAAACTTAAAGTTTTATACTTGGGATAGAGATTTCGATTAAGGGGTTCGCGGTTGTTAATTAATATTTCAACCCCGATATCTTCAGCGAAACACGAGGCGACATCTTGTCTAATGTAATCTAATCTAAGTTGCAAATATATGTTACATTGGGGATTTACATTATATGCATTCTCACGAGCAGACACGTACAAGTTCTCGCTTGCACATGCCGTATGTGAACATATAACATAAAAACCCAAATCTCGACCTGAAACAGGGGTAACATTGGTAAAGTGAACCATTTTTTACAGCATGGGTGGTCAGTCGCATATCAACCCATAAGTCAAGGAACATACACAACTAATTACATTTTTAAAAACAATAAATAATAATAATGTATGGACATTAAATCTAATCTAATCTAATCTAATCTAAGCTGCAAAGATATATATCATTTAAGTTTTATATTAAATGCATTCCCACAAGCAGATATGTATAATTTCGCGCTAACACATGCCGCATGTGGACCTACAATATAAAAACCCAATCTCAAATGAACATAAGCCTTGCAACTCTTGCCGTCCTTCCCTGAAACAGAGGTGACATTGGCAAAGTGAACCAATTTTTACATTATGGGTGGTCAGCCGCATAACAACCTATAAGTCAAGGAACTGAAATCTTAATCGGAAAACCAATTCTAATTAAAAAAAACCCTAGTCGCCGATATTACAGATCAACCGCCATTTCTTTCTGTCCTTACATACTTCTTTCATTTCCTCCAGAGTCGTGTCTAGAGATAAAATTTCTGATATCACTTTAAAGAAATTACTATAGAGAGCTTTTATGTAAGTGGTGAATAAATTCTGAGACGGTATGATAATTTTTTTCAGTTCATGCTAATATCAATAAAATGCTAATTTTTAAAGTGCATCGCAAGGGCGCTGCAGATCCATTGCATCTATGAACAGATGCGCTTTTAAGTTTGTTGTAAAAGCACTAATGGATGATTTAGGTTAACTGTAACTGTGACTCTGTCGCCTTACCGCTAGGAGCGGCCACAGCCTCTGCAGAGCTACCAGTCAACGTTTTAGTATATCATTTATATCGTAGGTTGTTATGAGGCTGACCCCCCGTGCTTTAAAAATCGGTTCACTTTTGCTAATGCCACCCCGTTTTCAGGGAAAAGCGGCAGGAGTTGCAAGGTTTATGTTCACGTGAGGTTTTGTTGATTTGTATGACGCATGCAGAATGTGTAGGCGCGAACCAACTTGTGCCTGTCTGTGAGCATGCATTTAATATGAGCCTTAAAAGTTTACATATAAATAATCTTTAATAATAATTATAAAATAAATTTGACTGATTTATTTGGTGAGCGCTGTTTTTGTGTGTATCACACCTCAAGAGCCCTCTGCGAGCTTGGTCGTCGCTGTAGAAAGCGTCAATTCTCAAGCAAGACCCAGTTGTTGTAAGGCTGGATGGACCTTTTGATGACCGGTCTTTGGTAAAGGTTTATGAATTTTTCAACCCAGCGAAGAGCAAATTTGAAAATATAAATGGTATTTTTTTGTGCTCCGCCGGGATTCGAATCCACGACCTTCCAGTTACGAGTCCGAAGTGTTACCACCTGGACTACGAACCGGTCAATCTCTTTGCAGCTTAGATTAAAGATTTGATTCATGTTTTATTTTGGTGTAAATAACAGTGTTACAATATTTGAAATAAAAATACGTTGAAATCATTCAATCTTAAGCCTGTTACCAAAAGATAGAATATAAACCACAATTTATGAAATCAATAGCATGCTGTTTATCACTCTATATTCGATATTTCGCGCGTGTGTCTCCTCTAAATCATGAAGTAATAAGGTTTACCTGTGTTTTCACGAAAATAAGGGCTTTTACTCGTCACTCCTACTTTTTTGGTTTTACGTTTTAAAAAAAACGTATGAAAACTAAAACAGCGCTTCTTGAGAGTGTTTTGATTTGGATACGTATTTTGTAAGACGCTATGGTTGAGTTTTATATTTGGGGCTCAGCCTCTCGATTGATGGCTCGTAAACGATGCGGTGGCGGGACGTGGAACGGCCTGGACAACTTTTATGGTCGCCCAATGGAATATTTTATCATAATTTCTGCTAGATTTCCTAGTAGACATTCGGGTTTTATGAAATCATTTGCCACCCCTAACACGAAAATTCCATATAACTACTTAATAAAGTAATCATAGCATTTCTACTGTTGTTTTATGTACTAAATCCAGTATTTTATATCAACATCATCATCATTGGCACGACAACCCGGGGGGGATCTTGGCCTCCCTCAGCAACCGCTGCCAGCGCTGTCTATCCAACGTCTTCCTCCCCCAGTCCCACATTCCCACTGCACGGCAATCCGCCACCACTCCATCCAACCATCTTGAACGTGGTCTTCCCACTGTCCGGCGTCCCTCCGGGTTCGTCATCACAATCGTCTTCTCCAGGCTCCGATGGTCCATTCGCTGAATGTGCCCCATGCAGTCTGTTGACCTTTATTGAGCGGATCACATCAGCGTCCTGGTGCAGCTTACACAATTCGGAGTTATTTTATATGGGGAATGCAATTCACCATCCTATTTTACCTGGCCATAAGCAGGTGTTAATAATTAATATCATCAATTAATAATTCATTATTATATATTTAATGGATTATTAATTAATAATTTCCAAATGACATCTGTTGAACCAGGATCAAAGCTGTGGTCAAATGACCCAAGCGGGGATCGAACCAACGTAACTCTATTCCAAATACGCTAGAAAGATGAGCTGCTTGAGTCCTTAGGCCAAAACACCGATTTTTTCTAAACCTTACAATATTTCTCTAGCACTGTTCAAGCAATTATGTAGAACATAGGCTTGCTGCGATATTTGGATTGTGTCAACTTTCGACACTCTTCAAAGGCTAGTGATTAAAATATAATCATAATTTTTTGTAACAATTGATGTTTGGGTTCAACATTTCTTGAGACATTCTCGTTTTTTGCGGATTCAACATGGTTGAAAAGGGACAACGGCGATGCAAATCCAATCATTAAGTGACAATGCTTAAAAAAGTTACACACATGCTTGAAACAAAGTGTTAAAAAAATAAGCAACGGAGATTTGAAGCGCTATTCTGCAGAATTCCCTACACTTTGGATATTAATCCAAGTTGGAGCTTGCTAGCGCTTGCGAAAGAACTCCATAGATAAAAAATCACAGTACCTACACCTTGTTTTTAGACACGAATCGCTATCTCGTCGCCATAAGGTCGTAAGGAATTTAGTAGAATAGCGCTTCTGGTAAAGCAATGTTTGACATCATATTTTTTTTATCATTATAGATATGCATGTTCTATCCAATATCATAATTTAAAAAAAAACGCATTTGAACGTGAATAGTTATCTAACACAGTGTTCCGCAAAGCGTGTGCCGCGGCACACTGGTGTACCGTGGTCATCAGTTGGTGTGCCGCGGAAAAAAATCAAGGTTTTGTTAGCAGAAAAAATGAACTGTTATTTTCCTAAGTGTGACCTGCAACCTATGGACTGGGTACGGAATCCATTCTCGGATAACATTTCCCTTGGACACTTACCGATAAACGAGCAGGAAGAATTCATGGAGTTAAAAACTGATCGGACATTAAAACTAAAAATTTCCGAAGTAGAGGTAGCACATTTTTGGCTGCATATTAAATCGAAAAAAAGAGAGCGCCCGAGGACGATCAATGAAGAGATGAGAGCAGCCTTATCAACGATTGCTCCAAATTTTGATCGCCTGTGCTCAGTTAAACCGGCTCACATTTCTTACTAAATATATTTTCATATTAGGTACCTATATTGATTTTAGTAATAAATAAATATTAAATAGTCATTGTTTTTTTCTTTGGTGTACCTCTAAAATTTTTTGATTTGATAGGTGTACCTTGAACACAAAAAGTTTGCGGAACACTGATCTAACAGACGCGAACCATTACAATAGTCGTTACACGTCATCGGCATGTCGTAACGCGCATTCTTGCTTCAACAATAATTAGCATGTCTTCGCATTGTTTTTGCGTGAATCATTTAAAATAAACAGCATATATAAGTATTGCGATGCCTACTTTAGCACCTACCACACATTCCTACGACATGTTTTCCATCGTTGTAACCTCGTTCTTCACAATGTGGCATCTTTATGCGAGCACAAGCGACGCACGTCATTTCCAATCAAATGGCAATGCAGGAATTCGCAATGGCGATTCATTTACCAGAACCACGACATCGGATGCATTTATTGTTGCTTTTCCCTGTAGAGAAAGCGGCATTTTCAATTCTAGATAGCAATGTCAGAATTTCTTACACATGAGTTGCGTAAAATGCATTCAGACATGAGAAAATTTTATTACTTTTAGAGCCATAGGCACGCCTTTGAACTAGAGGTTCTCGCTTTGACGTGCCGTTGCTTTTACTTCACGTGAAGGCCTTCCGCCACTTGAGAAAATATACAGCTTTTTATGAGCGTCCATGTGCTGTGGGTCATTCTGACACAAACATACAGGGCTTGTATGAGGAGGGTTTGAGCATACATCCCAAAACATGTCCCATCATTGTTATCGTCTTATAGTTTTATGAAATGACATTTATTTATTTCTCGGCCCACAATTTTTGATTTCTTAAACGTATTTATTTGTATTACTGCACTCGCTTACAGTACAGTTAATTAACAGTACAGATTTAAATGTAATGATTGTGAAGGTATCTACATAATTGGAGTATTAATTTAGATTATTTAATGGATAAGAAAGAAACGAGAAAACCCAAAGTTTATATTTCGCTATGAATCCTGTGAAGTAGAACAAATTTCCAAAAAAAACATTTCTCAGTGAGCTCACGTCACTGCTCTAGGCGACTAGAATCCCAAGCAACCAATAAAATAACACTGCTTAGTATTTTTTTGAGATCCCAGCTGGGTGACAATTTTTTCTGTTTTTTTTTTGTGCTGTTAGAAGTGATCTCTGTTTTTTCTCCAAGCACTCTAGGTTGCTTTGGCAAATTCAGGAAAAGGATGTGTTACATATTGTAAGAAAAATGTTGTTTTTTGATGCAATATTGATGTTGCAATATCAGCCCTACCCCTGTATTAATCCTCCTCTCCACTCCTTGTGTGCTGCACCCCTTGCTTTGCATTCACCCCTCGCGTCTCCCTCCAGTGGACGTGTTTGGGGTTGTGATGCGCCGTACTCTTCAGTACGGCGTTATTGCCCGCAAATCTGAAGAGGCGGCAGCCCTTAAAAATCTATCAAAAAGCCGTGCTCGGATTGCAGGGAAACCTTATCTGTCGACTGCTTTGAAATGTGACCAACGGTGTTTATTTTTACTTTATTGCAGTCCGAAGGAACTATAAAGTATTGTATTCGTCGGGGGAAAAAAATGAGGTTTCGACGGAAATGAGTTGTCCTGCACCAGGACATTGCCTTGTCAAAGACTTTTCACGTTCTGTAAGACCTTAGGGCCAACATATTTACGTATGTATGAATAGGTATGAAACGTCACAGATGAATTAATCTAGACAGTTTGTCTTGCAATTTAAGCAACGAATAATAACTTTGGTTTTTATGTTGTAGGCTCACATGAGGCATATGCAAGCGCGAACTTGTACATGTCTGGTTGTGAGAATGCATGTAATGTGAATCTCCAATGTAACATGTCTTTGCAACTTAGATTAGATTACATTAGATTAGAATACTTATATGATCCGTGGTTTGGTTTACGTACTAAAATCTTATACGAAAAATGGTTCTATATTGAGGTAGTTCTGTATATTGCTGGATAGGAAAATGCATCGCAAAAATACGAGGACGGAATAATTAAAGCGATATTGAAGAGATGAAATGATTACCTACACAGGCAGTACATGACAATATGAGCTCTAATGAATTCCCGCAACAAGCAAAATTATATTTTCTAATTTTTGCTCAATATTATATTTTCTAACTTGGCTGCGTTGCAATATTCATGCAATTTAATTTTTATATTCACTTTATGAAAGTGCATGGAAATTGAATTGAAGCTGGTTATGAAATGGTGTATGCAAATAAGAGCAGTTTTAATAAGTTTATGTCAGCTTCGTTGTTTTTGTTTGATCGACAAAACAAACCAATACAATTAACTTCAACCGGTCGCAGGCATCGATAATTTTACCGGAATTTGGTCTGTCGGTCAGAGCCTACCTTGTAATAATGGAGGCATATCTGCAGATGCTCTGGCTTCCCCTAGCGGAATTGTGACAGAGGTACAGTTGCAGTTACCTCCCTCGATTGATTCTAAAAAAGCTCAATAATGTATGAATGGTTGAATATTCGTCTAACTAGAGACTGATATTCTCCCAGGCTTACAGCAAATGCGTCTTCTGTAAGTTTGCGTCCTGTAGCGAAGACCGAGCTAGCAAAAGACCCTTATATATATATGAGGATAATTTATTTAATTAAAATTTTATACATGACAAAAGAGCGCCGTTTTTGTGTGTGTCACACCTCAAGGGCCCTTCTCATCATAAATGAGATATTATATAAAAACCCTTGATGTTTGATTCCTAACATAACATAATTTAAATCTGTGATTTAATTTATCTTGCTTTTATTATAAGAAAGAACTAGTCTTCAATTGATGTAATGTATCATACATCATATTTTATTCATCAAAACTAATTGCACATGAAAAATACTTTCAGTCATTTTCCTGGAACACGACTTACCGTAAATATTTTCATCTAGAATATTCCCTTTCACCGTAAGCCCGCATAAAGGAAATGGCTCTTCGTGTTTTCATTTTCCGTAATCCGAAATTAAATAAAACATTCAGCGTCCATTTGTTTTACTTTCCCCCAGTACACAGCGCGACGCGGCTTACTTTGCTCCGCTGACACACATTATTCATGAAGCCTGATTGTGTAATCCTCTGCCTCATCCCTCATCCTAAGATGCGAGGTTCATCCCCGAGAATGTTTGCGGAGCTGAGATGATACGCGGCTCATCTAAAGTACACCTCGGCCAAACCTCAGTAATCACGTCCGATTTGAAATGCGAATCATTTTAGGAAGGACTTCTTATCAACCCAACAGTTGTTTTGAGAGCCAAACTTACAAGTGTGTCCTAATCTTGCATCATCGTTTTGTTTACCGATATGATCGCTAGAAGAGTCGAGACTTCAACCCCTGGTCTTGAAACAAGGCTAAGCCAAATGCTCGTTTGGTTCTCTATACGACGATCAAGCTCTGTACTTTGGATGTCTTTGTAGTCACAAAACGGCACAATAAATACTTGTAAGCGATTGATGTGAATTGGACACCTATCCTGGGTTATTTTGCAAAGAATCATTGGTGATACAACCCGGTGTGGATCTTGGGCTTCTCGAGGAGTTGCCTCCACCTTTCTCACAAAACTACACCATTAATATTTTATAGCGGTTGACGTAAAGAAGAAACCTATCCTGGGTTATTTTGCAAATAATCATTGGCGATTTAACCCAGTGTGGGTCTGGGACTACTCTAAGAGCTGCTTCCAACTTTCTTTCTCCATCACCTCACGTCGCCAATTGGTCACGCCCGAAGCTCGCAAATCTTTTTCCACCCCATCGCTTCATATCAGCTTTAATCTCTCAACAACTCTTCTGTGAATGGGTTTTTTGGAGAAGAGTGGATCATCAATTCATTTCAAAATGAATGGAATGCTTATTTTACTTTTTGATCATCATTTAATTAAAGACAGCAAATGGGGACGATAACCGAGATGGACGAATACAGAATTTCCTTTTACATGCGCACAATGCTTCTGTACAGGTATTGTTCTGTAATTAACCGTTTTGCGGTATTGTTATGCTCCATACAATATCAGGATCCCGCTCTATCTCGCGTTGTCAGACGTTGTCTTCTGATTTACCTGCTACAGGGCGTTATACATAGCCGGGATCAAATAACATGCTTGTATTATTTTTGGCTCATTTGCAAACTTGCCCACATTCAAAGTCATTCACTTCCACCCTTAAAGTCTTGGTCGTATTGCTCGTATCTGTTATGTTGTTTCAGATAGTAATGAATGAATTGTTGAAATTGTAATTATGAAATATACAACTAGCCCTTTCCAAATACCATAGTAAAGTGTATTATGTGGTTTTGTTGTTTTCTCTTTAGCTTATTTTTTTCTTAGCCTAATGATTTGTGTAAATTAATAAATCAAAGAGCTCTTGTCACTTTTTATGTGAGGCTTACATTCAGTCATGTTTGGACAGGAGTTGGGATTGTGAAAATAAAACAGTGTTTTATTAGAATTTTCAAGGTTCTATAAAGTTGAATAGAATTCAATCAATGTGAATTTTCAGTGTTAATACACAATCCGTACAAAATATAATTTTACTTGTATTTGTTCGATGGTGTGAGCATTTGCTCAAATCTTTACCGGTCGCTCGAATATTCTAAATAAAATATTCCGGCAAAGTCACGCATGTTCCAGTTCCCAATCTTGTAATGGGGCTTCCACACGCTTGCCAACCCATCACAAGTCAAGCGCACAGTGTGTCGTCTAGAACATGCTAGCTGGACAAAATTTTGTCCAGCTAGCATGTTCTAGACGACACACTGTGTGCTTGACTTGTGATGGGTTGGCAAGCGTGTGGAAGCCCCATAAGGACTTTCAAGCATTTGTAAGCGCGAACTACACTTGTTGGTTTGTGGGCATACATCTGAGAGCTTTGAATGAATATATCCTTGCAACTTAGATTATAGATTATTATTATTTATAGACTATCCTTATGTCATGCTAACAAAAGGGCCAACTCTGTGTGTAGCGTTAGACTTGAATCGGAGCTGTCGAGCTAATAATTAGTCAAGTCAATAAGTTAACTCTGAATGAACCAAATGTGAACGAAATCTTAACATAAATTGACCAAAGTTTTTATCAAATTGAACCCGTAAATTATTATGTATCAGTAAAGTTTTTCTATAGTTCTAATTGTGTTGTTTTGTGATGTTGTCCACAGCCAAGAAGCAGAATGGTCTGTCGCTGCGCACCAACAGCCTGGGGTCCGGGGGCGGCGCGGGGGCGGGCACCGGGGGCGCGGGCGGGGTGGGGGGAGGCGCCCGCACCCCCCCGCTAGAGAGGAAGTCCCGCTTCTCCGCGTTAGGCCGCCTCTTCAAACCCTGGAAGTGGAAGAGAAAAAAGAAGTCCGACAAGTTCGAGGCAGCCTCCAGATGTGAGTACACATTCAATATTTTCAATTTTACTTTTATTTTATTATAAAAAAAATACATAACACTTTTTAGGATAATTACTATAACAAGTTCAGTACATTTTATTATTGATTGAAAAAATTGTCTTTACATTTTCCGTTAGTAAAAATAACAAACAAACAAACATCTTTTCATTGGCTTGTAGGTTGGTATTAGGCTGACTACCCGCACTGCAAAAATCTTTCTTTGCCAATTTCACCTCTGTTTCAGGAAGGGCGGCAGGACTTGCAAGGTGTTATGTTCATTTGATATCATGTAATCTTTTGAATGCAAAAGACAGAAAGAAATGGCGGTTGATCTGTAATGTTGGCGGCTAGGGTTTATTAAATTAAATTGGAATTTGTTTTCTGTTTGTTGTCCATAGATATTATTATTTAGTGATGTATAAAATGTAATTTGTCGTGTATGTTCCTTGACTTATAGGTTGGTATGCGGCTGACCACCCATGCTGTAAAAATGGTTCACTTTTCCAATGTCACCCCTGTCTCAGGGAAGGACGGCAAGAGTTGCAGGGTGTATGTCCATTTGAGATTTGGTTTTTATGTTGTAGGTTTTACATGAGGCATGTGCAAGCGCAAACTTGTACTTGTCTGGTTGTGAGAAAGCATGTAATGTGAATCTCCAATGTAACATATCTTTACAACTTAGATTAGATTAGAGTAGATTTTGAATGCACACTTCTAGTCAATATTACTTTTTATTTTTATGGTCTTAGTAAGTAAGGACCGTATTGGAGTGACGGTGGCAATTTAGAATGGCACAGTGACAAAACGACACATGGCATAACGACACATAACATAACGACACATAACAGAACGACACATGACAGAACATCACCATGACAGGACATCACCATGACAGGACATCACCATGACAGGACATCACCATGACAGGACATCACCATGACAGGACATCACCATGAAAAAAAATCACCATGACGAAACATCACAAGAAAGTATAACACAATGACAAAATATCACAAGACAAGATGTTTGTGATGTTTTTTAATGTTGCCGTTTACGGTCCGTTATTTGGTGAGCGCTGTTTTTGTGTGTATCACACCTCAAGAGCCCTCTGCGAGCTTGGCCGTCGCTGTAGATTACCATTTTTTTTTAAGTATGGGTGGTCAGCCCCATACCAACCTATAATATAAGGAATACAAACAATTACTGTTTACTATATAAAATAACCAATCTATAAGTAAAAGATAAACTAAAAATCGACAAAACATCTATAAAAAAAATGTGAATTGAATTTTTTAAAGCCTTAGCCTTAACCGCTAGCATTACAGATCAACCGCCATTTTTCTCGGTCTTAACATACTTCTTTCATTTCATCCAGAGTCATAACCTTTTTCGTACATGCTGTCCCATCACTGCGACATGAAATCTTTCAATACAAAACTGTGTTGCATTCTTGCAACGTTGCACTTGCAAGTGTGACAATATTCCGTAGCGTCGCGTCGCTCCCCCGAGGGGCCGTTTCCTTATGACCTCTCAAAATTAAATCAGCCCCTTCAGAGTCACGCTCAGACGGGCGCCGCTTAGCGATAAGGCTTACCCCAGAGGTCCTCGAAGCCTTTTGTTTCGTGCACCTACCCCCTACCGTTTTTTGTTTTCAATAAACTTCCCTATTATATGTGATTCATCAGAGTGATTTGGAGTCTCTGAGATCAAGGGAGTCTCCCGCACAAAATTCCTAAAAAAAAAATGATAGAAATTCAAAGACATAATAAAATTTAAGATTTATATTGAACGCATGTTTACATGTTCAAGTTTGCGCTTACAAACGCTGCATGTATACTGCAAATTGAAATCCAAATTTCAAATGAACATTAACCCTGTAACTTTTTCCGACCTTCCCTGAAACAGGGGTGATATTGGCAAAGTGAACATTTTTTTTAGTATGGGTGGTCAGCCTCATACCAACCTATTAATCAAGGAATGTGCACTTACGAATTAGAATTCAAATTTCGAGTGAACATAAACCCTGTAATTTTTGCTGACCTTTACTGAAACAGGCAAGACATTGGCAAAGTGAGCCATTTTTACAGTATGCCTCATACCAATCTATAAGGGCCGGTATTTTCACATTTTAAGCTAAAGCAGTTTATATAGCATATTTTACGCCCGAGATATGCTATAGTAACACCAAAACAGTAGTTTCATTCGCATTTTGCCTATAGGCTATCTGTAATATATACCGAAGATACCCGAAGTAATTGCATTGCTACCATCATGGCTACCATCGTGACAAAACTTGAAAAATGTAAAAAAAACCTCAAATACTGCATTTGGCCACATAAATAATATGGTTAACAGCCACGAATTCAAGATTTTTTTTATCTATGGTAGTTGTTTATAACTGTCAGATGCCATATTGACGTCCGCCTGCAATGCACCAACAAGGATGGCGCTCTGTGATAATATGATATGATTTTAAATTATAAGTGCGTAAAACATTTAGTGAGGCATTTAAAAACGGATTTTACAAACTGTGTTGTAGATAGGTTCATAAATCCGTTGTGATTTGCTTGCCAATAATTTCAAATGTGCCGATTGAATTCTTCTGCGTTCCTACCAAATACTCGGAGACATTGAGGGGGACGAAATATTTTCGATTTGCACCTGCAAACATAATCAGTAATTCTTTCGACATCTGACCCGTTGCTTTCCATGACAAAATTGAAGTAAATATTGTGTGGGGAATAATTGCTAAAATTCGACCCAAAACTACATAGCCGCTGTAAATAACAGATGAGAAAAGACGCCATATTGGAATTAGCTATATCAAAAAACGTATGCTCCCCAAGATTGGCTAGCAAAAATATCGTTGCTATTAGACTATTTTCTTGCTAAAGCATATTTCAAAATACCGTTTTTAAGATTTTAAGCTATAGTAAGTCATTTTTATGCTATTAGGCGCATATGCTAACGATGAAACTACCGGGCTAAGACATGGAATTTATGTGAGGCATACATCCCATACTGTGTAAATGGCTCACTTTGCCAATGGTCACTCACCTCTGTTTCAGGGAAGGTCGGCAAAAGTTTCAGAGTGTAGTTTTTACTTGTTGGGCACGTACAGCAGGCGCGTGCATAGGGTATAGGAAAATACATTTCTGAATAAATATTTTCTCCCATTCTTTGAAATAACTCATTTGAAATTGACTAAAGTTCTAACAATGGATCGATTTTTTTTTTTTAATTTTAAATCTCAACATCAAACTTAAATGCGTTTTTATCATGTATTGCCTACCTATTAGGCGCATGCGCCTGTTTGGGATGCACGCCCCTGACGTGCAGCATGGGTAAGCGCGAACTTAATCGTGTCTGCTTGTGGGCATTTTTTTATTGACGACGTACACAATATGTCTGCTTGTGGGCATGTATTAAATATGAATCTTAAATGCTAGTTTATTTTTTTAACTTAGATTTTAGAATACAGATTATCGATACACCCCCTGCATTTCGAAGTAATCCCTCCATATGGACTGCTTTGGGAACCTCTGCTTTACCCACTATAGAACCCTCTCCCCTCTAGCCAAGGGCGACCCCTGATGCTTCTTTAATCCTTAAACTAAATTTATGGCTATCGTTAATATCACTTGGTACTCCACTAACGCGCACTTTGTCGCCGAGAAGGTTCTTACTAAACAAAGTTAGAAACTTATAAACTTACTTTATTTTACTTACGGCTTACGTTTATTAAGTTATTTCGTTATAATTAAACGGTCCCAGGGATAAAATTTGTTTATTAAAATTCCTTATGTCTATAGTTTAGTAAGGTTACACGTATTAAATTAAAAATGTATTCCTGTCTTATATATGTATATCTTATTTTCGTTTTTACTTTTTCCTTTTTTTTACTTCAAACATTCAAGTCATAACAAGTTCAATTGGTAGAATAATTGCGTTCCATGCCAGATGGCTAGGGTTTGTCATTTCCCGTTGGCTGGATGGAGCTTTGGTGACCGGTCTTTGATAAATCTAATCTAATCTAATCTACGTTGCATAATATAAGTAACGTTAGAGATTCACATTATATATGTATTTTCACAAAACACACGTGTTTAAGTTCGCGCTTAAACATGCCGCATGTAGTCCTACAATATAAAAACCTGAATCTAAAATGGACATACACCCTGCAACTCTTGCCGTCCTTCCCTGTAACAGGGGTGACATTGGCAAAGTGAACGGTATATGATTTTTCAACACAGCGAAGAGCATATTTAAAAATATAAATAGTATTTTTTCCGCCGGGATTCGATCTACGACCTTTCATTTACGAGTCCGGAGCGTTATCACTAGACGACGAACGGTCCTAGCCCTCCGGCAAAGCGTTAATAAAAGCGCTAGCGTTCTAAAAACTTTCGGGGCTATTCTAAGACATTTTAGTCGTCGGTTGAGCCCACGCTTTGACAAACTAATGGTGCCTGAGCTGGACGTTTCATCAGCACGGTCATTCTTACCTACCGAGTTTTGGTGATATTTGTATGAAAACTAATCAGCTGTTCACTTACGGCCATCTTGGATTGACAGGTATTCATACAAATGCATCATTAGTTTGTCAAAGCGTGGGCTCACCGGCGCCTAAAATTTCTAAGAATAGCAACTTTAAGAACCTTTTACAATAGTGTAACGTATTTACTTGAATTTCAATATCACAGCAAAAGCTACATAAACACGAGAGCATGACGGCCTTCATGAAATTCAGTTTTATTCCTTCAGCCACACAGAGGGTTGTTTCTAGCTTAGGCGACCACCATCCCGGGCTAGTTATTTACCAATCAAGGGTAAAGACGCCACGTGCCATCGAGCCATCGGGCAGCTTAGAATTCAATTTCTCCTCAACGCAGAAAGAACTTTGATCTCTCCGTCTTATTTGTTTATATTTAAAGGAAGTAATAAATGCCAAACAATTCATCCGAATTCAATGACTTCCTGCCATTGTTCATACTGAGCATTATTCAGTCCCCGTTTGTTCCTTCGCTTCACTCGCAATGCTGCTTTTCATTTCGCTTCGCGTTTATTGTGTTATTAATATAAAGGCAGCAGATGTTGTATTTACAAGTTGTTTCCCAGAAAACTAAAACGCATTTGTTTAATTATTTAAATTTTTGTTTTATCAGCGATTGGGAGAATTGCAAGGAATGAAAGGCTCTCGAAGAATGTGAGGTCGGTAGATTAGAAAGGAAAAATAGTTACCAACTCAGACGTATGGATGTGAAACATCGACTATTCAGTCTTTGCAATCTATAATTATAATCTTTAATCTAAGTTGCAAGGATATATTCATTTAAAGCTCTCAGATGTATGCCCACAAACCTACACGTGTAGTTCGCGCTTACAAATGCTGAATGTGTACTTACAAATAAAATCCAAACCTCAAATGAACATAAGCCCCACAACTTTTGCCGACCTTCCCTGACACAGGGGTGACATTTGCAAAGTGAACCATTTTTTACAGTATGGGTGGTCAGCCTCATACCAACCTATAAGGCAATAATAATAATATTAGAATGATTTATTTGATGAACGCTGTTTTTTTATTAATCACACCCATAAAGCCCTTTGCGAGCTAAGTCATTGCTATAGGAAACGCCAATTCTCAAGCAAGACCCAGTTACCGTAAGGCTGGTTGGAGGTTAAGTGACCGGTCTTTTGTAAAGATGGTTTTATCCACGATTTCTCAAATCAGTGAATCAGCGCTTATTCAGTTTTACCTTGAAGGTTACCTTGAATATTATAACTTAAATTATTGAAAGTTTAATTAGGTTGTCTACACTCGCCTAATGCACGTTACACCTACGTATTTATTTGTGTCGGTCATGGAGGTATATATAATTCTGGCTTTTGGCGTAGCACCGAGGTCAGAGCGTAGCCGGTGCGACTGTAAATAATTACTTCAGCGAAGCGTAGCGGAAACAGTCAAGTGCTACGCTGACGTTATTTAGGCTCGCACATTAGGGTGGGCCATTTCATTTTGCAGACTGCAGAATGGAGCATTTTTCAATCAAGTTATTTTTCTTCTTCTCTTATTCTTTCTGTAATAATTGTCTGATCACATAATGCACCCTCCGCGTGACTAGGCTGGAATAAATATTATTATATTTGTGGCGACTTCCCGCGGGGAGAAAGGCCGCCAGTGTCAAGTTGACTTCAATACTACTACGACTGGCAGTCGTTTTTGATGAACAATCTTAGTTGCAAATATATATTGACTAGTAAGACATATTTAATGCATGCCCATGTCCATAAGCATCAAATTTAAGTTCGTGCATGGGAATTATAAAAAAACAAATGCTGAAGGAGCACTTGCAAACAAAAAACAATGTAGGAACATAAACACTGCAACTCATGTCGACCTTCCCTGAAACAGGGGTGATATTGGCAAAAGCGAACTAATATGCACACTTTAAAAATGATCAATAAAATAAAAAAATACAAATTACAGTACAATACATAAAAACAGGAATAAAGTAATTAATTTTTTTTAAAAATCGTCGCTAGAAAAGAAATGACAAATGCAATAATGATCGTCGATATTCGATAGATGTGGCACTTAGTTAAGGACAAAAAAATATTTCCCTTGCAGCGAGACCCTTTATCATAGCTGGAGTCCACTGACCGCACGTAATGCGGGGAACTAGGCAGTAACCATGGAGCAATGCTCGCAGATTCATGTTTATGAATTCTGGTATCGCGAATAATTTATGCTGGTTTGCTGAGAGCATATCTGCGTTTACTGAAAATATTTGTTTCGTGATGAAGTATGTAGTTCTAGTTTTTTTATATCACATCCTTGACTTATATATTATGGTATGAGGCTGACCAGTCATACTGTAAAAAATAGTTTACTTGTCCAATGTCTCACCCCTGTTCCAGGGTAGGGCGGCTAAAAGTTGCAGGGCTTATTTTCATATGAGGTTTGGACTTTTATTTGTAAGTACACATTCAGGATTTGTAAGTGCGAACTTCCACGTGTTTGTTTGTGGGCATGCATTTGATATGAGCTTCGAATGTTAATATATCCGTGCAACAAAAAGATTATTATATAGACAAAAAAAGTTGATACAACACACTGTTTTTTAAGAAAATAAATTATACATTAGTAATAAAATTGTGTCATACAGTACAAATCATTAAAAACATAATTTTCTTAAAATTTTAAAAATAAAACAACAATTTTATAATATTTTTTAGTGTTGATCTGTTAACACAGTGAAAGTCCATTTTTATAAATATTTAAAAATATAAATGGTAAAACATTGTTTTAATTCACTTTATTTTATTTGTTTATGCTCGAATATTTTCGCCTAATGAGGCATCTTCAAGAGCAGAATGGTTACAAATATATTTTTATAAAAAAAAAATTGAACTAATTTAGTTATTTCGCTGTTATTAATTTGTGTTATTTTGTTGCAGCTCTGGAGAGGAAGATATCCGTCCGAGCGAACCGAGATGAGCTCGTCCAGAAGGGCATCCTGCTGCCCGAGAGCCCCATCTCTCCCATTCCTGAACCAGGTGAGTCCATCCATAATAATGATTATAATAATAAACTAGATTTATATGCGCCTTTTTGTGATTTACATCACTACAAAGGCGCATGTGGGCTCTAGCGGGAAAACAAGAATGCTTTGAGCATCTTCCTGAAGGCTGTCTCATCTTCCTAGACTCTCAGGCTCTCTGGGAGAGCATTCCATGCCGCTGGTCCGGCAACACGGAAAGCGCGGTTTCCAAAATACATCCATAATCTGACAAATAATTGGTGATATGGTCACACTTCCGACGGTTTGTTTCAAATAAATCAGCGTTGGTACGCTCCAGGAATTTTCACGAAGTCTTCTATTGGATCACATCTCGGAAACCTTATTAAATAACAAATCAAAACAATTTCTCATTTGGTAATACTTTTTATTAATTCAGTGCCAATTTTATCGAAGATTGGCGATCAGTTCTTGAGATGATTTTTTTAACTTATTCACTTCATTCATATATTACTATTTTTATGTATTAATAATACATGGATGATTGATTTGGTGAGCGCAGTTTTTGTGTGAATCACTCTTCAAGAGCCCTCTGCGAGCTTGGTTGTCGCTACAAAATGCGACTCCTCAAGTACGACGTTTTTTCTGTAAGGTGAATTGAACCCTTGGTGATCGATCTGTTTTTAAAGTACGTGTTAAAATTTTAGTGGATATTTTTTCGATTCGTCAAAATGTCAATGGAAAAAATCGTAATCGTATATCTTTAGTGGACTCATAGTTTATGGAAAAAATAGATGAAATTATACATTCTCATGACCTTTGCATTTTTGTTATTTGACATTGAAGAACGTCCTTCACGTTTTACATCGAAGTTTTCGAATTACTCCTCCACCTACAAGTTACAGAATTATGATACTCGGGAAGAAACACTAAAATCCAGTACAGCGCTCGCTGCCCCACAAAACCCTCGTGATTTGTTTGTTTTGCCAACTTGACATAAAATTTATGCCATGTAAACAGATCAATTCTCCCTTACGCGATTCTTACATTGTGCGGAGCAAGATTGGCAAAATATTATTGCAAAGAAGTTTTTCTTAAATGTCGTGAACCCGATAGATTTTCAACGATTTGTTTTAGAATAAAATGTCAACGAAATGAGAATTTTTTTGTTATCAATATTCTAAAATTTAAAAGTACACAAAATGTGAATCCTTGAATAGGGTAATTTCACTTTTTTTATTTCATAAAATGATAGATTACCTTTTAAAAAATGCATCTGCGTTTTTAAAAAAAATATATCTGGCTTAGTTTTTAAATTACAGCTTTGTTAAATTCGCCCATTTTCGATTTCCGCTAAAACAGCTCATTTTTTTATTTAGGCGGATGTGACGTCAATTGATCTCACGATGTATAGAGTGTACCGTTAGGTCTTCTAAGACCGATGGATCCATCTACGTAATTTCGACGTCACAGCGTGTTTCTTCGGTCCCAATGCGTTTTGGCGGGATTCAAATACTCGACATTTTATTTTTGAAAATTATCAATGATATCTTTATTTTTACTATATAAAATCCTTGAAATGTACTCTACACAACCATAGTATTTTAAACCGTTTCCCCCACCACTGCAATTACCCTATTATGTAAGGTTTTGTCTGTTTGACTTTCTTGATAGAAAAAAAGGTGTTTATTTTTCTAGACAATGTATTAGTTATTCAAAATTGCTAAACATGACGTATTTTCTAAAAAAAAAAAATCACGAATGATCAGAAAAATGTTGTATAAAATTTATTGAACTCAAAAAACAATTTTTCTTGTATATTTTCCGATGTTTAATTTAGCGATGAGTAGCGCCACTACGTGCGGGGATGGAAGTTTTCTGTAAGCTTGCGAGCTTTCATTTTCTTTTGCAAGCTTCCGAAAATGTTTTGGGTGGGTTCCAACAGATGGTGTTGGTAAATGGAAATGGAAAATTCTGTAAAAAATTGGACTATTTCAGTGTTGGACAAAAGTGATTATTTAACTTTTCATCAAAATTACATCTGAATCGCCTGTAATTTTCAGCTACTTTAGAAATATTTTTAATTCAATATTAAATTTGTTCACAAATTTATTTGTTTTTATATTTATGATACGATTTCAGTATTTTCAGTTGGCGCTTTTTATCGCCAGTATAGCCTTTCTTATAGTTTATACGAAATTTTAAATGATGTTTGATCAATTTGAGACGCTACTATCAATTGACAACTAGAAATGAACCCTTTATAGAATGCCGAGTGAGAAAGGCGTAATTTTTCATCTATTTAAATACCACACCAATCTGAAACAAATAATACCTAATTTCCATTAAAGTATTCATTTTAAAATAATTTTACATTTACGTATTAAACAATATCATCCAAGCAGCTAATTGTTTACATAAATAATTGAAATAACTTTAAGATGCTCCTTAAAATTCACAAAGGTAGCTCCACACCTGGCGTACGTATGCAAATGTACTCTAATCGCATGCAAAACAAAAACAATTCTCGGATAAAAGTTTTCAAGACATACAACAATTCAACCTTGGCAATGACGTTGGCGCGTTTCGGTTAACAAAGCAAAATAAATGTCGTCCGAAGTAACCGGCTAATTAGTATGGCGCCGCGCCGAAACAATAATACCGAGGAGGGACTTAGCAATTTGTAAGAGGGAAACGCTCCGCAGTACCTAGTACCTACCTCGGAGATTTTTTATACACAGCTGTAATTAAGGCAGAAGGAATTACAAACATCTGCGACCTTATACGAAAAGGTACCGATATTTAACGCGTTTTCAAAAACCTTAATGATTGTTTATGTATAAAAGTATTTTTTAAATATCGTATCTGTAACTCTGATTAATTATTGACGATGATTTGCCTCCCTGTCTTCCTATCCTTGTAAACCTCTTCCAATATATTGATATCCTCGTACATCACTTTTTTTAATACATATTAAATTATATTTGATTTTCAATTCTTAAACAATTTCCATACTTTCCTCTGTATCACTTTTTAATTTCCTCTATTTATTTTTTGTAGGTCTTTCATCACCAATTCTATCTACATCCAAACCATACACATTGCATTTTTTTTAATTTTTGACTTCAGCATTCAACATAAACCGTTTTTTTCTTCAATTAATTTTACAAACCAACATACGCAGCGTTTTCATTATTCTTGCTCACTGAAAACAATAAGTTAGTCCGTTTTAAGAAGTGCTCTTAGTCTACGCCGTAGACTTTATCGTAGAATCAACGATTAAGTATTTCTTATTATGAAGGGAGAGACTCATATATGAAGAAGCCACAATATTTTTGTGCTTCTCAATCAATTAAAAGAATTTCCTTTACATTTAAGCTACGTATCAAGTAATTTTTTCTGTCCGTTTACCCTTGTAAATTTTTATAACAACTGATTCTTCCTTAGATATGCGCAAAGCTTGCTGAAATTTTTAAAACTTATTTCAGTGTTTTGACGCATCAAAAACTTTCATAAGATCTTTTATGTGTATTTGCCATGTAGGATTTTTTTTTCGGCGTAGATTTTTCGTGCGAATTATATATATTTCCGTTTTCCAAATCGTGACTTATACATTTTTTAATCCTAATTATTGCTTAACTGTTCCCGAACTCATTTTAAACCACGTTTTGTTTCTTTTTCAGTTCATGCTGAAGTTTTTCAGAACGAAATGCTGCAAAAAGCATTACTTTCCATTACGCAGTTCGCAACTAGGTCTTTCTAATTATGGCACAAAGCGGGCGGTTCTTGTTTTAACCTTTACGACCAGAAATGGCACTTGCGAGTGGCGGAGGGAAAAGGTAAACGTGGATATCACTTACAGCCCCCACCTCCGTCGCACCTGTGAAGGGATTAAACCCAACGATACACCCTGCTAAGATCACCTGAGGGGTGCATTAGCCGACTGTGTATCCTTGTAATTGTATTCACCAATTTAAAATACCGGGATTGTTAATTAATTAAATGTGTACGAAACGATTTCATAATGTTTAATTCTGTGATTATGTATTTAAGTTTTATTTTTGGGAACATTGGACTATGTAGTTAGTGTTCAATGTTTGGTTTTATGAACAATAATTATTAGCTCTTAAGTTCAGAACATATTTTGAATATTCACTAATAAACCTGATGATAGTCGAATGATCGACAGAGTTTACGTTTACGATAAAAAAAACATATTCCAAATAAATCAGTGTTGAAAAGTAACTTTGCTATTTTTGTATTTCGTTTAAAAAATTTAAATTTTTTTTTTATTGTGTTAATACACAAACTGAAAACAAAAAAATGTTTGATGATAATAAGGATGTGTAGCGTAGCATATCTATATTATTAAGATTTTACTTTGATTTTGTTGTACTCATATTATTACTGCTCGGAGAGAGAAGGATCTGGAACATAATATTATGCGGCCGACTTCATCCCCGCCTGTTGTAAGGGATGGAGTAGGGAAGCTTGAGGGCCAAGGGTAGTGAGGATTTTCCCCTCCAGGGGGAGATCAGCTGCCCAAATCGTATAAAAGGCCAACCAGTGGACGAACTCGTCAGTTGAGAAGGATCCTATGGGCTCCAACCCACCTTCTCTCTCCCCCCGACGTCATAATGCTTCTGTGCCAGGACATACATGACTGAAGGGGTTATTTTATGTATATTATATATCACACACTCCTTGAGCAAATGGGCCGAGCAAGCTTCTTTTCTAGGACTTCTCACACCTATGTCTCACCTCCCTGTACCTCTTGAGCAAATGGGCCGAGCAAGCTTCTTTTCTAGGACTTCTCACACCTATGTCTCACCTCCCTGTACCTCTTGAGCGACTAGGTCGAGCAAGCTTCTTTTCTAGGACTTCTCACCCCTATAGCTCACCCCTTTTTACCACCTGAACAACAGGGACAAGCGAGCTTCCTTTCTGGGACAACTTGGACCTAAGTTTCATCCTTCCACACCTCACAAGCAAGGCAGCGTGCTTTCCTGACCTCCTTGGCTTACGGGTGGAACCCTTTCCCTCTTTATCACAATTATAATCATTATCCTATTGTCAAAGGGTAATTAATAATGCTCACGCCTGTGACTGGCGAAAATATGCATAGTATGACCTGCTTGAGGTCATTCTCTTTCAATGTAATTATCACAATATTGTAAGGGGTTGGTTTCCCCGCAATTTCCCTGATCATGGGATGATAACATACTGTATTGTTAACTGATCAATTATCGATCTGATTACTGTTTTATATGCTTTGATACTGTACATTTTATATTCAATTGAACTCACGAATTAAATGTAAAGGCAAAGAATCAATAAATGCATCACACCCAGTATGCGCCTTACAAAATGGCGCCCAACTTAGTGGCTTGAATTAAATGTACAGTGAAAGCTAATTGTGTAATATCAGTAAAATCAATGATTTCAAAAATTTGCAAAATCAGCTGGAATGCAAAATTGTAACTTCCGCATTGATATTATGTGGGTCATGTTACGTGACGCAATGTCTTTGTACTTAAACAATAGGGGGAGATCCCATATGGGATGGCTCTCCATTGAGATGTTTTGTAAACAAAAATCTTTGAATAACGGGAAGTTAACAGAAATTCCATACTAATGGTTTTAAAATACATATTGTCTAATCTAACAATTGAACAGTGGTTGAATTGTCACTTTCATCAAATAATTATCTTGCTTTGTAAAATTTTGTTTTGTGATGCACATTCCTTTGCTTGAAGATGGTCGAAAGTTCACATCTGGCACGAGAATACACAGACGGACGGCATTCCTGGGAGACCGGTGGCGCCCGTGCTGAAGTGGCCACATGTGACACGAAACAAAGGACTGACCTAGAAAAAGGGACGAGCTTCACCGACCACCAAAGAAGATTGCATCTTACAATTTAAAATTGTTGAACACAAAAACTAATGATTTGAAAACTAATTCTCGCTTAGGAAGATACATGGACTTGCCTAAGAAGAAGAAAGCCTGCACTGGAAGACAAGTTCATCACCGGAAAACAACACATGTCTTCGCACCGGGAGACTGCCCTGCAGCGGAAGATGGACTTCCTCCCCTGACGAAAAGGACCCGCTTCTAGAAGACATGCTGCCCCCAGTTGGTGACTCATCTTGCCAAGCAGCCGTGAAACCATTCACGCTGGAATACTGCCATGCAGCCTCGTGAGCCACCGTAAGCACAGTTATGGAGAACTGCCAACCGGCTTCGTGCGCTGCTGTGAGCGCAGACATCCCTGCCATGCAGCCTTGTGCGCTGCTGTGAGCGCAGACATCCCAGCCATGCAGCCTTGGGCGCTGCTGTGAGCGCAGACATCCCTGCCATGCAGCCTTGTGCGCTGCTGTGAGCGCAGACATCCCAGCCATGCAGCCTTGTGCGCTGCTGTGAGCGCAGACATCCCTGCCATGCAGCCTTGGGCGCTGCTGTGAGCGCAGACATCCCTGCCATGCAGCCTTGTGCGCTGCTGTGAGCGCAGACATCCCTGCCATGCAGCCTTGTGCGCTGCTGTGAGCGCAGACATTCCTGCCATGCAGCCTTGTGTGCTGCTGTGAGCGCAGACATCTGAACCAGCCAAGCGGCCTTGTGTGCTGCTGTGAGCGCAGACATCTGAACCAGCCAAGCGGTCTTGTGTGCTGCTGTGAGCGCAGACATCTGAACCGGCCAAGCGGCCTTGTGAGCTGCTGTGGACATGGACAACTGAACCTGCCAAGCGGCCTTGTGCGCTGCTGTGGACGCAGACATGGACAACGGATCCCGCCAAGCAGCCTTGTGTGCTGCCGTGATAACAGCTACGGACGGCTGTTCCTGCCGACCAGCTTCCTCAGCTGCCATAATCACCAGAGATATGGACCTCAGCTACCAACTTCACCATCATCCTGTCGAGAGGATAACCACACTTCCTAGAGCCTGTCCGGGACGGCCTTGGCTCTAGGAGGGGGAGTCTGTAGCGTAGCATATCTATATTATTAAGATTTTACTTTGATTTTGTTGTACTCATATTATTACTGCTCGGAGAGAGAAGGATCTGGAACATAATATTATGCGGCCGACTTCATCCCCGCCTGTTGTAAGGGATGGAGTAGGGAAGCTTGAGGGCCAAGGGTAGTGAGGATTTTCCCCTCCAGGGGGAGATCAGCTGCCCAAATCGTATAAAAGGCCAACCAGTGGACGAACTCGTCAGTTGAGAAGGATCCTATGGGCTCCAACCCACCTTCTCTCTCCCCCCGACGTCATAATGCTTCTGTGCCAGGACATACATGACTGAAGGGGTTATTTTATGTATATTATATATCACACACTCCTTGAGCAAATGGGCCGAGCAAGCTTCTTTTCTAGGACTTCTCACACCTATGTCTCACCTCCCTGTACCTCTTGAGCAAATGGGCCGAGCAAGCTTCTTTTCTAGGACTTCTCACACCTATGTCTCACCTCCCTGTACCTCTTGAGCGACTAGGTCGAGCAAGCTTCTTTTCTAGGACTTCTCACCCCTATAGCTCACCCCTTTTTACCACCTGAACAACAGGGACAAGCGAGCTTCCTTTCTGGGACAACTTGGACCTAAGTTTCATCCTTCCACACCTCACAAGCAAGGCAGCGTGCTTTCCTGACCTCCTTGGCTTACGGGTGGAACCCTTTCCCTCTTTATCACAATTATAATCATTATCCTATTGTCAAAGGGTAATTAATAATGCTCACGCCTGTGACTGGCGAAAATATGCATAGTATGACCTGCTTGAGGTCATTCTCTTTCAATGTAATTATCACAATATTGTAAGGGGTTGGTTTCCCCGCAATTTCCCTGATCATGGGATGATAACATACTGTATTGTTAACTGATCAATTATCGATCTGATTACTGTTTTATATGCTTTGATACTGTACATTTTATATTCAATTGAACTCACGAATTAAATGTAAAGGCAAAGAATCAATAAATGCATCACACCCAGTATGCGCCTTACAGATGTAGAATCCATCTTTCCGGGTTTGTAGACCATGGTCCAATAATTCTTTTGTAGGCTGATTTATTCTTTTTGGAAGGCTGCTACGTTTCGTCAGTAACATATGACTGACTTCTTCAGGGCTTGTACTTAGACTTAGTCTACTGACGAAACGTAGCAGCCTTCCAAAAAGAATAAAGCAGCCTACAAAATAATTATTGGACCATGGTCTACAAGCCCGGAAAGTTGGATTCTACATCATTATCATCATCATCTGAAGCCGGCCATGAAAGCCTAAAAATACTTATAAAAAAATGTTTATTTAATTTAGTTTCTCCTCCAAAATTATGTATTATTTTGGACTCACATAAAAAATCTCTAGCAATTTTGAAAGTGAGTTATTAGGGATGTTTAGTCTTAGATTAGATGAACAAGTTATGAAAAGATTTAAGTTACGCCGCTCCGCTGAAAAAGTTATGTAACTCACAAATATAGATAATAATCAATATGAACGTGGATTTTAATAAAAATCATTTCGTTAACCCTTTCAAAACATACATATCGTAAAACCGTCAGTCTAAAAGATGTCTGTGTGTATTTGTATTTTTAAATTTGGTGTCGAGTCTTCAAGTTAATCCAAATGAAATTAATCAAAAGCATCATTAACCTATTTTCGCAAGCAGTTGTTCATCAAATTAACACTTTTAATATCTCGCACATCTCAATGGACAGTCGCTGTGAACATTTTGTATTCATGTTTTGCTTAACTTAAAAAACAAACTTCTGATTTACAGAACAAAGTGTGTACCAACATGAGTCTAATAGAAAAATTAATGGAAAAATTGAGAAAGTATTTTTCTCTTATTTTAGAACTAAAATCCTAAGTTGCCGCAAATGCAGGATTTACGAACGGAAATATTTTTCATGATTTTGAATTGCACTTTTGTATCATAATTTTGTACGAAGAAAAGTTGCCATCATTGTTTTGTTCCTTTTAAAAACTATTTTAAACAAAATATGATAAGATTTAATTACCTTCGGCCTTATTCATTAGATTGGTTGAACCCAAAACCGGAGTGTAACCAACTTATTAGTATGGGAAAACCGACCTTATACCGGTTTAAAAATTAAAACCTTTTTATAAATAAGGCGGCTTTTGTCTAAGGGCATTTTTCTGTCAACTAGTTATTTTTTCAAAAAATTATAATCAGCATATTTTCATAAATTTTCATCACAAAAATTGCAGTATCGTTTTATCACTGAAAATTTGTTTTATTTTAAAATATTCTCATAGTTTTGCAATCTAATCATTCATCACACGTCACACGCTGAGCATATGTGCCACTTTATTCGCTCCATTAGTCAGTTGGCCCTTGTGTACAACTCTACGTTCAAACTCAACCATACGCAAAACGCAAACGCAACTAAGCTACACATGTAGTGTAACTTTTTGCCTGCGTTATCCTCGAAGGGGTCGCATGTGGCGATTCAGGACCTATTTATTTTTACGGGTAAGAGTGCCGGCCTCACCAACCACTTTCGGTTGAAGTGGGGGTTTCCTAGCCCCCCGGGGGGGGGGGCTGGTTATCATTTCTTGTGAAGGCTGAGTACACCTTGAAAAAATACACAAATTAAAACGGAACTTGTAGAGTGCGTTCAAGTATCCGTACATTTATCGTTTGGAGTTTTATCATTATTTTGTGTATTTGGGAAGTTTAAATATTTCCGTAAACTTTTACTTTACTCAAGTTTTGCTAAACTTGCGACTCGTACTCGGGGCACAGGTGTGGCCGTGTCTTACGTCCCTTATCACAATTCAACTGGACAGGCGGCCGCTGGGGACCTCTGACCTGCACAGCGATTTCCGATCTCTCCACATTAAAGAAACAATAGATGCTTCCCCTTATGTTTCGTTCGTCTTAGCTGATTTACTGTATTGGATTCTGCAGTAATTTATAGTCTCAGAATTTTGTATTACATTTGTAGAGACAAGACGGATTTTCTTTTGAATACAATAATATTAGGCTGATTTATTTGGTGAGCACATTTTTTTTGTGAATCACACCTCAAAAGCCCTCTACTAGTTTGTTCATCACCATTGAATGTGCTTATTCTCAAGCAAGACCCAGTTGGCGTAAGGCTGGATGGACCTTTGGTGACCGGCAACCAGAGCAAATTTGAAAAATTAAATAGTTTTTGTGGTCCCACTACCTTTCAATCATGAGTCCGAAGTGTTTAACCACTAGACTGCGCATCGGTAAAAAAAATTGCAGCGTTTTCAGAAGCTTTTTCATTGAATATCCGTACTAGATTTCTATGGAACCTGAGTTAAAAGTACCTACTCTCTTTTCTCTGCACTGAGACCCTTTTGAAGGTCCCGTAACGGAGAAGTCCCTTGATCTCATTTACCTAGTTGTTTCACCGAATTGGAGATCATCTCGTGCTCAACTGTCTTTCGGGCTTAGGTAAAGTTCTCACAAGCCCTTCAAGGTTAATCTCAGGCGTGTTATATATCGGCCAAGGTGGGCAACACAGTCACAGTTTACGTAATAGGGTAGTATCACAATTTTTTTTCATTGCATAAAATGGTAGAATACATTTTTAAAAATGCATCTGCGTTTTAAAAAAATAAATATTTTGCTTAGTTTTTAAACTAAAGCTCTTTAAAATTAGCGTAGGTATTCTCGATTTCCGGAAAAAGGTCATTTTGTTTATTTAGGCAGATATGACGTCGATACGTCTTCGGAGTGTAGATATCGACGGGCCCAGCGTCATTTTGACGTCAAGGTTCGCTAAGTCGAACGCGCTGCGTTTTGGCGCGACTCATATTCTCCGCATTTTATTTTTTAAAATTATCAATGATATTTTAATTTTTACTACACAAAAATATATGGTTGTGATCCTTGAAATGTACTCTACAGAACCATATTATTTTCAACCGTCTTCCCTACCACTGCAACTACCCTATTCATGATTCGCAGAGAAAATTAATTAGTTTTTCTTTAGATCTATAATAATATCTATAATCTAAGTTGCAAGGATATATTCATTTAAAGCTCTCAGATGTATGCCCACAAACCAACAAGTGTAGTTCGCGCTTACAAATGCTGAATGTGTACTTACAAATAAAATCCAAACCTCAAATGAACACAAGCCCCACAACTTTTGCCGACCTTCCCTGAAACAGGGGTGACATTGGCAAAGTGAACCATTTTTTACAGTATGGGTGGTCAGCCTCATACCAACCTATAAGTCAAGGAATATGAATAACAAATTACATTTAAATCGATGCGGTAAAACTGCGAATAATATTTAAGAATTAATTCGAATTGAATTTCTTAATATCTTATTTAAATTCTTCTTTTCTGTTTACCGAGCGAAGCATTCATTCCACTTATTGGAGTAATTGGCCCGTCTTGTCCACGGACAAGCAATGATTCCGTAACCTCACGTCCCTGTAGCGTTCCCCGACTGGTGAGTCCTTTCTCTACCCCAAGTATGTAACATCTAGCTTTACGTTTTACCAAAAATGTTTGGAAACTTACTCACTCACTTCAGGGGGTGTTTGAGTTTCCGTACGTTTTTTGATTGAGTTCATACGTACATTTTTATACTAGGGTACTGTTCCCGCATTTGTCTCACGTACAATGCCCCACCCGTTCCACCCCCAAAAGATGGAGATCCTCCCTCCCATCCCCTCCTCCGCTAGACTAGTCGTAAACTTGGATAATGCTACTTCTAGCCCTTGTTTGTTGGATGAGATTTCTGGATTAATCGGCTCATCAAGTTAACTTCGTTTCAATTCATAAAACGAATCGTAATTTTCCGCGAGTCCTTAGCAGTTACATAGAGGTCGCGTCGTTGTCTACGAATGGAAATTATAACGTGTGTGATTGTATTCACAACCATACTTCATTAGACTTTTCAGTAGACTTCCATTTCCATTGGTAATATGCGGCTGACCATCCATGCTGTAAAAATGGTTCACTTTGCCAATGTCACCCCTGTCTCAGGGAAGGACGACAAGAGTTGCAGGGTGTATGTTCATTTGAGATTTGGTTTTTATGTTGTAGGTTCACATGCGGCATGTTCAAGCGCGAACTTGTACGTGTCTGGTTGGGAAAATGCATGTAATGTGAATCTCCAATGTAACATATTTTCGCAACTTAATGCGAAGATATGTTAGAATAGATTAGATTCCTTAAGACTAAGGACGTGTTAAATAGCCATTGAAAGGTATATGCTGGGATTCAGTCTCAGTTTTTTCAACCAGGTGATCCACAGACGCGCTTATGTCACCGGTGTCATAACACATCATTGCCTTCTGTAAGTGGCGCTGAGCTGTACCCTGAGTTCGAGTTTTTTCACTTTAGTCGAAGTATTTAGTATTCGAGAAAAATGTATATGAACTTGTAAAGCACCTCTGGCAAACCAGGTTTCGAAACCTTTTTTGCCAGGGGTGCTTTACAAGTTCACATACATTTTTCTCGAAAACACAATACTTCGAGTAAAGTGAAAAAACTCGTACCTACTCATGGTCCAGATCACGGCATAAAACAGGACCATGACAGGTAGCCGAAAAGGATCATACAATAGCGACTCAGGGTGACCAAGCGGGGAGTAGGAATACCCCAATTGAGGTGGCTGGATGACATCTAGGGAACTGGGAGCCAGGGATTGCTAAAAACAGCATCTGATAAAAACAGCATTCGATAAAAAGGCATGGATGTGGCTGAAGAAAGCTGAGGAAGACAAAGAAGAAAACATTTAGATGCACCGATTTTATTTTTTTGGGCGGTAAAACTCGTGTCGATATCATAATATTATCTCATCACAGCCACGTACAAGACAAGCATTTTCTTCACCTAGCGCTGCAGTCACAGCGGTGCTCTGCCAACTGAAACGATTTTCTTTCCTCGTAAACTTTTTACGACCTGAAGCAGTAAAACAATACATCCAGAGACTTGCTCTTCAATGCAAAGCCGAGACTACCTGCATCACAACTCGTGATTAACCATTAAGTTTCTTTGCAATTTTTTCTGATTAGATTAATACCATTTTTAGTATGTGTCTCTGGGTTGCCAACATGAATTATAATACAGTACCTCTCAACCATATCTACGTTTGACGTCAACCATATAGTTTTACCAAAAAGTAATGCAAGCAAAACTCTCAGTAGAGGAACTGATTTAGTTTACATACATTTTTTGGTACACGCTATGGTTTGGTTTAAATATTATATTTTATACTTTGGGTACTGGTTGTGTAATCGTGAAGCGCATCATTTTAAATGATATTAAAAAGTTTAATAAAAGTGGTGGTTTAGCATGATTATTATACGAGTCGCATAAAATAAAAAATGGCAATGTAGTCTAACTTTCGAAAATGAGATAAATACATGGAAGTAATGGGAAAATAATTGCCAACCTTTTCATGTACTCTTATAATTTTCGGAAATGCCCTAGATTGCCGTATTTGATTTTGTACGAATCTTAATAGGGAAGGTCGACTAACTGGGCGACTCGGTATCGGGTTTTGCGGGGCTGTCGACTTGACTTATGGAACATTAAACATTTGACCTGAAACGTTATGAAATATTAAAGTTAAGGATAAACGTGAAATGGGGAGATAAAGTTTCCTTTTCACTATGGTGAGTTGTACACATTGTGACACGGCTAACATTTTTACGCTAATTTCGTTGGAAATGTTTTCGTCAAAGTTCTTCTGTTACTTCGAAGCCCTTGGGACACTAGCCTCAACAATCCTACTAACACTTCTCTTAGGGCTCACCAGCGCTTAGAATTGTTTTTGTTTATTAATTATACACATAAATAATAACCATGCTAAGGTCCGGTATTTTTGAGATTGGATACATTTTAGTTTTAACCATTTTTTTTTTAAGTAAAACTCAAAATACTCCAGTTAGAGTTAACTAAAAACTGAAAACTCACGAAGCTACAAGCCCCGCCCCCAAATCATAGAAATGATTGCAATGCCATTCAATAGCTTGAAAACAAACTGGTCATAAAAATAAAATGATGCATGCCCTTTATACACTTTTTTGTCAGTCGGTCTTCATTCACATGCAAACGGATAAGGACAACTGCCACATCAACACCTCTGCGACACTACAACAAGTGTCATAGACCCCTAGAGTCTCTTGAATCTAGGGAGTCTTCCGTACAGGCTTCCTTAAAAATAAAACATTTTTGACTTATTTAATTTTACAGGTGAGGAGGAAGACGGCGAGAGCCCGCAGACAGTGGTGCCCGGCGGACTGGGCGGCGGGACCGGCACCGCGGGCATGCAGCTGGGCCAGGCGCAAGCGCAGTACGCGCTACAGCAACAGTTACACCAGCACCTGCAGCACCAGCAGAACATGATGTACGCGGCCAGCAACGGCCAGAACAACAACCTCATAGGTGAGCCCATCCGCTTCGCTACCAAAAATAAGTTGCGTTGCGCGAAAGAGGCGAAATTGTTCGTCACACGGATAAAATGCTAAAATGTGCAGATTTTCTGACAATTCGAATCTGTTCAGTGACGCTCAGGGAAAATAAGGTGAATGTATTAACTCTTAATAATGTTCTAAATAAAGCTTATTCAAAACTCCGACAGATGGCAGGACGTTCCATAAAAAATATTCATCGTCCGCCTTGATTGAAATTTAATTACTGTTTTTTTTTTTGTGTGATAAGCTGTAAAAAATTGGCATGTATAATAACGCTCGCGATGGGTTCGTTAACAACACGAAAAAAAATGCTGAGAAACGCCAAACGATATCACAGATTCATCGTTTTTCATGTCGGCTTTCAAATCTAAATTACGCCATCTTATCTTTATTGACAAGGCGGGCTCGTTAGTCTGATTTCAGTTTCAGCGTTAAAAAAAATTACGTTTAAACATCTTTTATCAATGGCTTTTTTCAAAATCCCATTTTTCTAAAATACCTTGAGAATTCCCATTACCTTTTTTGCTGTCGTCTTACCGATTTGATGAGTAAATACCTGGGATTTTTTTTTTCATTTCGAATCAAAGCATTTTTTTATTTATTTGTACGAATACGAGCATGTAAGCAAATATTCATAATTCCACTTAAATAAAGCTAGGCAATTTATTTAATGTCAAAGCGATATTTTTTACGTTTTTTTTTGCGATCAGAAACATATTTCACTGTTTGATCGCTCTCATTATATTTTAGTTTACTTTTATACGTCTGTGCCCTTAGTACGAGTTGCAAAACTTGAGCAATGTAAAGTTTACGGCAATTATTAGTCTCAGGGAAGGACGGCAAGAGTTGCAGGGTGTATGTCCATTTGAGATTTGGTTTTTATGTTGTAGGTTCACATGAGGCATGTGCAAGCGCGAACTTGTACGTGTCTGGTTGTGAGAATGCATGTAATGTGAATCTCCAATGTAACATATCTTTGCAACTTAGATTAGATTAGATTAGATTAAAAAGTGATTTCCCCCAAAATCTGCCGTTTTGGTTTCTTTGAACTTGATTTTCTTCATCACTGTAACTCTTTTGCTAAGACCACAAAGTGTAAGAAACAAAAACGGCAGATTTTGGGAGAAATCACGCTTTAATATTTTCCGTAAACTTTACTTTTCTCAAGTTTTGCAACTCGTACTAATGGTACTGATTTGTTTATAAAATGAATATGGATAGAAGTGCCGTCCTTAGCAACAAATAACAAAAGATTTGTATGTCTTCTCCCTAGCAACCCAGCCGGTTGACGTCACAATGTTGTCTGCCGATTCACATGCGGACCTAATTTTGTCCTATTTATTCAGTAAAAAGTCACTGAACTATAATTGTACGTCTAATACACCTGGGTATAATTTCAGCATTTTTTTTACCTGTAGAACTTTCATTCATAGCACTTGTATCGTATGTAATAATAATTGGAGTTTATTGAACTAAGTAATTTACTTAGTGATTCATACGTACTTGTAAATCTTTTCAGTGAGTCGAGTTTCAGCCTTTCTGCACGCTATCGTGTTTTCCTTCTTTTGTATAATAAGTAACGTTATTCATAGTCATTCGTAGACTTCACTATCCTTAGTGGAACTCCAAAATTCATTGGGAGAGAGGAAAAACCTCGATCATAATCAAAGAGACAATTCATAGAAAAAAATAAAAATAAAGGGTGTGCTGTTAAATCATGTAGATAACTTAGTAAATGTCTTCCAACTCGAGAATAAAGTGCTTAGGGTTGATTCTGAATAACCCTGTAAGAATCTGAAGCAATCGGATTTCCCTACACATTAAGTATTCCTGTAATTATCATTAATTCTATTACCGGTATATCGAGACTTATGTGTAAGTACCTACTATAATAAAAATAATATAAATATTTTTTGAAAAAGAAAGCGGAAATTGTTTTTTTTATAGACATTTCTTGACTTAGAGGTTGGTGTGGGGCTTATACTGTAAACTCATACTACAAAAAAATAATAAACTATAAAAAATGGTTCACTTGGCCAATGTCACCCTTCTTACAAGAAAGGTCGACAAAAATTGCAGAGCTTATGTTCATTCGAGGTTTGGATTTTTATTTGTAAGACATTAATTATATACCTTGAAATGACGTCTTCAAAATAATTACAGGTTTTTTGACTGAATACCTATGATTATTTCTTATTATAAATTTTACTTTGTGGAAAAAAAATCTGTTAATTACACTTTCCCGATATGAGACGAACCGTTATGGGAGAACTTGCGTTATTCTCGACGTTTCGTTGGCGTGGTAGCCAGCATATTAAGGAGGCACCCTCCAAATTTTTGTATTCATATTTAATTATACGCTACTTTATATTTTCTACTCACCTTCATATCTTACTACACAATAAATATTTATATTTATTTCGAGTGTTTTTCTTGATGAACACTACAACTTTTGTGTACTTATTATAGTATTTTCTATATTTAGCATTTTATTGAATGTATACCCGTTAAAAAACATTATTTTTATTTTAATCTAAAACCTATTGTTATTCATTAGATTAATTGAACCAAAAAACAGGTTTGATCCTACTTTTTGTAAAGGAAGACTGGTTTTGAACCCGATTAAAAATGTAAACATTTTTATGAATCAGGTGGTGTATTTCTACAAAATCCACTGTTACATTATTTATTTACATTTTCCTTCTCTACTACCAAGGTGACCTTGCTAAAAAGCCATCATGAATATTCTGGGGTAGCCATCAATCTTTGCTTTATTACAGTTCACCATCTACGTGTACTTCTACCTTCCACTTCTTATTACCTTCACACTTTACCGTACATAGCGTCCCATCGATCAACATTTTGAATACACTGCAACGCCCCTACAAAATAACAAGGCGCTCGCTAACGGCGATCTCTCATACACATGGCCGGATCAAGGGAGGTTCGAGTGGAGCCATCGCACCAGGGCCCCCGCGCCTTTAGTCTATAATCTATAAGCTAAGTTGCAAAGATATATTTACTTTTAAAATTCATATAAAATGCTTTCCCACCAGCAGACACGTATAAGTTCGCGCTTAAACATGCCGCATGTGGACTTACAACATAAAAACCCAATCTGAAATGAACATAAACCCTGCAACTCTTGCCGACTTTCCCTGAAACGAGGGTGACATTGGCAAAGTGAACTATTTTGTTTTACAATATGGGTTGTCAGCCTCATACCAATCTGTAAGTCAAGGAATCAATTGAAAATTTTGAGTGCTGGAAAAAATACTTTAAAATGATCTTATTGACTTATTTTGATCACTTTTGACTCAAAAAGCCACGTTTCGCACAGATACAGACATTAGTGAAGAAATAAAAGTTTCTGACACGGAACATTTAGGGGCCCCACATGACCTTAATGGAGCCGCGAAAATTTTAAGCAAAATCTCCAATAGCAATGTATGTGCAACTTCTTATGAAGTCATCAATTTAATGACTTTTTTTTATCAATCACTGAATTCATATTTGATGAATCTTTTGCGTTGTTAAAAAAGGATTGAGATTTTTTTTTATTATACTGCAGAGGGCAATTTTAGGAAGGGGCATGTATCGGAGGGCCCCGAGTTTTTCTCCGCACTAGGGCCCCCTCAGGGGTGAATCTGGGCCTGCTCATACATACCTTTATATTTATCGGCCATGAATAAAGCCGAGCTCTTTTTATTTTTCTGAATGCAAATATCTACTTCCTGCCTTCGTGGAAACTGAACAGTAACCCAACCCCCCAGTATAAAACCTTGTAGTATAACTACTATCATATTGCTTCCCAAAAAACGTGTGGATACTGAAGCAGCGCTTCATGAGAGCTTTTCAGTTTTAATAGATTTTTTTAAACGCTGCGGTTGAGTTAAAACCTGAAGTTTTATCTTTGAAAAACTGTATAGAATATAGATCATTCACTACCTCCAAAATGTTGTGTTCAGAGCGCTTTGTATTCCAAGTTTAAGTTATTGCGTAAATACTCAGTCATGTCGTAAACGTAATATTGAACAGCGCTTATAGTGAGTGTTTTTGTTGCCATATTGTTTATGTTTATGCGATTTTTAAACAATGTTTTGTACTCGGGATACTGTATTTTTATTACTCGGTTTGCAATAATTTTTTTACATCGATTTTCTTTGATTTCTCGCCCCCGACGTGAGTTATTTTCATAACAAAACGTTATGCGTTGTACCTACTCGTTATAGTTTGTAAAATAATATTATTTGCATCACTTCTGCTTGCTTACATTTTGAATTTTGAAATTATATTTTCAGGAGCATCAAGAACTGAAATTAAATCTGAGTACTTGGTGACGCATGAATAGCGTCATCTATTTTTATTTTAATTAATAGTCTAAGAAGCGAATTTCATGTTGGTCTTTCACAATCTGAAAAAAGTGCGGATAAAAATCGCAAGATGTCGGTATCAACTTTTTTGACATCTGAGCAACGTGATATTAGCAAGATTTGAGGACTTCCATTTCCGTCGTGTTCGCAAGTAGACACGTTTTTATATGTCTCGCGAGCGATTTGAAATTTACCGTTAAAAATCTGTGAGTGAGTGTGTTTGTTTTACATATAACTTGCAAGTGTGGCAGTTCGTGAACAGAGCTCAGCTCCACAGGATCCTGAGAAACGAGCATCATCTTGGACCAGAGCACAATTTGAGGTGAGTGCGGTCCTTTGATTTTCGCTTCTTTGGTACGGGAAGTCGTCCAAAATTGAAAGCCACCTATTGAAGGTTGGCTTTTGTTTGAGAAGAAAATACCATAGGCACTAGATCTAGGTATTTCATATCTCGCATTGGAGAATACGTTACAGTTTCTCCATTTGTTCTTTTTTTATATTTTATATACCCCCTGAGGGGCAAAATTTACAACTTGCCTCCCCAGTACTGAAATAGCGAAGGATTTTACTATCAACATGCTTGTAATATTTTTGTGTCTGTATTGATGGCTATCATAAATATTCATCCAACTTTACTACAAGTGGGTATTACTTGAGTTTTTGTTGATTACCTAAGAAGAGATCGTTAAATGTTTATATCACACAAAAAAAGGTGCTTACAAAATATATTTTTCAGGATCATTATCACAAAATTTATACAATAAAAGCATCTAACATTTCATCGAATTTTTATGCTAGACTAGCTGTACCCTGCCACCCGTTGTGGTGGCTCGTCTTACTCGTACTGTGTCATACTATCATTCTGTTAGGGTTGACCAGTATCTCTGCAGATCTGTATCTACAGTGTTGTATCTTTGCACCCTACTTTTAGTCTAAAAAAATCCCCGTCATGAGGTGAAAATAATTTAATCAGATTTCTGCTTTCATTTCTTTTATCGCTCTAGTTTTTTTTATACAGAAGCCTTAAATAGCATTTAAAAAAATACTCATGTAAGTTTCGTCGTAATCGGTTCACTAGTTCAGGAGTCCATGCAGGACAAACATACATACATACATCCGTTTGATTTTATATATTAGAAGAATATTTAAAATAGTTCATGTCTCAGAGTATGCAGTTCGTCTACGAGATTTTCCTTGCAAGTTAGACTACCCTCTCAAACTCATGTCAGCTTCTACATCCCCATGCATTATTGATGCCGAGACCTCCACCGCATTCTTCCATTAGCCTTGTAGGCAGAGACTGCCTCCCAGAGATTCCCCGTCCACCCCGGCATCCAGGATCCACCTCCTCCACCACCGGCATTCTCCGCCAGGAGTTCGTTGTAAATTCATTCACAGAATGCGGCTTTAGCTTGAGGAGACGCCACCTAATGTATTCCACATTATACTCCCTGTGTTTAGGCGGCCATGTTCTGGCACGTACAAATCTGGTACGAGGTAAACTTCTATTGGTACTGTAACTGGAGTTTAAAAATCAATCGTAGTGTTATACCAAAATTATGTAAATAAACAAAAATGACCAATAGGGATATGTAGTGTACTATTTAGTTTTTTTGGTTAATGTGGTTGATTGAAATTTATAAATCAAAATCAACAGAAATCTTCTTTTTACGTTAATCTACAAAAAAAAGTTTCAAAGATATAGCACATTTAAAATTTATAGTACAGGCATTTCAATAAAAAGACACGTATAAGTTCGTGCTTACACACGCCGCCATGTGGACATAAAAACATAAATCTTGCAAATATTGCCGACCTTTCCTGAAACACACGGAGACATTGGCAAAGTGAACCGTTGCGTGGTCGGTCTCATATCAACCTTTTAGTCAAGGTACATTCTAAAACTATATGTTAGCCATTGAAGTGGGTACTTTCAAGTCGTATAGAATCAAAGATGGCAACCGAGAATTTTTCTCCAAAAATGAACTAAACATACCATCAGGATATGATTCTCTGTGATTCTACATTCACATTTATATTATTTCTAAAATTGTCATTGATTCTATTCGACTCTCACGTGGATCTTCTCTTTATTGAATTTTGTTTTTTCTTTTCTTGAGAAAATCTCTTGCAATACACACATTTTTTTTGTATTTTTCCCCTGTTTACTTTTTTTCATTTTCTCCTTGTTTAACCCACTTCCATATGTTGTGCAGTCCCCGCCGCGCTCCCATTATCCTACTTCTACCTACTTCGAGTATAAAACATTGCTTGAACTCACCCCGATTGCGTAAATCGAAAAAATGTACGAAAACTGAATCACTCTCTTGGAGTGTTGGCCTGTATTCAATACTTTTACTATTTACGCAATCGAGGTGAGTTTTTACGTAGTGTTTGTACAGATGAGGCCAATACTCAGTCAGCTGTTGTTCTCGGCACCTCTGGTACAGAGGAGTATATTCCATGCTCTGGATCAATACTGCATGCAGATCCACCGCTGGGTCAGACACAACTTCCCACTGCATGCTAAACCACAGGCATACCAGTTTTCTAATCTAATCTAATCTAATTTAATCTAAGTTGCAAAGATATGTAACATTGTAAGTTCGCGCTTAAACATGCCGCATGTGGACATACAATATCCAAACCCTGATCTTAAATGAACATACACCCTGCAACTCTTGCCGATCTACCCTGAAAACAAGGGCGAAATTGGCAAAGTGAACCATTTTCTACAGCATGGGTGGGTCAGCCGCATACCAACCTTAAAGTCAAGGAACACACGCAAAAATAACATTTTTTAAATCAATAAATAATAATATGTATGGACATCAAAACTAAAACTGACAGCAAAGATTCTATTTAAAAAACCCTAGCCGCCTACATTACAGATCAACCGCCATTTCTTTCTGTCCTTAAATACATACTTCTTTCATTTCCTCCAGAGTCATAACCTTCTTCGTATTTTTAACGTTAGCATGTGTGACTATAAACTGATAAAAAAAAACTATCCACACGATTGACATAAGAGCACCCATATCATTCATTCAGTATAAATTAAAAAAAAAAAAAATCGCTATGCTAACGTTGAAAATATCGGGTCTTAAAGTCCAGCATGTATGCGAAATGTTTATACGAAGATATTTTTTTTTAACTTTTGCCAACAGCCCCAATAAGTAAAATAAAAGATGATGATGACCTTTTAGGTCGAAAACGCGTTGGTAATTTGTTTAAAGATTTTAATCTTTTTAAATAAATTTTATAGTGAAAATAAACAGTGTTTTGTTTGAATTCATCCAAAAATTATAAAATTAAAATAAAAGATTTTGTGAAATCCGGCATTTTAACCCCATCTTCTACTAAAAAGAAATGATGAGAAATTTCGGAAACTATTGGTTAATTTGTGTACATTTCTGACATTTACAAAAGGTGCAGAGACAACTCGCGAGTCTGTGCACTTCAAGCCTGTAATTACGTGGGACTGTATATAATAATCCCCGCTCGCTTTCTTCACGCCACACAAAATGATAACCTGTTTTGTCTGGGCGGAGTTGCACTGCGCGGAGAAGTGCTGATGGCAGTTTGCCTAACTTTGCTAAAGACTAATATTACAGCTCGAGGATAACCGGCAAGTCGCAGTGTTTCATTTGAGCTCTATCCGCAAAGTTGGAACAAGCGGGAGGGCTGTGTTCCTGGATGCTAACGAGATTACACCCAAAGTAGTCGACGCCGCAGTTAAAAGTGAGCGAAACGGTTACACTTGCTGAAGGACAATTGCTCTCGATAATAGGCTTTCAACTGCACATTAAAAAAAACACTTGAAAAAATCTAATATTGTGTTTCTTTCACTTTTCAATCGCTAGATTATTGTTAAAACTACCATTCATCCCTTTGCAGTTAACGCCACAAGTATAAAATTTTGGTGTTATTACCTTGTTATTTATAAGTCAATGAATATCCTACGACAAGATGTCACCGTATGAACGGGATATCCATTTTTTTTTTTATGATTAAAGGAGAACTTGTACGAAGAAAGTTATGACTCTGGATGAAATGAAAGAAGTATGTAAGTACAGAAAGAAATGGTGGTTGATCTGTAATGTAGGCGGCTAGGATTTTTAAAATTAAAATTTGGTTTTCTGTTTTAGATTTGATGTCCATACATATTATTTGTTGATTTTAAAAATGTAATTTGTTATGTTCCTCGACTTTAGATAAGTATGAGGCTGACCACCCATACTGTAAAAAATGGTTCTCTTTCCCAATGTCACCTCTGTTTCAGGGAAGGTCAGTAAACATAGCCAGGTTTATCACGACTCATTTTTCCCGTTTATGGAACAGGTTACCGGTATAAATGTGTGTTCCCCCGTCAATTCAATTCTGTCAAAATCAATTTCAATCAGTACTACCCTTCAGTGTCCCAAAACAAAGGCAACACAACACTGCGCAGTTTACACAAAAGCTGCAATAGATCGATACATCAACCGTCACCTCTGCGGCACCCTGTGTTGTAGACCTCCAGATGCTCTGAATTCTGAGAAGTCACCCGCAGGGGATTCCTTAAAAAAACCTTCAGATTTAATCACCGGTTCACAACTGTGAAGTATGCTATCAATTCATGAGCTATAGCTTCTGTTTTGTGATTTTCAAATGTTCTTTGCTCGAATCCCAAGTTGATGATGATAATGATGAGCTGGTGATTTCTTTATAGCGCCGTTTCGTGATGTAGTCACTCCAAAGGTGTTTGTGCATGTGATACCAGAAATTTACTTAAGTACATTTCGGAACTTTCCATGGTCCTCTAGCTCTCTCACATGATGAGGCAGGCGGTTCCAGGCCAGAGGAACAGCAACTGCAAATACACGTTCTCCGAACACTGTGTTTTATCTTCTGATTGGCTCTTCAATACGTGACTTGGCCGATGTGACAAATGATCTTCAATTTGTTATAGTTTAAAATTTTTTGAGGAATTCAAAAACACTGTTTATTTTCACATGAATATATTTAAAAAGATTACAATCTTTAGAGTAAGTTACTAACGTTTTCGACCTAGAAGGTCATGATCTTCAATTTGGTTGTTTTCTTCTTACCCACGTATGCATACTGGCAGATTTACGAAAGTGTTTTATTTATGGGTAGGCCTAATCTTCTCTTTTAATATAATTGCAAATTTTGGTGCATAATTAATTACATGCCCGACAGAACAATGCAGAACTGTCGCCACCTGCTCTCTCTGCTTGCTCCTTGTTACTGGGAACAGGTGTTTGCTTTATAGGTTTACGTCTCACCTTCCCTTGTTCTGATTCGCCTCGCCCCGCAGAACTGCAATCACGTTCACGTGCAAACAAAACAATATTCTAGAACAGTACTCCAAGTAACAAAGAATACATGAGGTATAAACTCAAAAATAGCATCTTATCAACAACGCCAGAAAACGCAACTAAGCTACACATATAGTGTTATGGCCGGGGGGTAGAGGCGCGGTAATTGGAACCGGATAACGTTGGTTCGAATCTTGCGTCCATCTTACTTGACCATTACTTCGACCCTGGTTCAACAGATGCCGAAGACAACTGGTCAGGCAAAATAGGTTGGTGGATTGCATTCCATTCCAAAAAATTATTAACAAAAAAAAAACTTCTTGCGGCGTTATCCCCGAAGGGGTCGCATGTGGCGAGTTGAAGCTATCCACTTTTACAGGTAAGAGGGCCGGCCTTACGCCAACCACTTCAGGTGAATTGGGGGTTTCCCAGCTTCCGAGAATGCTGGTTCTCATTTCTTGTGAAGGTTGAGTAAACCTTGCCGTTATTTTATTTTGGGGTTTGAAATAAACACCGAAACGGGAAATCATATCTGACACCCTCGATGGGATTCGAACCCGAGCTCACGGCATGGAATGCAAGCACTCTACCAACTAAGCGGACCGGACTGAGAACTAGAGAAAAGTTACGTCTGAGAATTGTGAGATGTTACATCTTTCCAATTGTACTCTATGGCATGGAAATGTGGACACTAACACAGTCTATATCTATAATTTAAGTTGCAAATACGATGTACATATATTACATTTTAGATTCATATTTTATAAGCAGACACGTAAAATTTCGCGCCTACACATGCCGCGTGTGGACTTTCAAAATAAAAATACAATCTCAAATGGAAACAAGCCCTGCAACTTTTTCCGACCTTCCCTGAAACAGCGGTGACATTGGCAAAGTTAACCATTTTCTACAGCATGGGTGGTCATCCGCATACCAACCTATAAGTCAAGGAACATACACAACAAATTAAATTTTTAAGATCAACAAATAATATGCTGAAAATCAAAAAACAACAAATAATAATAACAAATATATAGCAAAAGTTGCAGGGTTCGCTTGAGACTTACACAAGTAAAAAAAAAACACACTGACACTCAATCACAAATTCGTTACACTAGGATGATTGCAAATCTTCATTGGAAAAGCGCACGAAGACAAATAAGCTTTTTTAGTTTAAATACTTGTTTTGGTGAAACTCTATGATTGAGTTTTGACGTGATGGTTCATACTTGAGAGGTACAGCATGCTCACGGGACATATCTTATTATGTTTGCAGGCTTGCTCCGTGCAAGTAAGTAAACGCTGGTTTATTATGGGAAGCTTATTTCCGTGCACCTTGTTCTTTGTTCCGCGCCTGTATCAAGTCTCTCGGAGACATTTCCATGAATATAAATTCTCCTTTTGCAATATTTTTGATCAACTTTCTTGAACAATATTGCCACGTGTATGTATGCAAGATGTTACTTTTCAAAGTATTTTGGCTGGAATGAAAATTCAATTTACATATATGTCATTAATTTCTAAAAAAAAAACCGATTGAAATGGTATTAAAGTTAGTTGTGTCTGTGTTAGTGTAATAATTACTCTCTAGAATTCTAGAAATAAATAGACGTTTCGGTAGGTAATTTGTGATATAATTTGTTATTGTTCGAGATTAATTAAGTGTTGAATAGAATGTTTTGGTAAAATCTAGCAAGAGCGGATCTCCATGTTTCAAGAATGATCTTTATTTTTAGTACAAATCAATGACCGAAATTCCATGTAGCTTTAGAAATATCTCAACCGTCGAACTATACCTACTGTGAAAAATGCAACTTTTCACCGAAAGTGATAAAGTTAATTGTGTGAAGTAAATAATCCACGGTTTTAATAAAATATAACACACTTAAAAACATAACAGTATCAATAGAAAATCTAGCAAAAGCAGTGTTTTTTTTATAATTGTGTCGTATAGAATCTTAATCGGAAATCAAGAATTTTTTTCGAAATCCTTCATTATAATTATAACCTTATGCGGTCGTCATGCCTTCGTGTTATTAAAACGCTTCGCGCGTGATTTCTCACCATGCTCCCAGTGCGACAATGTGAGAAATTACCGGTACGTCTACAGTGCTTGGATTCGATTTCTCGTGCGGCAATACGCTACGCTGTAAGTGTAACTTCTTGTCGCTTAAAAAAAAAATTACTGGTAAAATGTAAAATGCTCTGTATAGAAGTTTCATCAAAGTGAAATCAGTAATATTATCCTTCGACAAGATGTCGCCTCTTGTTTCACGAGGTGAAATTTAATTATTTATTAAACACATTTTTATTTTTACGGGTAAAGGGGCCGGCCATACGCCAACTGCTTCCTATTTCAGTATGAAAGCGGACACGCAAAAACGCAACTAAGCTACACATATAGTGTAACTTCTTGCCGCGTTATCCCCGAAGGGGTCGCATGTGGCGAGTTGAACCTATTTATTTTTACAGGTAAGGGGGCCGGCCTTACGCCAACCACTTCAGATGAAGTGGGGGTTTCCCAGCTCCCGAGAGAACTGGTACTCATTTCTTGTGAAGGCTGAGTAAACCTTGCCGGCATTTTTATTTTGGGGTTTGAAACAAACACCGAAACGGGAAATCATTTCTGACACCCTCGCCTCGGCGGGATTCGAACCCGAGCTCACGGCATGGAATGCAAGCACTCTACCAACTGAGCTATCGACCGGTCTAACTATCGACACGCTTCTTGTAATGTAAATTTAAAGGAAACAGAAAATTATTCTCGCGTGTTTACCCATTTTCAAAAAAATGTAGCTAACCACCTTAGTTTCAATATGATTAAATGATCAATTTTATTTATCTAAGTATTGTTGTTAGGAGTTGTAAATGCGTTCATGGCATAGATAATTGTTAGCCAATATTAAAAAAAACATATCTTGTTTATCCTATTTTATTGTTATGATTTATCTCAAGTTCACTTTTAATATAATTGTAGTTGAATTTATTTCATTGTTTTTTTTTAACAAGTCGATTACATATGAAAATGGTTCACTCTGTAACTTCTGTGCTGTCGGCTTCACGGCTTGAGCTTTAATGGATCACTTAAGCTACACAGAACTGCAGCCTGCATTTGTATGTGACTTAGGCCTATTGTCTCATGTTTGAGGCGCTTCTAGAATGGATGTTACCAGAGAATGTGAGAAGTACCAACAGTTCAATGTGTCAAACACTTACGGTTACACACACACACACACATACCCACACATACCCACACATACACACACACACACTCACACAGCAAGTAAACACGCCTAGGCACACAATCACAACAACACGCATGCACGAACCTATACATTCGTAACATTATGTATTGCACCATATCTTGGAATTCTCATTTATTGGATGTAAGCTTGCACTCGTTTATTATGAGACGGATTATGACTTGAAAGCGAGCTTAAAGTGAAGCTTCTTTCGAATGTTGTTGGATACGCTCGCTTACGGCTGCTCAATACAGGGAACATTCGTTCTCGGATCCTCAGTGTAAATAATAATAATTGGCGATCTGCCCAGCAATATTGCCAATAGCGCAAAGAATTTCAATCCAGAAACGAAAAAAAAACAACATTAGGTACGCTTTTCGAGATATCTCATGTATCTGATCCTCCCGGTCTGTAGTTACATTGTTCCGAGCGTTTCCTTTAAAGTGCTTAGCGCAAAGATCTTAGTGGCACGTCATCCTATAGCGCAGTGGTCACCAAACTACGGCCCGCGAGCCAGTGTTATCAATCCGGCCCGCGACGGCTAATGTAACTAACGATGTCTCCGTTCTACTAGGGGTTGTCAGAACCTTTGCAGAGTTTCCTCAACTTATTCCTATACTTAGTTCATACATATCCATCACTTTTTCCATACATTCCCTACGTTTACACGCATTCGGTATATCCCATTGATAAAGCCATTCTTTTCTCGGTTTTCCTCTTCCCATCTTGCTTCTTAAATTTTCACTGTACATACTCTGTGTCAAGCGTTCATCATTCATTCATTTCTAAATGCCCGAATCATCTCATTATATCGTTTTGCACCTTTGTCCTCATTTCGTCTTCTAGATTACATTACTTTTTAACCCATTCATTACGTACTCTATCTTTTCATGTTTTTCCTGTCATGATTCATTCTCCTATTCTTTGACTTATAGGTTGGTATGAGGCTGACCACCCATACTGTAAAATATGGTTCACTTGGCCAATGTCACCCCTGTTTTAGGGAAGGTCGGCAAGAGTTGCAGGGCTTATGTTCATTTGAGATTGGGTGTTTTATATTGTAGGTCCACATGCGGCATGTGTGAGCGCGAAATTATGCGTGTCTGCTTGTAGGAATGCATTTAATATGAATCTCAAATGATACATATCTTTGCAACTTAGATTTAGATTTAGATTCATTCTCCTGGTTTTTCATATCTGACGTGTATAACTTATTCATTACACTATCATTCGTCGTCCATGCTTCACTTCCGTACATAAACTTTTCCATACTGGCTCATTGTTATTGTTGCCGTGATAAGTTTGATCGACAACACAGAATAGTAATCACTATTTTTTTCATGCATAAGGCTTTTTGCGAGCACCATGCCCACCAATTTAAATTTGATCCAAAGTTTTGTTTTCTTGTTTGACAGACGAGTGTTCTTCTTAGGTAAATAGTATACACCAGAAAAAAATCTTTAGCTTTTGAAAATTAGATTTCAAATCAATGTAAATGGGCAGATGACTCAATATTCAGTTTAATTTGTGTCTTTTGTATTTGAACTGTAAATTGGGCTTTCTTCAAACCAACTTTTCATGCGATTGTTGAGTAAAATATCACAGAGTAATAATTTATTATTAGCACACTTGACGGCGGAATGAAATGTAATGGCCATGTTTATAAAGCCGCGTACACAAGCTGAATGCTCACGGCCTCGGCTTAAGGATATTTTAATCTCGATTCCATAAATTCCAGGCCGTGTTTTCAGAGCTTTTCCCGGATATTTTCCATGAGTAATTACCAGGCTGACGTCACACCCTTGGAACTCCCCCCCTCCCCACCTCCGTCTCCTTGAGATCGTTAAAGATCGCAATTTATGTCTTGCACATTAAATTTTCTTCGCGAATAAACTTAACTCTTTAGCCTTGTGATTCATTTTTCCTTGTTTTCATTATTGCCTTTTTTCACTTAAGATTTCGAATTATATGCTGCCGCGCACCGGCTTGATTTTATGTGCTGTCATGCCATGGTATTTTCTTGCTATAATGTCTTTGTTTAGTAAATGATCTATACTGCATTAATATCCAGGGGCGTGCATCCCATGCAGGTAGCTGTAAGGTAGGCTCCTTGTGGCCAAAAATATATTTAACCTTAAAATTAAGATTCAAAAAATAAAATTTATGATTCACTTAATCTGAAAAATAGTATCATAATTTTACTAATGACAATATTTGTTTTAATCGACCTTAAGTACTATATTGTTCATTATATTCCTTGACTTTAAGGTTAGTATAAGGCTGACCACCCATACTGTAAACATTTCATCAACTTTTCCAAAGCCACCCCTGTTTCAGGGAAGGTGGTCAAAGGTGCAGGCATTATGTTTATTTGAGGTTTGGATTTTTATTTGGAAGTGTACATGCAGCATTTGTCATTGTGAACTTACACGTGTATGTTTATGGGCATTTATTTCAAATGATTTTTTCATGTTAACATATCTTTGCTACTTAGATTATGGATATTCTTAAGTTTTCATTTTAGCATGAGACCTTTGAATGAAAACTTGAGCGTGCGTTTGTCGGTCTCTACTCCGTCCCATCATATTGAAGTCGTCATTCAAAATTAACATGGAAATTTGAAATACATAAAAACATTTTTTTTTTAATACACAAAGTTTACATGAATTGGTTGCTACGGTTTCCAAAATTTTACTTCAGCGCCTGTGACCACATTTTCACTGCACCCTTAATTTTACCGAGGCGAGCAGTATAATGAGTAAACAAATTAAACTACCCAGCGATTAATTAATTACTATTTATTTACTTGGCTAACAATGTCTCACGCCGTGTGGAGTATATATAATCCGCCCCGTTGATAAACCCTTTTTTGCAATTTGAATTCTATCACACGCCCTGACTAGCGAGTCTGCTTTACTTTCAGGGTTGATGCGGGTTAAGGGTAATTCATTTTATCATGAGTTCGTTATGTATGTAATAAAGATAGGTTTTGTATTAATATATTCAATATTGTAAATGATTACCTTGCCAATGTCACCCTGTTTCAGGGAAAGTCGGCAAGAGCTGCATTGTTTACGTGAATTTGAGATTTGGGTTTTTGTGCTGTACCTACACATGTTCATGTAAGTTCACATTAGGCATGCGTAAGTGCGAACTTATACGTTTTTGCTGGTGGGCATACATTTTATATGAAACTGGAAGTATTAATATATCTTCAGTCTTGACAATTTAGATTATAAGTTTTTATAGGAATTGATTGAATTCATGTGAAATACGAACTTCCATACACAAATATTCCGCCATGTTTTTTTTCAGAGGAAAGGTTATTGTTTAAATGTAGACACAACTATGCCGGAAAAGGTTACCAACGATTGCATTGTTATCTTTTTTCATACTGTAATATTTAATCTTTATTTGTTTATTGTTGCAGGTAAGTGTCTTCACATTTTTCATTCAACTGTCTGTTGCTGCAAATCGGTAAGTCTGACTTCAAAACAAAGTAATCAAAAGTGAAATCGTTAAAGTTTTCATATTATTTTTCTTCCTGCGGTACCCTTATATTTGAGTCGTATAAATGCAAACGCCGTCAACTCCTTACGCGATGATTTTGAGAAAAATTAACTTGTAAAACGACAACACCAGTTAGAGATGACGGCGTTTGCACGAAATCATACTTTTTCAATTAAAATTTCGAAGGATTAAGTGAGGTTTACATTGTATCGCACACAGCAAATGATTTGTTACACTGCGCAGAATCAAATTCAATAATTTTCTCAAAAATCATAAATTTTAAAGATTACATTCCTTGACTGATAGGTTGCTATGAGGTTGACCAGGGAAGGTCGGCAAGTTTTGCAGGGCTTGTGTTCATTTGAGATTGGGTTTTTTATATTGTAGGTCCACATGCGGCATGTGTGAGCGCGAAATTATGCGTGTCTGCTTGTGGGAATGCATTTAATATGAATCTCAAATGATACATATCTTTGCAGCTTAGATTTAGACGGCGTTTGCAGTTATAGGTACGACTCATTTTTTGTACGTTAAGGTAAAGTAATTAGGATTTCATACTCAGTTGTAGGTGGTTATTTTTTTAGGTCGTGTTTAGCATGAAAGAAAGCGTATCGGACCTACTTTGTAGCTAGTTGGTTCTCGTTTCATATTAACCACCCTGTGTATGGCTCAGTAACACATTTGTTTGATCGACGTTTATGGCATTTTCCCCTGTTAACGTATTTATGAACCGGCTTCATAACGGACTGTTTGTCATGTTTTATTCAGCTAAACATAACTTTTAAAACGGGTTAGTAGACTGCCCGGTCGATGGCTCAGTTGGTAGAATGATGACAATTAATGCAAGAGGTCTACGAAGGTTCGATCCCCACCATGGGTGTCAGAAAATATTTCCCATTTCGTTGTTAATTTCAAACACAAAATAAAATTCTGGCAAGGTTAAGTCATCGTCATAAAAACAAGCCTAGTCGGGAGCTGAAAAATCCCAGCATCTACTGTTGTTAAACATAGGCGATAGTATAGTTAAAAAAATAGAGGAAATAGTTCTACATTTACGCTCAAAGCTGTTTTGTATTTTCTAACTAAATCTCTAAACATAAGACCTTTTGGTCTGTGTGTTACGAGTTCCTTCATACAAAGTTACCTACAATTTTTTGAAAGTTACGTACAAATGTGTGAAATATTTTTAATCTCGTTAGTGGAGAGCTTACGCATTTTTGTATACCAAAAATTTAAAAGCAAATGTTTGGATAAATAGCGGGAATTTATAGTTACAACTGGAGTGAATAATCATCAGCGCACCCGGAGCGGCTTAATTCTCAATAAACATTTTCCAAAAAAAAAATCCTCGCGTAGCATTTTCCAGCCGGAAAATAAACAAACCATTATGTACTGCAAGTACAAAAAATAACGCTGAAATTCAACCACACAGCAAAAATGTATTCATACTGAAAAAGCGCATCTAGCGGGTGTTTATTATTGTATTGTAAAACGCAGTGGCTGAGTTTAAACGTAAAGTTTTATTTATACTGTCGTCGGCTGTGTGACGTCACAGTAATTACCGCCGGCGGAAGGGGGTGGAGGAGAAACGGACGGATGGCGGGGGAAGGGGTTCCTGCGCGGATCGCGATACCGGCAATATTGTGCCCCCAGCCTTCAATGTTCATGTAAAACATATTACGCGATGCGGTGGGTGATTGCGATGACTGCTTTTTAATGTACTGTTACTTTCCATAATATAATTCAAAGCATATGAAAGTTTTCGTAATTTACCTTTACTTCTCTGTCCGGTCGGTAGCTGAGTTGGTAGAATGCTCTGAAAATTCCGTACCGAGAGCTAGGGTTTGATCCACACCAAAAGTATCAAATAATTTCCCGTTTAGTTGTTTATTTCAATCCCTGACTTAAAATACCGGCAACGTTCAAATGGGAACCAACCCCCTCGTTAGCTGGAAGACCACCACTTCAAATGAAGTGGTTGACAACCCCTTCGGGGACACCGCGGTAAGAAGTTGCACTACTGGACAGCTTAGATATGTTTTAAGATACGTTATAAATACATAGCTTTTTGAAAAAAAAAATGTAAATATTGTAAAATATTCCTTGACTTTTCATGTACTCGATGTCCTTCTACAAAGAAGGAATATAAAATGAAATGATAAAATAACACATTTTAACATATTTTTTCCTCGCTCGTTATGGATAGCGCTCCCCCCATTGTAACGTAAGACGCTGTAGCGAGGGATCTTCCCTCCCTCCCTTGTAACGCACATTTTTCTCTCGTCCGCCGGATTTTCCCACATAATTTTATCTCTGTAGATTTATGTGCACTTAGCTACCATTGCGTCACCGGCATGAATACGAAATTTAATATTATTTATTTAATGTCGCATCTCGGGAAAATATTGTTCCCGTCTCGCTGTAGCCTGAAAACTAGAAAAGAACAAGTCGTGCGTGACGCTTAATTACTTTAGTATAACTGGGTTCAAAGACCCCTGTCTTCAATTAGCTATTCTTATACTAGACTAGCCTAGTAGAAAGCTCATTTGTTGACGCCCGAAGAGGCCTGTGTTTGATTTTTCTTTATTTATCCAGGAAGCTCTAATGTCAGGTTCCTCTGATGTCAACGAGAATGCCTCTCTATCTCTCGTGGTTCAAAATAGGTCCTTCAATGTCTTTATTCCTATCCAATCACAAATATTACGGAGCCATGGGATATGCTTACTGCCAACTCCTTGTTTTCCCCGATCTTTCCTCTAATGATCAAATGCAACAGTCCGTACTTCTTCACATGCCCCAAGTACAGCACCATTTTGATTTTTATACTTGTCAGCAATTATCTCTCCGTTCTGGCTCTGTGGAGCACATCTTAAGTTGCTGACCATATCTGTCCATGGTATGCGCGAAATTCTACGGTGCAACCACATATCAAATGATTCGAGACGTTTCTTACGGGGCTATTCTTAGACATTTTAGTCGTCGGTTGAGCCCACGCTTTGATAAACTGATGATGCCTGGGCTAGAAGTTTCATCACCACGGTCATACGGTCATTACATACAGAATTTTGGAAATATTTTTATGAAGACTAATCAGCTGTTCACTTGCGTCCATCTTGGATTGACAGATCTTCATACAAATGCATCATTAGTTTGTCAAAGCGTGGGCTTAACGGGTGACTACAATGTCTAAGAATAGCGCCAAGAGTGATTATTTTGGGGGTCCATGATTCAACACCGCACAAAAGCACGGACTCAACCTGACCATCCATCGCCAATGTTTCAAATTAAGGTTGTCGTCAAAATTTGATGATGCTATCCTACATTTGACCTCAGTTTTAGGATTCAGGCAATAGCCATGTTTATTCAGCTTTTAAGATATGAGAACCTCTTTCTACGGTGGTATAAGACTGTCCCCACTTACTTGTGAAAATTAAAATGCACCCATGTATGGATGAAGCGTTCAGTGGTGCTATACATAATTGTTTTTTTTTTTTTGAGAAAAGATTTTATATTCATACCTCAATAGTTGAAACCTTTAAAATAATTGTAATCCCATTTTCTTTATAATGTCACGATAAAACGGACTCGTGCGTCTCCCTGTGTGTTTCCTCTGAAGTATAATTGTGTTGGGCTCACGCGCCTGTGTTTCCGGTTTCGATTAGCCATAATGTTCACTAAATCACCGGATAGGACTAAATACACACTATCGAATAACACATACAAACCAGCCGGCCGTTAAATGCAAAGATTTGTTAGTTAATTACTTTCATTTTTTTGGTAAAATGTTCAAACGATGTAGGTGGTTTGATGCATGGAATGTCTCCTTGAATATTGCTGATTAGATTTATACATCGATTAGATATGTATAGTCCAGCTTAGAACCTCTTTACGCGTTCTTTCTGAAGGGTTTGCAAAAGGGATTGGCAAATGAGAAAAGAAATATATTTTTATTGACTTTAAGACTTAAAGCCAACCACTTCAGTTGAAGTTGGGGTTTCGTTGCTACCGGGGGTGAAGGGCCTCATTTTTTGCGAAGGCTGAGTAAATATTGCCGGCTCTATAACCGTTTGGGGTAAATTCTTAAACTGCATTTTTCTATTCAAATTTATCTATTATCTATAATTTAAGTTGCTTAAAGATATATTATATTTATGATTCATACTTAATGCATTCCCACAAACAGGCACATTTGAGTTTTCGCTTACACATGCCGCATGTGGATTTACAACATAAAAATCCAATATAAAACGTAAGCACTGAAACTCTTGCCGACCTTCCCTGAAACAGGAACAGTTGACATTGGAAAAGTGAATTATTTTTAACAGTATGGGTGGTCAGACTCATACCTACCAATTTATAAGTCAAGGAACTGCTTGAAGAACTTAATAAGAGAATTGACAGTAAGATAATAAATACATAAAGGATGTAGGTAAGACCTATCATGATCTACGGCGTAGAAGCTAGAGCGGACACAAAATAAGTATAAAACTGCTTTGAACATCGCAAATGTACCTACGAGCTGACATTGGCAAAGTGGACCATTTTTACAGTATGGGTGGTCAGCCTCATACCAATCTAATAAGCCAAGGAACGAATGGTATGAAAAAAGTAAAAATACTTGTGATTCTTACCTTTCAAAAAAAAAAATCTAAACGGATATGTTCAGTTTCACCCGAAAACAGCGAGCTTTGCCAAAATATCCGCAAGTCATATAATCATACACATGTGTATGTGTGACACAGAAGTAATATTATCTTTTCTATCCGTGTGACGTCTGCCCGCCGCGCCGATGTGTCCGCCCCATAAGTTGTCGCAGTTTACTTGCGGGCGCCGCCACCGCCGCCCGGCCTGGGGAATCGATAGCAAACTAGACCACCCTAAGCAATAATGTTAGCTGACATCGGTGGTGGGATTTCCAAAGGGGCTGAATAGCCTAGCACGCCTATAATCTGTAATCTAACTTGCAAAGTTTTTTTTCTTAAAAAATAAATTTGTGAAGAGGAATGCAATTCACCAATCTATTTTGTGTGGCCAGTTGTCTTCGTGTGAAAGCAGATGCTTGTGTGCATTCAATGGCATTTGTTGAACCAGAATCGAAGTTATAGTCAAATGGGCCAGACATGATTCGAACCAGCGTTATTCTGTTCCAAATACGCTAGTCAAGAATAGCGACTTGATTCCCTCGGCCATAACACCAACATATTAAAATTTAAATTTTATATTCAAATTATGCCCACAAACAGGCACGAGTAAGTTCGCGCTAACAAATTAAAAACAAAACATCAAATGAATGATTTTTTAATTGATAACGTTAATACCTGATTCCGGACAGGCAAAATAGGTTGGTGAATGCATTCCTCTTCACAAATCTATTTACAAAAAATGTAGCTATTCATCTGCATACTGTAACTGTAACTGTTACTCTGTCGCCATTCCGCTCAGAGCCTCTGCAGAGCTGCCTCCATTTCTTCCTATCCTTACATACCTCTTTCAATTCATTCATATCCATCACCTTTTTCATACATTTTCTTCTTTTACGCTCGCTTTGTACATCCCATTCTTTCACAATTTCCTCAATCTGATCACTCCATACTTTTCTCGGTCGACCCTTACCTCTTTTTCCTTTCACACTACCTCAGTATACATACTTTGTCAGTCTTATCTTCATTCATTCTTGTTGCATTCATGTTGCATAGATATCGCACAAACTGTATTGTGGTTAAGGCGCGCTACTGGTTGGCAAGCCTGCGAGTACAGTCCAAGCCTCGCAGTACCTCTAAGTAACGCGCGCTCTCTTGATTAGCCCCGAGCAGGCGTTTCTTTGCCTTTTTGGCTGAGAAATTTCCCGGTCTCGGGGAGCTCTGACTGAAAAATGGGCGGCCGATGTTTTCAGGCTCGTCGTCCCCCGCCCACACCCTACCCCCCACCCTCATCAGCCTTGCCACACAAAGCAACGCGTAGACCGCATCGTATGAAAACAACTTCCTGGTGCAGGTTGGTAGAACATATTTCATGAACAACATTTCAACTGCTCGTACCCGTATTTAAAGTAATTTTGAATACATCAGGTCTACGATGTTCTGGCGTTTCTCCATCACATCTTAGTAACCAACTAGGGGTGGTAGTCTACCCTACTAACCAACTAGGGTTGGTAGTCTACCCTAGTAACTAACCAGGGATGGAAGTCTCGAGGGCCGTCGGTAGATCTTACCGTACCTATTTGAAGATTGGACGGAATAAAACTTCTCGGTGCCTGAACAGCTGATCGTTGTTCGATATAAAATGTATCAGTTGTTGATGCGTCGCCATGTTTTATTCCGTGCTATATAGTTAATAGCCGTCGAGACTTCCACACCGGGCCCTCATGTATTTTAATCGGGCTTATTTTTCTGGTTATTATTTATTGAATCACTTTTGCCAATTTAAATCCTTTTTCAATTGAAAACCGGCTAAAGGTGTAGGCTGTGTGTTCATGTGAGGTTTTGGTATAATTTTGTTTGCACAAATTAACCATGTGTAAGCGCGAACTTACACGTTTTTTTGCTTGTGGACATGCAAATCTGAAATGTTTGAATGTATTTCCTTAAAAAATGATGGTGTTTGACACTGGAGAGTTGCTTTCCGGGATCTGTTACTGTGGTTTATCGGTGCTGGAGCTTCCAGATGTTTCGCCCATATCTGCGAAGGGCTTATTCAGCGTGATATGATGTAATGTGATGCTAATTAAAACTGTTACCACATCACAGCATCTTCACTCTAAGCTTTAAACTTTTATGATGACTTGCGAGTGTGATGAGATATTTACTTAATTGTTATGAAAGATGCCTCAGTACCTAAAATACCAAACACTTTTCTTGAAAGTCTGATACATTAGAACCCGCTGCTTGAAGAATATATTGATTCCTCACGCAAAATCCATACGTATTCCCAGTGTCCGTATAAATTGCGCTTATCTTCCGCTCTTATGATGACTACTTACATTACCCCAAGTACAAAAACGTTATCCAAAAGGTTTATAGATACCAAAACGCTCACTTGATTCGCTGTTTTAGTTACCATACATATTTTAGGTACCTAAACGCTATGTTAGAGTTGCTGTACTTGGGGTAGAAGGAAACGCCTGGAGACATGGCAAGCGAAACATTTATTTCAATTTGACTTTATATTATTTTTGTATTTCAGCTTCCCCGGCTATGATTAATAACGCTTATATGTGATTACATCCTCTTTCTCTAATGCGGAATACATTTGCCAAAAAAACATTTTTCCACCACGTCGGATACGAGATTTTCACAGCTAAATTATGTGTTGTTAATTTATTATTCAACGAAAGATCTGCTCCACAAAACCCGGAGGCAGAAGAATATTCTGGAGGCCAAAGCTGAGAGCTATGAGGAACTATGGGGGAGCAAAGGGACTGGCGTGCTTTTTGGGCGTGACCAAATGGTGTAAATAATTATGGAAACGGAAACCCACACCGGGTTGTTACGCCAATAATAATACATTTTTCACACATAATGATACGACTTGGACCAAAGAAAAATTCAACTTTCTTCAGAATCGTGGTTCGTAGAATCCGTTTTATATTTTTATAAAGAAAAACCTTAACTACCGTATTAGAATCTAATGCTTATCATAGTTATACTTTAGGTCGATAGCTCAGTTGTAAGAGATTTTATTTTATTTGTGGGATGGTTATCTTCTCATAAGGATTTCTTTTTATGTACTACACATGCAGAATGAGCTTATTTGTGGAATCACAAGGTGATTAGACCTTTGATTAGAGGTGATTAGAATTTGAAATATAAAGAAAACTTAACGTTTATATTATGAAAGCCGTTTTAAAGGAAACCAATTACAAAGAAAACCAGATAAAATGAAAATCATTACTAGAAACAGTCAGAGCGTCGTAGATTGTACGAGCTCGTAGGCCGTACACCAAGTACAAATCTATACATTTAAACGCAAAAGTAACGTTGCCCAAAAAATGGATCGTATTCAATGCACTCACTAGAGGCACTGTTTTAGTTTTCATTTATTTTTCGGAAAACTCTATGGTTTAGTTACGTACGTGAGGTGTTCTACTTGTGGCGCAGATATGTATAATTCTACATGGGGTGAGCAGTGAACAGTGAACAACTGTACGATATTTAATGTACGGCCATTACTAACGAGTCCCGCCTCCCTCACACCTCTACGTTTTCCATAAGGCAGGAGGAGATAGCGCGATCTACGACAACTTGCGAGTTATACACGTAAGGCCCCGAGATGTGAAATACCTGCGCTACTGATACAGCATTTTCATTTTCTTCTTCTTCTTCAATGGCGGCTCAGCTCATTTCGAGCTTTGGCCTCTTTTGACCTCTGCCTCCAATTCGCCTGTCCTCCGACGCCGTTGTCCAGCCCAGTCCAGAAGCGTTTTCGTTGAAGGATTAAAAAGTCGCGTTAGATAGCACAGCGCTGCCAGCGGTTGATGAAGGAGGCCAAGACTCACCCCGAGTTGTCATGCCTTGTATCATTCGACTGAGATACACAAAAACAGTGGATGAGCTGTGTTTCTCTGTCTGTGACAAAGATAAATTCTTCCGATTGATCATCGTTTGATATGGTAGGAGCTAAGGCGAAGTGACACAGGTCTTAAAATATTAGAATTACTTATCGAAACTCTGGCCACCTCCAGTAAAATGGCCATAAAGACTCTTAATGCCAGATAACCATAGACCCTCAATTATTGCATGCATTCTGTAAAACAAGGTTGGCTATAGAGAGTTATGACATACCTGTAACGTTTGTAATGCCCTCTTCATAAAATGTTGCCGCCACTTACTTGAAGTGGGTTGTGACGGGTTTTTTGAGCTCCTTAGTCGGGAGACAGAAATTGCAGATCATGATTGTGCGTTACGATGCGAATTAGAGGCACAAACTGCATTGTATCATGGCGTAGAGAAGGCAAACCCCTGATGACTTATAAAACGACTCCGATGAAATGTGGAGAAATTAAACCTTTACGACATTAATATTAGTAGTACGATTGGTCAGCATCATAACTAACAATCATTGTTAATATCAGCGCTGTGTTTTCCTTGAAATAAAATATTGTTTCGTTTACCGAACACAATGCAAGCTTTGAACCCTGTGGATCTTTCTAGCGTAGAAAATGTTCGAGAAACACTTTTTATAAATAATGTAAAACTAGCTGAAATAAGGGTAAATGAAAAGCTAAATGAAAATTACTTTAGATGGAAAAACCTAATTGTTCAAAAGGTATATCATGTTTATCAAATGAAATGTGCTGTTGATTTTTACGTGAAAATACTTGAAAAATGTTACTTATTTTTTTCTCGAGTAACTAGGACTAGTGCAAATTTGAGATAAAAAAAATAATTAAAGATACAATGATATTTGTATAACCAATCCACTATCGTATAATACGTTGCGCGTTTATTTCTTTCCAAAAAAACAAAACTGATTCACCTGTAAAAGCTTCAGCACATAATTTTGAATACCTGTTAACTTCCCTCTACGGCGTAGCGCCCAGTACGTGAGGTTGGTTACGGAGCTTCTACGACCCGCCATACAAATCTTTAGCGGAAGGGTTCTCGTAGACCCTAACGCCACATGCCGCACGTTAGCCGCTCGAAAAACTGCCGCACAAAGGATTCCTGATGGGCAGTCATTAATATTCATAAACCATTTCATTGTTTCATAATTTAGTATACGTCACAATGAATGTCTATTTCTAATATATGTTTCAGAGATGGATAACGGTGAGATCCGTTCACATTAACAATCAGGCATCTGTAGAATGGACAGGCTGTACATTATTTGCAACTTTTTCCGCAATACACATTAAAATAGGGATGGAACTAGCGAACCCTTACTTATAGCATTGGTGGTCGGTTTCTAATCCATCTATATTCTTTTTCATTGCAAAAAAGGCATGTAATATGTGCTTATTTATGTGTATGGGATATTCGAAATGGATACAAGAGAAAGAGAGTCTTTGTCTAATCCTAGTAGAAATATGACATGCTTACAGTTAGTAGTTAAAAAAAAAAAAAAACCCCGAATAAGCTCAACTTGCGTTTTGACGTTTAATTAGGAAAGTTACTTGTACACATTAAGGGAGTTCATTCAACGTGTGCTAATGCAAATATTTACTGTGCTAAAATAAACTTTAAAGTTATAAGAATTGTTTTAGTTTTCAGTCACATGAGCTACATTCTGAAAGATAAAAACAAACATTCTATATATACGTTGTCTACGTTGAATATTTCGACAACAAATTCACGATCTTATCTCTTACCTACACCATCGTCTAAAAATAATTAAGGTGCAGAGAATTTTTAATAAAAAACTCGTTCGCATTTCCCCCCTTGGCTTGCTTATAATCGCACAAAAGGCAGGCAGGAATTTAATATACGCGTGTGTTGCGGGGCTGGGTCCGCGCCGCCGCCGTACTAGGCCCGTCGGCCAGTGCCTCGGTTCCTAGCGACGCTTCTACATCGCGCGCAACCGACAACATAACCTCAAAAACACAACCCAAATCAACCCTCATTCACAGTTCCACATCCCTTTTTACAAGTAACCAGAGAATCTCTTCAACCAGTGACGTTTCCCGGGCTCTGTGTTCGATTGTTCTAGATAATTTTGACGTACACCCCAGTATCGTTTATGTGGGATAGTAGTATAAACAACATGGCGCGTAACGCTGTTGCCATGGGTGCCTGTCATATGAAATCGTGTTGTGCTTAGTATCATCAATCTTTTGCTTAGTTAACAGTTTTACAATATTGTCAGTTACAAGTGTTTTTTTGTTTTTTTGTGAATCTTTATACGTAATTGTGACAGTTATTTATATAAACATAAACATATTTGTGTATTGTATATACGTATTCCAATGCAGTTTTTCTCTGCGGAGTTGTTGTAGGCACAAGTGCATCGCATGACTATTATTTTTACCATATCGATTTTTTTTCACGTCACCCATATAATTTATTTCTTTTAGAATTTGCATGCAATAAAATGGGATTGTTTTTTAGGTTATTCTTATTATTTTACGAGGCAGTAAATTGAGTAAGCAGCCAGAAGGGGATATTATCAGAATAACGACTTTAGACCACGCAATTTTCCTTCATCGTGTGTATTCTTTGTGAAATTCCTTTACCCGACAAAACATTATGAGGTAAAATATAATTTTTGTGCTTCAGCCTCGCGGTTGTTTTTTGTGATGGATTCCCTCGCTTTTACAATATAATCTACATACATAATGTGTACGTCACAAATAACCCATTGTATTTATTTGAATATTTAAAAAAACTTCCCTGTTTTTTTCCATGATTTTTCGATTAGTATGAAATGTATTTATACTCCACTAATTTTATTAATTTAACTTACGTCAAAGAACATGCGCGAGCATCTCCGAACCGAAATAAATTTCTAGGAAATCACGAGAATTAAGTCAGAGCTCGTAGATTATAGTTTGTGACTCATACTTGCACTCAATGGATCAAAGTCTTTTTTCACATGCATCAAAATAAAAAGGGTCTTACAAACCTCTACAACAGAGGGTGATCTTGGCCTACCAGTATGCCCGTCAAATAAATTCTTCGTATAGAACCAAATGAGGAAGCCTAGTTGTGAGATCTATAATCTATAATCTAAGTTGCAAGGATATATTCATTCAAAGCTCTCAGATGTATGCCCACAAACAAACACGTGTAGTTCGCGCTTACAAATGCTGATTGTGTACTTACAAATAAAATCCAAACCTCAAATGAACATAAGCCCTGCAACTCTTGCCGACATTCCCTGAAACAGGGGTGACATTGGCAAAGTGAACCATTTTTTACAGTATGGGTGGTCAGCCTCATACCAACCTATAAGTCAAGGAATGAGATATAATTTATTGTGAGATAAATACGAAAAATGGTTTTCTGTCTTTTTTCATTATTATTACAACTATCTATAATCCTTGACTGATAGTTTGGTTTGCGGCTGACCACCCATACTGTAAAAAATGGTTCACTTTGCCAATGTCACCCCTGCTTTAGGAAAGGTCGGCAAGAGTTGCAGGGCTTATGTTCATTTGAGATTGGGGTTTTATATTGTAGGTCCACATGCGGCATGTGTAAGCGCGAAATTATGCGTGTCTGCTTGTGGAAATGCATTTAATATGAATCTCAAATGATACATATCTTTGCAGCTTGGATTTTGATTTTGATTTTTTTAAATCTAATTTTCGAACAATATTTTAGATTGGAAGCTTCGTTGCTATACAAGGAGTTGCATGAATGTATTAAATTTGAGGTTCACTTTATGAACTTACCTAAATGCTAGCAGACACGTGTAGGTCTCCGCATGAAAATTTCAACAGAAAAAGAAAACAAAAATTCTGCAACTCATGCGGCCGTACAAAAAACCTTCTTGAAGAGTGTAAGAGAATATTTTCTGGAAATTTAAAAATAATAAAAAAGAAAATATGGAAAGAGGAATAATCGTAAATTATTATAAAATCTGAAGTCTATGAGTATATTCCCCCTTGTATAGTCTTGTTATATACTCCTACTATATCGTACATGTTTTTCTCTCTAGTTTTTCAGGAGGACCGAATTGGGAATCGTTATTTTTCGCGCGACGTATTGAATTTCATTTTAATTAACGCCATTTATCATTTCTCCCAACTAGCGACGTGATTATTAGTCTGTAAAATATACTGCCAACCCTATAGACTTTCGCCGATCGATATTATTCAATAATTCACTTCACACCAACTTGCCGCATGCCATTTTTATATAAGTACATCTAAAAACAATAAATTCATATAAGAGCTGTGACTGAAAAGTATCTGAAGCATTCACAGGGTGCTTCCCTTTTGATATTTTGAATTTTAATATGTGTTTTTACTTTGAGCTCACTTCTTTTTGTCTTCAATTCTTTAACAACGTTTTTCAAAGACATTTTATTAAAATACTCTTAAGGCTCCGCGATGCATCTAAGGTTTATGCGAAATAAATTTAAAAAAAATAAACATGTAGGTCTTAGAAAAATATTTTGATTAGAAAGTATTGCGGTAAGTGCAAAAATAATTGGGGCTGTCGGAAAATTCGATCAAACCACGAAAATATGTCATATTTGTAGCCATGCTCCTTTTTAGTCCTAGATAATGAACAACCTCAATAATGATTTGCTCTTGTATCGTAATTTCGGAATTACTAGAGTTCCCTCTCAGTTTAATGTATTTATTTATCGAAGCGCGTGGCTTAAAAAACATATTTTCTGTGAACAAGATTGTTTCTGTAAAAAGCGATAATTATTAAGCAACACCCAGTTATGACCAGTCTTTTGCAAAAGGCTTTAAAATTTGTCAATCCAGCGCAGAGATATGAATTTTTATTGAGCATTTTAAAATTAAATTAGAATTTTTTGATGCGCCGCCAATCTTAACTCAATTTCTGACCTAACTTCTGAACTAACTTCTGAGTACGAGTCCGTACTCTTAAACACTAGACTACTGACCGGTTAATGTTCAAACACATTTTGCACAGATCTTGAATGTGTCGTTACGTATTGAGGAAGTAAGTACTAAAAGTGGGAAAATGAAAAGGAAATATTTTCATTCTTTTGCACGTGGCGAATCAAAAGTATGTATTACGTTTTGTGTCTCATGAGAAAATTGCAAGATGAGATTTAAGCGCCGGCACGTACAGGTACGAGTAAAAATAAAATTGAACAAATCGCTCGGCAACTCGTGGACTGGAAAAGCGTGAACATTATATTGTGCAAACTGTGTAAAAATATATCAATTTATCGGGAATATTACATTATTACATGTTGACATTGACAGGTTTTTTTTGAAATTCGAAGAGACTGTATCGCTCCTCTTGGTAGGCGTTTTTAGATCTAAGGGGGCGTTGATACCATAATCTCTCTCATAGTTGTAAGTTAAATTGCCTAATTTTGTATGTTCTGTTATAGCAATTATGCTTCATGGCTTCACTTTCATTAAAATATTTAGTCTTTTGTGTGTCGCCTTTTCCTATTTTTCAAAGATGAACCATGGCTTTTCAGCATTGCAGTTTCTTCCAAATTTAAATGTTGAATCTTCGATAGCTCTTGGCTCCGGTCCGGTCGATAGATCAGTTAGGGTAGAGTGCTTGTAGTCCACGCCGAGAGCTCGGGTTCGAATCCTACCGAGGGTGTCAGAAATCGGCCCGATCGGATACGCGGACTTTGTGGCCAACAAATCAAACTTTGAGGATTTTTCAAAGTTTTGTGCCAGCTATGGCGAGAACTCGTCGGTCTAATTAAACCGACATTCTTTCTATTTTCTCCATTCTTTTCCGCCTCTATGGTGGTTGGCCACTTAGTCAGGAGAGCGCCTCCCGAACAGTCTCAGTAGTAGCATCTCGAATTCTACGCCTCAAGTCATATGTTAAGATGCTCAGAATCGCTTTGCATTTTTGTTTGTAAATTTAAAATCATCGAGCCCTAAACCCTCACGGCTCTAATCTTTCAGTGATTTCTAAGCCTCCTTTGCTTTGTGTAATCACTTGGGAAAGTGTAGCTTCACAGGGCCTTCTGCCACTCGTATCTCACATAACTTTTGCATGCGAGTCCTGTGACACATCCCCGGATGGGATGAATATACAGGGTGTGGGTCAGTGGAGGGGAGACTGACCCTGAGAGAAGGTGTTGTACATTATATAAATATATATATTCCAAACGTTTTACCCTGATTTTAAAATACAAATTTTTTTTTTTACAAATTCTAAAACAGCATCCTGTACATGCGAAAACTTAATGGTAATTTATTTCACTTTATTTTTCTAAAAGAAAAATCCCTCGAATAAGCAAGTACTTGGAGTACTAAGACGTATACCACTGAGGGGATAATATTTTTAAGGGTGGAAGTTTTACAGGAGGAAAAAAAGTTGGAAAAAATGAGCCTTCGAGAAGTTTGCGAAATAAATTGGTTTCGGGTTCACGCTCAATAGAGCCTCTTACTTTCTTGTCATTTAAATTGTTATTTATACTGTTCCCGAGATAATAAGTTTGTAATAAGACTGGCGTGCGCTGTACGAGGCGGCAGAGAACTAGCGAAATGTCTTTTTAATTCTAAATAATACTATAAACCCGACAATGTATGTGTGTAAATGATTTTGTAAAAGCTGTAATTTTTTTTTAAACACGCAAATGATTTGTTTCCTCAATTTTATGTAAATACGCGCAAAGCATTCTCGAATAATGTTGACATAATTTTTTTTAAGCATCTTTAACTTCGTGAATTATTCAATTTATTTTATTGCTTCAAGGATTCGAACCATCAACTTTCAGCGTTATGAAAGCATACATAGTAACAACTGAAATAAACTCTTCTTTGATATTTTTACATCAGAAAATGCCTTTTTCTTGTTGAAAATGAATACGCATTTTGATGATATTGCTGCGATTAACTTGGGTTCAATTAAAAAAAACTTTGATTAAATTTATTTTACACAATTTATTTTTGGAATTTGCTCACATTTGGTTCACAGTTAAAACATTATACTTTTCGATTAACGGCTCGGTACTTGGGTATCTTCAAAGCACTGCAATCCGTATTAAAAGGTGACTAAAGGCGCTTCTAGCATACACCAGACCATGCCAGAACCGTCTCGAGCAGAAGCTTCGAGCAAATACGAGTAGGTACAACCATCCAAATACTTTAACTAGACACACATTTATAAACAAGTAAGTAAAAACACAAAGACACATAAATTTTAAATAAACATAAAACTTCATAAACTCTAACATTATCATGGATGATTTTTTCAATCTAAAGCATTTTATTTTCATCACATATTTTAAACAAAAAAAAGTCGAACCCCGATACATTTTCCAATTTTTTTTTAATCCACGAAAAGCTCTCAGAGGAAATTAAACGCTGTTTAATTCACTTCTGAGTCATTCAGCGATTTTCGGCTTCACGTAACACAAAAAAAAAACCTTTTGATTATCATTTAAACATATAAAAGCTTTCTTTACACTTTTGTTCGGGCGTCCTTTGAAAACTCTCTCGTTCAGTTTTTGTTGTGTTTACGTATGCCTACGAGTATACTCATACAGTACTCCCAAGTATAAAACTTAAAAAAAAAATGAAACAACAGAACAGAATCTGAAAGCGCTCCCAGTGAATGTTTGAATTTTCATACATATTTTTAGTAAAACGCTACGATTGAGTTGAAACACTAGGTGTTTTACTGTGTTGCCTACATAAAGTGTGTGGCAGGTTTTCCACAAAACCGAGGGAAAGTTTCTGAATCAATACAAGTTTAACAACAGCCATGTATCACTTCCATTTACCTGAACCATTCGATGTAAAGGAAGTTTGCGGGCAGCGTTTTTATCGAGAATTGATTATCCGACCGAAAAAACACTGAATCACCCGAAAAGTCGAAACAGATCGCCATTACATTGTTCACAAGTCTTGAAGTTTTTTTTTAATGTATAAAAATAAAACAATTTCGTATTCGATTACGGCGAGTATATTATAATTCTAAGACTGGTTTCGCAAACAATCCGTTCGCATCTTCAGATGGCTAATTAATTACTAAATGGTTCAGTTACGGAATTAATCGTTAAGAGTGTCTTGTGAGGGTATGAGGGAAGAAGGTGATGCAGGACAACCATGTTTTTTTAAATTCAATTTTCAAGACAATCCTAAAGACATTGTATTGTGTATTTGTTGTATCGTCCCTCCAGTGCTTTTTTGGCTTATCTATAATTTGATGCAAAGATCACATTTCAATGGAATTGTCTTAAAAATCACATTCTTCACAATCTGACCTAAGAAAAAAACGTAAAACATGTTGATGTAAAAGTTGCTTCAAATATTTTGAAAATCAATTTACAGTTTTCAGAAGACACATTGGTCCAGTACACATACAATTATTGCTCATGTGAAATTACCTCTGATGGACATAAGACAAACAAGCGCTAGAGGGGCGGTATGTAAGATGAAGTCTTAGTTATGTAGGTACTTATGAATGTCTATAATCTGTCATCTAAGTTGCAAAGATATATTAACATTGAAAGTTTATATTGAATGCATGCCTACAAGCAGACACGTGTTAGTTAAAAAATGATGCATGTGGACTAACAATTTTAAAACCAAACCTCAAATGAATATACACCCTGCAATTTTTGCCGACCTTCCCTTCATTTTTTACATCAGTCAAGGGATGTAAGGATTTATTTTGGGATAGCTATTATTGTTACGTGACACGTGGGCTTTTTTTAAAGAAATTTTCCTTGAGAGAGATTTTTCCTCTCCCATTTCAAACCTTAACCGTTTGAAATAACCTTGGGATTTAATTTTTTCAGATATATTATTTTTCAACTCACATTCTGTGAATCTTCCCTAAAAGCCATCTTACGAAGTATTTTTTCATTTTTTGTAAATTAATTGTTTTAAAAAATTTCACTTTGAATTGAGCAATAAAAAAAATGCCTTACATTTTATTTTCTTTGTAAACAGATGAAAATTGAATTGTTTATTGTTCACTTCAATATTTACAGACTCCCTAGTCTAGACAATATTTCATTAATATTAATTCCAAGATTGGAAATTTTCTTGCATTTATAATCCATCAATTATGATGAGACTTTGAATTTGTATTCAAATATTTTCACAACCGTGTAAAAAAAAAGTTAAACTTTTTGCTTCTTTCAAATTCATCCCACTGAAGCGGAGTTAATTTTTAGTTTCAACCATGACCACCACTTCAACTGAAAGTGGTTGGTGTGAGGCCGGCCCCCTTGGACCTGTAAAAATAAATAGGTCCTGAGTTGCCACATGTGCCCCTTCGGGGATAACGCAGGCAAAGAGTATGACTATATGTGTAGTTTAGTTGCGTTTATTTTTAACCATTTCGCTTTAAGTTTTGCGTGTATATTGCTCTCACATTTTGAGGGTGGATATGTACCTATGTGTTTACAAGAAATTCACTTATCCCTAAGTCCCCTCCCTCCACCTCGTTCCCTTCCAGTCCTAAGGGCACTTTAACCCTTAAATCGTCTTGCCAGCCTTGTGTGCCGCATCACCTCTCCTAAACCACGAGATTCCAGATGCGAGGCGCAACGCGAACTTTATCAATGTCGTGTGTACATCGGGATAAATTTATACATCAAAATTGAATTCCGATTATATATTGTGTGTCCCACATCACGATAATTTTATTCCATTAGGCACTTTACGTTCAACAGATTATGTTAGGTTGTATTAGAGGGCTCTTGAGGTGTGATACAAACAAAAACAGCGCTCACCAAATAAATCAGCCTAATTTTTTTTTTTTTAAAAAGCTTCTCCATATTCCATAATCGAAGTTGGAAAGATATATTAACATTTATTTTACTTTGTGGCGAATTCCCGCTCACAGTGTCAAATTGTTTTATTAACATTTAAAATTCTGGATGATCGTGAGAGATCGACAAAATTTGTGTAATTGAGTGGAAATAAAACAGTGTTTTAATACAATTGTTTTAGTTCTATAAAATTTAGTAAAGATTTAAAATTCGTACTAAATGCATGCCCACAAACAGACACGTGTAAGTTAGCGCTTACAAATGTTGACTGTAAACTTACAGTTTAAAAGGCCAAACCTCAAATGAACATAAACCCTGCAACTTTTGCCATTGGCATTTTGACATTGGCAAAGTGAACCATTTTTTAACCAACCTCAAGTCAAGGAATCTCGCCTTTCGGAAATCAAACAGATGAGGCTTTCTACCTTTGCAGTAACCGCCCTACTGGTTTCTCTCTTACTTGGGTCATTTTGTGTTACCTACAGTTTTTTTTCATTCAAATGTTTATATATTTACAAAAGCCTCGCAAGACTTTCATCTAGTCGGTCCATCGAGTTCGAGATTGACCTCTCTTACGACCAGCTAGAACCTTTTATCTCTTTTCTAGATTTCAGCTCAAAAAGTTATTTAAAGTACTTGAGAATTCGTCGTGAGAACCAAGATCACATACGACCCATGCATGACCCTGAGTTGGTATTCTATAATCGACATGATGTTAGACGCTGGGAATTTGCACCTTCAAATATTTGCAGCCTTGTATTGTGAATGATTATTCTCTAGAGTCCGGTCGATAGCTCAGTTGGTAGAGTGCTTGCATTCCATGCCGAGAGATCGGCTTCGAATTCCACCGAGGGTGTCAGAAATTATTCACCGTTTCGGTGTTTATTTCAAAACCCTAAAATAAATACCGGCAAGGGGTACTCAGCCTTTCACAAGAAATCAGTATCAGCCCCCTCGGAAGCTGGAAAACCTTCACTCCAACTAAAAAGGTTGGAGGAAGGCCGGCCCCCTCATTTGTAAAAATATATAGGTTCCACTCGCGACATGCGACTGTTTCGGTGAACGCGGCAAGAAGTAACACATTATGTGTATCTTAGTATCGTAGTAGCGTAGCAGGCATGCCAAACTAAAATGATCTTGCGGGCCGCTTAGTTGGGAGACGCAGAAGTCCGAAGATCAAGTATTTTTCCATCAAATTGCGCTACCTATATATTGGAGGGCCGCGTGTTTGGCACGCCTGACGTAGAGCTTTTATCGTTTCATTTATGTATATACATGCAGTAGCGGCTCTAGCTAAATTCTGGGAGAGGGGATGACCTTGTAAGATAGTCTGGTGCTCACCTGGCCATGCACTCCACCAGGACACCAGCCCGCACCTGGTCACCACCATACAGCACACAGGCACAGACACTACATACATATCACCAGGCTGGGCACTGTGCAGGTCCTCGCCTCTTACCAACTACTTTTTCTACATTTCTTACAGATATTAAATCACGGCATTTATAGACAAAAATAGAAATCACAACACAATTATACGAAATCAGAACAGTATCAACATAGGCGAAACTGTACGCAATCAATAATAACTGGCATTTGATTACTTAAAAACATTTCATTCAACAAGATTCTAAAGAAAACGAGATGTTTTCTCCTAAATTAGCTACCTATTTGGTAAGGAATTTCTGACAAATCGGACTTACGATGCTTGAAAACGCGTCAGACTGAAAAAATATTATAAATTTTAGTGTATTATCACGTCACGTGTAGCCTACCGGGAATCTCCGTAACACCCAACTATAATATTACTTGTGATTTGTACCAAAGTGTTATAAGTATGTTGGTACGTACCTCGGTGACACTTGGCTCTCTCCCCGCCGCTCTGTGAAGACAGTAAAAGTGCGCATGCGCAAACGTATGTACTTGCTATGGACCCAACTCACAGATAAGCTCTGCTCACCCATACATACAAAAAAATCCATAGGGTTTACGTTCGGTATCCCCGACTTTACGAACCATCAGCTCGTGTATGTCCGGCGCGGGCGCAGAAGGAACGTCAAAATGTGAGGGTTTTTCTTCTCTGTCCTGCTGATTGACACAATTAATAATTAACAGCCACTTTAATATGTTTACTTTTATTCCTTTCACAATGTATACACAATAAACCACAGCACAATAATATTAATTATTCTTAATTACACAGGCTTGTGGCTATCCCGCCTGGCAAGCTTTTTTCTCTCTTTCTGCCTTCCTTTGTTTTCCTTCTCATTCAAATTCAAATCTCATGTTCCATTTTACCTAACAAACAAATCCATCTCGTTACAAACGGGAAGAGGTCCCCCCCCATCGTACGTACATCTCATTACATAGCGAAGACGCGCTTTAAAATATAATCGCGCTACGTAGAAATTTCACACTAAAGGTGAATGATTTAGAAAATATTCCAGTTTATTTCTCGGATTCCATTTTCAATAAGTAAGCATTGATACAACTGATAAAGTAAAAATAAAGCACAAAAATGCATTTTATTTTTACTTTGTTATTTTAGTGGATAGGTACTTATTTTTCCTATTTCATACATAGGGATAATCCCCTTCGTCCCCTAATGACGCACCGCCACTGTATACATGAACATGAACGCCCATGAATATTATTAAACTGAGATATCTAACTAAACATAGATGCGTAAGAATGTACACACGACGTACGGGATTCTTTCTAGAACATCTCTACGCACGGAAACCGGTCACTCGGAGAAAGGTGTTTTCAGGCGAGAAAGAAAAATATCTCAGTCCCGAGTTTGCGTCGCCCTGACCACTTTGATGGACCGAGAAAAAATATATTCCTTTTTATTCCTTCCATTCCTTTCTCTACCTTCTTTATATACTCGCATGTCATGTACCATGAAGGTTACAGAAAAAAAACTTCAAATATTTTAGCGTCTACGATTTAATTCTACGGCGTAGATTTATGTTTACAGTAACTGAATAGGAAAGTTTTTTTTTTACTTTAAAGTGTCTAGTTATTCAATGCATAGAAATATATTTATTCATTTCTCTCCTATATTTTTAACGTTTTTTTTTCATCCTCTGTTCTTCATTGTTATATGCAACCTTTGTTAATGTTATTTATATTTCTTTCTAAAACCTTTTATCATTAAATTGCATTTGAATAAACAACGTTTATCATTAAAATTTGTTACGCCAACTTTTCATGTATATAACACCCGATGTAATAAACAGTTAATGATTTTATATTCGATAAAAAACAATTCAATTTTCGGCCGTGACTTGACTACCGAAATTTGTCTTTAATCTTATCTACTCTAACTTTGCAAGGAACCTTCATAAAAGTCAAATCGAAAAATAAAAACGGTTCACATCGAAATATTCTTTTCAATCGTAATTTTCACTCCATAAATCGATTGCAAAAACATTAACCCGAAAGGTGGGTGAAATAATATTGACTGAGCTTTCAGTCACATTCTATCATTAATACCTGCCTGTGTTTACGCGGGCGGCAATGTAAGGGTACTCGGCCAGCGTTATTAGACATCACCCCCCCAAGTATATCATTTCACGCCTTAACTGAACTCTAGCGTTATCCGAAATGTACGGATACTAATACTTTTTGGTTTTTTGGTATACTCGGTAGTTGGGATCAAACGGTTGGCCAGAGTTTCTCAAACTTTTTCTCATAGACCACTTGCAAAACTTTGCTGGTTTCGGTGGACCCAGTTGCGCGAACCCATCCTCATAACCGTTCCGTTTGTACACTTCCATCCGGGGAAGCGTATAACAGATCGCTCTTGCAATGCTATATTTCTTTTCGCGGCGGAAGGCCTTTCCGATGGTCGTGACCCGACCCAGCAGTGATTCTAGATCTACCTGTTCGTCCACTAGAGAAAAAAAAGGCAAAATCGGCAGTTACTGACTCGATGCAATGTCACCCCCTGTTTCAGGGAAGGTCGGCAAGAGTTGCAGTGCTTATGTTCATTTTAGATTTGAGTTTTTATATTGTAGGTCCACATGCGCTGGCATGTGAATTAAAACGTGTCTGCATTTTAATGTGAATCTTATATGTAATTTATCTTTGCAACTTAGATTATATACCTATTATAGAATATAGACCGCCGTCGAGTATCCCGTAAATCCCACTTGGGGCGGTAGTCTCATCACCACGGTAATTCTTACCTACCCAATATCGGTAATATTTGTATGAGGACTAATCAGCTATTCAATTGCGGCCATCTTGGATTGACAGGTCCTCATACAAATATAAGCGATATTCGGTAGGTAAGAATCACCGTGGCTATGAGACTTCCAGCCCTGGACCACTTTGAGAATCACTGCGTTAGAGTATTTGGTAGGTGACATCAATCTGGGACACTGAGTTACGATCCAATTTGTGGTTTAGGTGCCGTGGAGACCTCGAGACATTGTGGGATCAGACATGGAGGCGTAGACAGCTGATTATGGGGCCTAAACTAGGATACTAATCTATATCTACGTACTTAATTAACTCGAAATTGTATCTGTTTATGCAGAAAGTAGCTATAATTAAGACGCTTTCATTACGTTGTATATCAAATGGTAAGTGGTATACACTACTGTTCATAAACAAAAAAATCCATAGTTATGTATGCATCATCGTTTTTTTTGTATGGAAAATTGGGCTTAGGGGGAGGATGAACTTTAGATTTGTTTCTGTGAATAGCACTTAAAGGTTTAAGAAAAGTCAATAAGTGTTGTGTAGAAACAGAACATTAAAAATCAACCGTAAAATATATATTAGAAATAAGTTTTTTTAGAATGCATCAATGTAGTTTTTGTTGTATTAAATTCGTCAGTATGTTGTTTATGGTTTGTGTATTAACACAGAAAATTCATGTTTTTTTTTTTTTTTTTATTGTTATTTAATAAAACAACACCTTTTTAAACTTTAAACCACTGTTTTATTTTCACAAATATATAATATATTAAAAAATTACTAATTTTTAAATATTTCAAATATTACAAACGTTTTCGACCAATATAGTCATCTTCAGGTACATTCGTCAGGTTTGTAGCTCAGTAAGTAGAAAGCTTGCGTTCAAAGCCACAAGACTAGGGTTCAATTCTCGCCAAGGGTGACTGTTCGCGCTTTTAAATGCTGCATGTGCACTTACAAATTAAAAACCAAATCTCAAATGAACATAAATCCTGCAACTTATGCCGACCTTCCCGGAAACAACAGGGATGACATTGGCGAAGTGAATCACTTTTTTAGTATGGGTGGTCAGCCTCAATAATAATAATAAATAATTTTAAATTAATGGACTTTTTTACAACTCCATACCTTTTGATTAGTAGTGTAGTGAAATTACATTTCTACAGATAAACAATTGTTACTTATATGAATTTTAGAAATTAACGGAAAATTTCACTTTAAAGTTCAATGGAATTTGTCCTTACACATGTTTTCAGCTAAAAAAGTATTTCTGGACTTACCTTTGATGGGGTCAAAGCCTTAATCGGAATCAAGTAAATTTGTTCGTCGATCTTCCCAGAACACACACGTTATATGACCGGAACTTACGCAAAGGTTTCAGGATGTGTGCTTTCACTATATGGCCAATCAAACATGTACACCGGTATTCACGAACCTCGCTGTGAGACCTCACAATGCTATGCCGAAAATTTTAGGATTTGACTGGACCGTAGTCCAAGTGGTTTCGATTTTCGTCGGTGCATAAAAAAGTAATTTAATTTTAAAATTAGTATACTCTTCGCGGGGTTGAAAAATTCAACGGACTTGATCAAAACTACCAGTCACATAAGGTCCATTCAACCTTACAGCCACTGGATCTTGTTTGAGAATTGGCGGTTTTTGAGTGACATCCAAACTCGTAGAGAGATCTTGAGGTGTGAATAAATTATTTAACAATTTAATTATAACATTGTTTTTGATTACGGCGAGTATATTCAGTTCTACGACTGGTTTCGCAAACAATCTGTTGCATAAAAGGCTCTCAAGTGCCTGAATAAGTAATAATTATTTAGCCACCTGAGGATGCAAACGGATTGTTTCCTAAACCGGTCGTGGAACTGAATAGACTCACCGTAATCGAGAAAAATATTGTTTTATATTTTTATCTTATAAGATGAAAGATGACAAAGTGAATGTCTCTACAATCGATAAAAAAAAAACAATATTTTTTTGTGAATTCACTGCAAGGTCACTGCAGAGCATAGCATCTCCCGAACAAACGCGTTTTTATATTTGAATATTTTTGTATATGAATTTTTAATTTTTTTGCATTGTAAGTTTTCATAGCATTGTTTCTGAATAAGGTTGTTAATTATTCTACGCATCTATTTCGTAATAGATCCGCTTATTATTAGGTATCACCTTCACTAGGTATTGAATATTCCATGAGTGATTTTGTGAGGAATATAATATCGGCGAGGGTAGTAGGTAGTTTACGCCGCCAATCCCTACCCTAGTATTATTATGTTTGCTAGAACTGTTTATTCAGTATGATAGACGTATTAATTAAATTTGTTCTGATGCCGCAACTTCAATTAATTTCCTTTGGGAAATTTTAAATTAAATTTGAAGAATCATTGTGGTGGAACACACTCTATATCATGAGCCCGGCGAGTTGGGTGTGACTCTCTTATCATACTAGCAGTGGTATTCACAAACGATGCTATGACAACGCCATGCTATGCGTGAATTACAAACTCTCAATTGAGTCACATAGAATTAAATACGGAAACCTAGGAGACCTGACCGGTCCGTAGTTCAGTGGTAACACTTCGGACTCTGGATGGAAGATTGTGGGTTCGAATCCCGGCGGAGCACAAAAAATATACCTTTTATATTTTCAAATTTTCTCTTCGCTGGGTTGAAAAATTCATAAACCTTTACCAATGACCGGTCACCAAAGATCCATCCAGCCTTACAGCAACTGGGTCTTGCTTGAGAATTGGCGCTTTGTAGCGACGACGATCAAGCTCGTAAAAAGGTCGATAGCTCAATTGGTAGAATGCTTGCATTTCATGCCGAGAGCAAGGGTTCGATCTCAAGGTTTACTCAGCCTTCACAAGAAATGAGAACCAGCCCCCCGGGAGCTGGGAAACCCCCACTTCAACTGAAAGTGGCTGGTGTGAGGCCGGCCCCCTTACCCGTAAAAATAAATAGGTCCTGAATCGTCACCCCTGCGACCACCCAATTGCGATCCCTTCGGGGATAACGCAGGCAAGAAGTTACACTATATGTGTAGCTTAGTTGCGTTTTAGATACGTTAGTTTTTTTTTAAATGAGAGAAATAATGAGAAAATGATTTCCTTTGTTTTCATATATTTATCTCTTTTTTGGAAAAATCCTGGATCGCCGCCTTTGGTTCTGTACGACGTATTAACGGGTTATTATTAATGTATTGCATTCGCGCACAGTGTTGTGACCTCTTATAGCATGGCTCTTGAAAATGAGTGAAAAAACATCTTACCGTAGGAGGAGGCAAATTGTCATTGAATGCTTAATGCCTCAAGGGATTGTCGCTTTGAATAGCATTTAACGGAAAATCATGCTTGCATGCACTAGAACATTCCATTCAAACAAATACATATAAAACAATTATCAGAACCTAGTATATTTCACGCAATCACGCAAGAACCTGGCGAATTTTTTAAGAACATATTTTCTACACTTTTTTTAGTTTTTTTTTTAAAAGAAATCCTTTGCGGGAGACTCCTTAGATTCTAGAGACTCTAGGGGTCTATGGCATTTGTTGTAGTGCCGCAGAGGTGTACGAGCTTGGTCGTCGCTACAAAGCACCAATACTCAAGCAAAACCCAGTTGCTGTAAGGCTGGATGGACCTTTGGTGACCGGTTATTGGTAAAGGTTTATGAATGGTATATTTTTTGTGCTTCGCCGGGATTCGAACCCACAACCTTCCCATTCAGAGTTTGCAGTGTTACCACTGAGCTACGGACCGGTTAGACACTTACATACATCTTCACATTTTATTTTGATAACTTTAACTACCCAGACAGGTATTCTGATATTACATAACAATTTAAATCGCATTTTTTTATTTCATTAAATTTTTTAATAAAATCCTGTTTCTCCAGACAACTTAGGTTTTCTCTCCCCCCGTGTGCAGTTCCTTCCGCTGAGACGTTTCGCCGCATACTTGGTCGTAGTCTTGTAATTGGATTAGCAGTCAAATCGGCATACTGAACGCGCTGGTTCGCTTTCTGAATAATTAATTTTGTTTTTGCAAGGCAAACCGTTCCCTACGGTGGAAAATTTCAAATGAGTATCAGCATTTATCACATTCGGGTTTATAGCCGCGGGGGCCAAGAGGGCTGATCTTTCTAGCGTGTTTCGAATGGAACAACGTTGGTTCGATCCCCGCTTGGGTCACTTGACTTTAACTTTGACCCTGGTTCAACAGATGTTATTGGGTAATTATTATTGAATAATTCATTTATAATTAAGAATGAATTATTAAATGATGATATTAATACCTGTTTCTGGCCAGGCAGAATAGGTTGGTGAATTGCATTCCTCTTCACAAATCTATTAAAAAAAAAATTAAAAATTAAATGTAATTCTCAATTGTAGGAAATTTTCTTGAAGGGTGTTTGGATGTGTTGAGCAGAAGAAGAAAATTATATTTTTACATATTTACAATTTACAATTAAAAAAAAACCGTAATTCCACCCTAAACCTAAATATCTATTTTTACAATTTTTATTTTTATTTAATTAGGCCCATACATCGAGTAACTTTTGTATTTGTGATCCATAATTGTGTGAACGCAGAGCGTTAATCTTACGTGCCTTTCTGACAGTTGTGCTTCTTTATTTTTTCTAAAACGATATAATTTAAAGAAATTTGTGTGTTTAAAAGTTAAAAAAAAAGTGCAAATAATTGTGCCTTCGAAACAAGCATCGCTTTGATAAAATCCACTGATCTTCCTGTTTTTAAATTTTAAGTGTTTTTCAATTATTATTTCTGTGGAAATTTGAAATTATGGAGTCCGGACAATTGACATAAAAAAATAATTGTGACGTCACCAAAAGGAGTTATCAAGTAGAAGTCACTGGTGACAGAGATTTGTGATTGTTGCTGGTGGGAAAAAAGCTGATTTGGAACTCCGTTCCGACTCCATGCGATGGTAAAATCGTTTGTTTTTCTTCGCCTCGTGGTACCTTCGAGACTCGCCATGAATATCTTCAGTTGGAAGTGTGTTGGTGCCGGGGAGTCCGCCACCGCGGGGGGCAGTGCTGGGGCGAGCAGGGCGTCCGCCGCCCCCCTGGGGGCGCAGGGGGCGGCGGGGGCCCCGGTGCCTGCGGGGGTGTCCCGCTAGCGGACCGCGGCGCGCCCCTCGCCGCCGATGATGGGGTACATCATGGGCTGCGCCTGCTTCAAAGGTAACAACAAAATAAACAAAAAAAACATACGGCATTCCACTTTTTATACATACACAATCGGCTGTTGACACTGGAGAATTGCTTTCCGAAATCTATTTTGTTGACGTGGCCTATTGGAGGTGGAGCTTGCGGATATTTCGCCTATGTCTGCGATGGGTTTCTTCTGCATTAAGATGATAATGCCAGTTTCATCATCATCATCTTCACGCTGAAAAAGTCTATCGCATTTATGAGCTGAGCATCCAAGAGCTCCAGCGCCAAGAGACCACGGCAGTAGATTTTTATTTTATTTAGATCTTTCGATTTGTGTGTCACGAAAAAACCTTGGTATCAGCGTCCTTCAGATATGTATGGCTATGATCTTTCCACCTTTACTGCTGGACGTTAACTGTAAAATGTGTGGGAAGCTTTCATAGCTCCTTCTGGAGACATCTCATTAAAATTATCTCCTGCATCTGCTCAATATACCACTACTTCTTAGGCTGTTCATATGCTGCCATTGTCGATGCGATCACGCAATTTTCTGCATGTAATGTGTACGTTAATTGAATAAACTGATTCATTTGGTGAGCATCTTTCATATCCAAAACAACCGCCAATTCTCTCTGCTGCGAGCTTTGATCGTGACGAGCTATTCAGCGCCAACTGGCTTAGTTACTTTACAGCTGTATGAAACTATGTATATGAATGGTCTAAAGATTTACTACAAAGCATTAGTAAAAACAATCTGATGGTTGCGTGTGATTTAAATCCTATTCATCCCGATTGTTTTTATCAGAAAGGATGATCTTAAGAATTAAGACTACGTATAAATCATTTTTGAAATAGTTATGAATAGTTACTGAGGATGAGATGGTAATTTAGAGAAACTTTCGATCGCAGCTTGTTGAAATAAGTTAGAGCGGTGTTGCTTTCATTTGCGATAAAATAATGAATTATTTCAATGATTGTTAAGTGGCACAAATCACACAGAAGGCTGGGTGGATTGCCGTATTTAAAAAAAAATAGAACTAAGGTAATTAGTCAGTTTTTATGAGCCTTAAAAATATTTTGATTTCTCCAACTTATCATCATTCAAGTATCGCGTGCAATTAATATTCACAGCCATGTAGTAAAAAAACTATGTAACTATTGCTTACTAGGTGGCACGCGGGAAGTCTGTCATTAGTAGGTACCAGTGGTGACCCCAAATTCATAATTCCTAACTAATAGTGCAGTATGGAATCTTCAGTTAACTATAAATGCTTTCAGGCTTCCACTTCTAGCTTCAAATGCTTGTCTTGCTCTTTAAAGTCTTGAACTTGGTACATTGCTTTTGTTTCTTTTTTGCTTACGTTTCTACTACTCAGTTTTTTATAGTATTGTTACGAAACATAAGCAAGAAAGAAGAAGAATAAAACAATCGACCACATTTATGTTATGTATATATCTACCTTCGTTAATTTTTTTGCAATGAATAATCTAATTTGCAAACTTCTAATGAACATAAACATTGCAGATTTTCCTGACTCTTTCAAAAAGGGGTGATGTTGCCCGAAGTGAACAATTTTTTACAGTAAGTGTAGTCAGCCTTGTATCAATTTGCCATGAGTTATAAACCTATCTAACCGGTCAAGGATCATTGTGTGTGATTTGTTTCCTGGTAATTTTGTTATCTTTTTTAGGCTTGTGCAGATCGTGTTTAGCTTAACGACGCGGGTATATTAGATAATTACGTAACGACGTCTAAAATTATTCACACAAATTGCTCTTTTTTAAGCGCTTTTTTTTATGTAGTACGCTAATGCCGGCGGTAGTTTCGCGTGTGCGTGCCTTGTGCACAGTTCACACAATCTGCGAACATCGATCCGTCTGTGGAAATGTTCACGGAAATGTATGTGCCTAGCCTAGCATAGCATAGAGTAGCATAGCATAGCATACATTGAGTTATAATATTGGTAGAGAAGAAACAACCTTACGGCATTAATACATACTATCTATACTGATAGCGACCAGTCCGTAGTCTAATGGTTAAAACTTCTGACTCGTAAATGGAAGGTTGTGGGTTCAAATCCCGGCGGAGCACAAAAAATATATCATTTAAATTTTTAAATATGCTCTTCGCTGGGTGAAAAATTCACATGTATTTACCAAAGATCGGTCACTAAAGGTCCATCCAGCCTTACAGTAACTGGGTCTTGCTTGAGGATAGCGCTTTCTACGGCGAAGACTAAGTTCGCAGAGGGCTCTTGAGGTGTGATACACACAAAAGCAGCGCTCACTAAATAAATCATCCTAATATTATTATTATTATTATGCAGATCACCTGTCAACCGGACTACTCATTCACAAAGCTGTCAAGCTATAACTTAATAACCGTGTGAAATTCTATGTTTTCTTACATTCGCCATATTTTGTTTCGACACTCAATAATTACACAATACCGTTATGTTTTATAATAATTTCATTTTTATCTAAAATGCACAAATTCACCGACCATAATCATTGTAACGGGTGCGCAGTATTTGCGCGCAGACAAGGCATTGCAATAATGCCAACAATGCAGAAAAAAAACATCTGTAGGTACCCTTTGCCTGGAAACAAAGTGTCGAAACTCGGAGCATCGTTGTTCTCTTTCTAACTAACGAGGATTCGTATTGAAACGGATATAGTGTCTACTTGCGTTAAAATAGTTTTGACTCCATAATAGCGTAACATATTCTATCATATTATTATGGGCATAGTGAACCTTGTGAATGAAATTAGTAACAGATGTTAGATAACTGTCGTGCATGTTGGGTATGGAAAACGTTCAATCATTTGCTCGCATTAAAGACGACAGTCAATTAATGAAATGTTTTACTACCTAAAAATTAAGTCTTTTTCACTGGTAATTGATTGAACTTGGAAAATTTAGATGGAAATAAAATTAATGTAGTTTTTCCAAACAGGACAAACAATGGGAATAAGTTGTGGTTCGTTGCATAAAAATGATTCTTTCGGTGCTATTCTCAGTCATTTTAGTCGGCCGTTGAGCCCACGCTTTGACAGAATAATGATGTATTTGTATGAAGACCTGTTAATCCAAGATGGCCGCGAGTGAACAGCTGATTAGTCTTCATACAAATCTAATCTCATCTGAGTTGCAAAATATAAGTGACATTAGAGATTGACATTATATGCATTTTCACAAAACAGACATGTTTAAGTTCGCGCTTTAACATGCCGCATGTAGTCCTACAATATAAAAACCCGAATCTCAAATGAACATACACCCTGCAACTCCTGCCGACCTTCCCTGAAACAGGGGTGACATTGGCAAAGTGAACCATTTTCTACAGCATGGGTGGTCAGCCGCAGCGATACAAATATTACCAAAATTCGGTAGGTAAGAATGACCGTGGTGATGAGATTTCCAGCCCAGACATCATTAGTTTGTCAAAGCGTGGGCTCAACGAACGACCAAAATGTATAAGAATAGCACTGTTTGAGTTTAATCGTGGCTGAACAAACTGCGACAATGGTTCAACAAAGTCCCTGTTTCGAGCCTCCCACTTATAAAAAAGGCATGATCACCGATGATATTCTATAGAAGTGGCACAAAAATAAGAAGAGTTTGATAATCATCAAATAATCAAGATTGTCCAAATTACAACAACAACGATACCTACTTTATAAGTTCCTCAGTTTTTCTTTTTCGAAACCCATTTTCTGTAATGCTGGATGACAGATTTGGTTACCAGTCTTTTATGATATTTTCAACTCACCGATTATTATTTTTTTTGTGCTCCCCCAGGAGTCGAATTCACTACCTTCCGTTTACAAGCCCGAAGCTTTATCCATTAAACTGCAGGCTGACATAGGAAATGTATGAAAAAGGTTATACATGGATACATACCTACATATGAATGAATTGAAAATGGTATGCAAAGATAAAGAGTAGGAATTGTCAGCAACTCTGCAAGTGCACCCTAGTGGAATGGCGATGGATATAATCCAGTTAAAGAAATAATATTGAAAGCTAAGTGGATTCGAACCAGCAACCTTTTAAAAAGTAGTCAAGGGGCTATAATTATGAAAATGCGAACGGTCCTATGCGTGTCGATTCAATTACTTGTATTGATTCATTTTATTTTGACTTGGTTGTTTAATAATACTAATAATTAAGTCCTTAATCCAGCCAGTCACGCGGAGTGTGCAATACGCGACCAGCCATATACATTGTGAATATGAATAAAAGCCATATAACTTTCAATTTTGAATTTACTTAAGTAGATCTGTTTACGCTATTTCAATAGGGAAAGTAAAATGTAGCCCAACTGTGTGTATGAATTGTAAATTCTGAATGAATATTTCACCGCCAGTTGACACGTATTTAAATAAGTACACCTAATTACTCTCAGGGATCGCGAGGGATTAAGTGAAAATTGAAGTGAAGGAAAGCGTGCTGAGTAAAATTCTACCGTAGGGGTGGTGACTCCATTATTGCTACAGTAAAACAGCGGGTAAATTTCCCCAACGGCACGTCAATAGAAAAATTTAGGGATATTCCTTGACGTAAAAGTTGGTATGTGGTTGACCACCTATACTGTAAAAAAAATGGTTCACTTTGCCATTTCGCACGCTTAATAATAATGAACAATAACTCAAAACTTGGGAAAATCGAGATTTTGTAATAAAACGCAATAACAATGTGAGAAGAATAGGTAAAATGCTACAGCCGTTCAATTTGGACGAATATGACCGAGATTATAACATCGGTCGCCTTTTTCATTCCATACGAGTTGTACTGGTTGTCTGAACTTCATACGTGATTTCCCAACATTCTTATTTTTTGGGTCATTGCTCCTTATTATTAAGCGTGCGAATTGCCACTCCTGTTTTAGGGAAGGTCAGCAAGAGTTGCAGGGCTTGTGTTCATTTGAGATTGGGTTTTATATTGTAGGTCCACATGGGGGGGCATGTGTAAGCGCGAACTTATACGTGTCTGGTTATGGGAATGCATTTTAATGTGAATCATATTTGTCATATATCTTTGCAACTTAGATTATTTGTTAGATTATTATTACTCGTAAGAATGCCAAAGGCAAAGAGCACTCTGGAGGAAAGCAAAATTAGCCTGCGTCCATAATAAGGCAAAGTGTGATTTAAATCTTTGAACTAACTTCCTATTTGTTTTTTTTTTGTTTCAAAGAAATTTCCGGTAAATTTCGGTAATTTATTCCGCTGGCAATTTCCGTAGTTGGACGCTGCCGCCTCTCCGGGCTCGATCCTGTGCTGGAACTTTTCCTATCCAATCATCTTTAATGATGTAATAACCCACCCAAGACATTATTTATTGTTGAATCGATATCCTGCGCGTCTCTTTCTCTTAGAGGTGCCCTGCGTCCCAAGTACACACACAAACTCTCAACTCAACCATATCGTCTTACAAAAAAATATATATAGAAACTAATACGACAGCATCTAGTGGGCGTTTCAGTTTTAGTCAATTTGTGGTTAACGCTAACGCTTGGAAAACTGAAGTATGGCTCGCTGTAGGCATTGTTGTCTTGCAAATTATAAAATGCAAATTTTCTAATAAATATTTTCCAATTTAATTTTCCAAAAAAAAATATTTTTAGTGTAAGGTACAATCTCTACAGTGTAAGGTACAGTAAAGTACAATTTATTATTTACTTGTATTTACGCTTAGTAGACCATTTTTTTTATGTTATGTGGTATCTATGTATATACATTAGAAAGAACACGAAAGAAATGTAGGAGAATTGATTGTGTTCCTAAAAAATGATAAGAGCAGCAATTATATATTATGCTTTAGATTAATTTATGTTAAACGGAAAAATTGGCAGAATTAAAAAAAAAATTATGAAAAAAAAATGAACATTAATTTTTACTTAACGCATTTACGAGTAGTAGTCTATCGGTACCTGTTAAAATTTAGAAAATCTGTAGACATTTTATATTAATGCAATGCGTATTTTTCCACCAGCCTTCTAAGCAGGCTTAGGGTGACTTATTTATTTTTATACTCGTTGCCCCCTTTTAAAGCTGTTTCAAAAAATTAAGTATTCATTTTCACAATTTATTCATGTAAATTTATTTATTTTCACCCCCTCGCTCTGAATATACAAATTCCGACCTTTCTTTGGGATTGCTTTTTAATCAAAGTCGAATTGGTCTTTTTGTTACCCACTTATTGTTTTTTTTTTGTTTTGTTGATGTTTCTGACCTTTATCAAAAGTGGTAGAGGAAAATTGAAATGTTTTGTGTGTACTTAAAATTGGACTGAAACAATATGGATGGTAAATATTTTACTTTGCTGGCATTTTCAGACAGGCCATTAATGTTAAGTTCGCAGAACCACCGCTGGGCGCCGCTAGTTGTATTGCCCTATGTGAAATGTCATGTGTAGCGTTGAGCTTTTCAGCAGAGACGCGAACCAATTTTCCTCTCCACGAAAAGTTTCCAATGTATTCTGATACGCGCTTTCTCATATTTTCTTCAGAAATTAGAAAATTACCCTGTAAAGAAAAAAAAATCTTTATATTTTGAAAAATGTAGGGATATTCAAATAATTGAAATTACAAATGAGTGTGACTGTATTTTTCGTAAAGAATACAATTAATTTGTCTACTTTTGCATCCTTAAATAATTCAATATACTTCTTTCTTAATTTTAAATTAATAATATTATGTACGTACAAAATTATAACACTTAAATGAACACCTGCTACTCTTGCCGTCCTGAAACTGGAGGGCCACTGGTAAAGTAAACCATTTTTTTCAACTACCTAAGGGTGGCCAGTTTCATACCAACCAACAGTTAAAAAATATAAAATAAAAAAATAGCTCGACTTACATCGTCGTTTACATTGTACATTTACGTCGTCGTCCTAGTGCTGGTTTGGCTTATGTACCATTCGATTAAAATATGACCTTTCAATGAAATTGTCTTATGAATCACATTCTTTACAATCTGATCTAAGAAAAAAACGTAAAACAAGGTAATATGAGAATTGTTTTAAATATTTAAAAAAATCGATTTCCAGTTTTCATAAGATAAAATGGTCCAGTACACATACAAACATTGGTCATGTGAAATTACTTCTAAAAGACATTAGACAAACAAGCACTAAGGGGACGATGTATGAATGCCTGGACAGACTTCTTTGATTTGTCTGTGATTGAAAAACGCTTCAGCATTGTACTTTTAATGTATTCAAAATTACTCGAGGTAGAAGTGAGAGGGGTTGGAATGTTGCTCATGAAATACTTCCATCGATTTCCTTTCCAATGTCATGTCTGAGTTGTGTGTCATATAATGGTGTAGGAAGGGCTGTCGATAAGTTATTCGATAACTCGACGTGATACAGGGGCGGCAGATAATTTTGAATGTGTCAAATATTATCTAGTTTGTGGATCTTGATTGAATTCCCAAAGAGACAGAGCAAAGTACGCCAAGTATAAAACTGAACGTTTAAACTCAAATCAACTAAAAAAATATGCAAAACAAAAGAGGACATCATGTGAGCGTTTTAATGTTCAAGCATTTTTAGTAAAACGCAGTGTTTTGAGTTTGTAATTGAAGTTTTATACTTGGGAGATTTGAGCATTGAGTTGATATACATACTTAACAATCGACGGGATATTTCAACCGCAAAATCAAAATTTGACATTGTTTAAGAGCTTTTGACATTTCGAACTAATAAGTTATTTAATATTGAATAATTTAATGTTGAAATCAATCAGACAACACGACTTGACAAACGGTATGCTTGTGTAACCAAATATCAAGTTATATCATAAGGAAATTGAAAAACAAGATGGTTTTATTTTAATTTATAAATATGAATGATACACAGTTACTTTTATAATTTACAAAAAAAACATATTTACACATGTGTCTTTACAAATAAAAATGTAAAGAACATAAACCCTGCAACTTTTGCTGATCTTCCCTGAAACAGTGGTGACATTGGCAGAAATATATTTTTTTATATTATGTGTGATCAGCCTCATAGCATCCTATAAGTCTAGGAATAATTATTTTAAAAAATGTTCATGTTTTTCAAATTCGTTTCTTTGTGTTATGATTTTTCCGGCACTATCTAACTGTTCGGGAAAGTTATTAAATTATTTTCCATTCAACCAATTTTTGTGTAAGAGGTCCGGAAATTATAAATTTGATTTAGATATATAACGTTACTAAACTTAAGATGAATCAACCTTTTCCAATGTAGTAAGTTACCACGTTTTTATCTTCAAAGATGGAATACGTTTTATCCACCCTCCCCTCTCTCCTTGCTAGCTGAATGCGCTCTCGAGAGTAATTAAACATCTCAGTAAAAAGAGCTCTGAGGTACGATGGAGGAGATCCTGTGAAATGCAAGACGACTAATGAAGAAACAAGCTGGCGTAATTTTTATTTGCGAAGACGTCTCTTTTTTGCAAACATGAAGCCTTCTTTCAGTTCGTATAAACGGCAACTCTTCACAAAACCTTTCAACATTTTTATTACCTCGACTAAGAAAACTGCAATAAAGAATCTCAGTAAATAACACTCAGTGTGTTATATATTATTTAAAACCCTGTGCATGTCTATGGTTTGTGTTATTATATAAAAAATACTGAAGCCTGAAGACTGATGGAAAAAGCTGTAGGGAAATACATTCCATGCAAATTGTGTGGGTACTTGCAGTAGCTAGTTTTCATAACTAACCGTTTTACTCATGAGATGTTCAAATTTAGAGATCGTCAAAACATGAGGCACTGAAAACGCATCGTTATTAAACAGCACGCTATCGTTTAACGCATAAAAGTGATACATAACTTCCGCACCAAACCGTTTTCAAAAGCACTCAACAAATTTCCCTGAAAACGATCTTGTCCTTGAATTTCATTTTTAAAATTCCCTTGAAATGTGAGGCATGTTAAGTGAATCGGCAAAAGTCACGTCCTTCATAAAATCATTATTTTCATATCGTCTTTCTTTCTCTTCCAGCAGATAAGGTTTTCTTTAAAAGCACACATTACTATTGCTATCCATGTATCTATGTTTGTTGGTATATCTTTCTTCTGCGCACTTAGATGTTTTCAGGCGTAGAGTGTTATTTAATGACGGCCCATTTTGTTTAAATCTCAGTGATTTATTCACTTGGCAGCGTAACCCGTTGTAATTGTTTTCGTTTTTTTTATTGTTTTTTTACGTCTCTCACTTTCCGGCTTTTTTATGCTTTTCTTTTATCCCCGCGTCTCTTCTGTTTTATTGTGTCTTCCATCAAGGTCTATCTCGCATTAATACAGTATTTCGTTACTTTTACCCCTCATTATTTATCATAGTCCACAGTATAACTTTTGGTTCTTTGAGAATCAATCTTTTTAAAGTAGATATAATGTTATGATTTACTTGGTTGCAATTTAATAAAACTTCGATTAAAATATTTAACACAATTTATTTTAGGATTCACTCACATTTGGTTCGCAGTTAACCTTTGTAATGGTCAGCTCGGCGCCTCTTATACCAGTCTTCTTCAAAGCATCGCAATCTCTATTTAAAGGTGTATAAGTGTTACTCTAGCATACGCCAGACACGCTAGAATATTCTTACTTGGAAGCTTCGAGCGAACACTAGTACAACTAATCCAAATACCTACATCTAGAAATACACTCACACAAGTAAGTAAAAGCACACAGGCACACAATCATAAGTAAATATACACAGGCATACAATCACACATTCGTAACAATAACATACACATCAAAAGTATCAAAGATCTATGTTAATGTTGGATATTCATCTATGGAAAATAATGGAATGATTATAAAATAATAAGAAATCTATCAAAAAGGAGATTTATAGAAAATTATTGAAAGAAAACTCTGCCGAGGTTTTGGTCACTTTGATGGAATGGAGACGTAATAACCAGGCTAGATACGGATGGTATTTGTATTTTTAATGATTTCAGAAGTTATCAACAAAATACGCACAAATTTTTCTTGGAGATTGTTGCAATTTTTTTATAAAACGCCAGAAGAAAGATACAAAGAATTAGCTTGGTTAACAATGTGATTCTCTGTTAAGTCCCTTCTTCTACCAATGCAATACATTTGTTGCTATTCATTTTATTCGATACTTTTGTATTTAACTCTTCACGTTATGAGAACGAATGCATCAAGAGATTATGGTTTCAACTTTAATGCGCGCACCCACAACGTTCACCGAGAGTAGGTGGTGGTACTTCCATGATCTCCAACTTACCGCTCGGTGGTGCGGATTCCCGTAAGCCTTGCACCAAACCCCAAAGTACACAACATCACATTCAACGTTCCAACAAAAGTGTATTGAAACTAAAACTACATCTCTGGTGAGTGTTTTAGTTTGCACAAATTTTCGGTTAAATAGTTAACGTAAAGTTTAAAACTTGGTAGGTTTCGCATTGTGATGTCGGGGTAGTTTATACAACAGGCGCCGATAAGGAAAGCGCAATACCCAGCGAGACCGCTTTGTGTTGGCGGAGTTGTAGGGAGTCCTGCATACACAGCCGGAGAGACAATTTATACAGGACTTTGTGGTTTTACAGCGCTTTTTTTTTGCTTGCAGCTGAAGTGCACAATGCAATGATAAGTATGTGCAAGAGATTTGATCTTGGAGTTGCATGAAAATAACGGTGTGTCGTAAACTGGAAAATGAGTAGCTTATATTTTCCGTGGTTTATGATTTTTATTTCGTGTGCATTATTATTATCATTTACAGTCGTCGTGTGCCAGGCGCGTGTATAGGGTATAAGCAAAAACATTTCAGAATACATACTTTCTCCCATTCCTTTAAAATAGCTTCTTTGAAATTGAAGTGCTAATGATGGCTCCTAAATTTTAATTTTTAAATCTCAAAATCAAGCTTAAATGCGTTTTTATCATATATTGCCTACCTATTGGGCGCATGTGTCTTTATAAAATAAACGCCACTGCTGTGTGCATAGTTATTTTCATATCGACATTACTCAGAATCACAAAAGAAGAGATAGTGTCAGAGGGAAGCGTGGAAGGGGAAGACCGAGGAAAGAATGTATAGAACAAATGGTGGGATTGCGAAAGAATGGAATCTGCACAGTGAGAATAAGAGAAGAGCATGAATAAAGAAAATGATGAGTGTTGAAGAGATGAAAGAGATATGCAAGGACAGAAAAAGTGGAAACGCATCAGCGGAGCTACCGGCCACCCATAGTGGAACGGCGGCAGGATACAGCAACAGCGACCAAAGCATCGATTCGAATGAAAGTTTACCTGTCGTGTTGCTTGCTAGGACAAATAAATTAGTCGTATATAATCAAACACCGTTATATTTGTACGAAAACGAGAGATGAAACCATAGAAAGTGTCATGAATGCACAGAAAATGTTTTTTATACTTTTCGGAAAATATTCTGGATGCATTCTGTGAGTCTTATAATGTTAAATTGTACTGAAAATATCTAGCTCGAAAATTATTTCTTACGACTGAATCACAAAATACAAATCTCTAAGAAACAATCGAGTACACAACTGCTTTCGATTTACGACTAGAAATATAGGATGTATAGCAAGGAAAGTCTTGCACATTGTGTTTGGTTCAATCCAATCTCGAGAATTTTTGTTTTGAAATTCTTTTAGGATTTTTCGAGTAACACAAATATTTTCAGCTGGCTTTCTTTGTTTAAAATGTGTGTACGTATTGTGTGCTTTTGCTAGCTTTACTCCAAGTATAAAATCTTACGTTTGGACTCAACTATACTGTTCTACCAAAACTGTATGCGAACTGAAACGTTCACAAGAAGCGCATTTTAGTTTCCATAATTATTTGGTGAAACTCAATAGTTGAGTGGTCACTACTGAGCGTTGTTCGCGAACCTTGTAAGGCATAGCATATTCCATTGTCAACCACAATATTTAGATGTCGTAAAATATATTGTATTTATGAAATGAAAGTCACTGCTGTTGTTGCTGTATCCAGATACCATTCCGCTAGGGATAGCCAGTACCTCCGTAGATGTATTTCAACTTTGTTCTGTCCTTGCACACTTATTTCATTTCTTTGACATCCAAATCAGGGGTGGAAGTCTTGACGGCCGTCGGTTGATCTTACCGCACCTATTTGAAGATAGGACGGAATAAAACTTAGCGGTGCTTGGACAACTGATCGTTGTTACATATAAAATGAATCAGCTGTTGATACGCCACCATGGTTTATTCCATCCTATAAATAGAAACGGTAAGATCTATTGCCGGTCGCCGAGCCTTCCATCTAGAATATAGAATCCGAAATCACGAGGCTATTAATAGATGCGTTATAAACGAGTATTTCAGAGTGAAAGTATTGCACACCAAATAGATGGCGGACGACGCACTCTTCATTCTGCACATGGTGACGCCGGAAATAGGCTTCAACTGTCGCTACGACGGAACAAAACGGATTTGGGGACAAGGCTAAGTTCGTCTTGTCCATCCTGCTGGAACAATCTACCTAGGTAGTTTCAGGAAGTGGATTAAGACACATTTATTTAAGAGAAGCTTCAACACATAGAAAGCGTCCTTGGGGTGGCTAGTGCTACTAAACGGCGTTGTAAAAGAATGCCCAATAATTTTTATTATAAAAATAGGACATTAAAAAAGAATGGACGACGATTGACTACCTAAAAGAGTGTACCAAAGGCTTGGGAAACTGTCCAACTGCTCGGTCAGACTGTTCGCCCGGGTGGGAGAATGAAAGTAATGTCCCTCCTTAGACGACGTGACATCGTCTCTGTGAATAATTGAAATGGACTGTGTGCCCATTTGATATCCTGAAAAATGCGATGATTTAATGGAAGCCCGCCGAGTCTGGAGGGCCATTTAAATGCAGCATTATAAACAGAAGCTCACTGTTGTGTTTCTTTCGGAAGGTTGCTACTGTTCACTGCGAGCTTTCTGCTTGGATTTGTATACGAATGTTGCATTTATAAGTAAAATTTCAATGTATATTTTAAAAAATGCTACAGATTTACGTAAGCCTTGCACCAGACCCCCAAGTACAAAACATTTCATTCAGCGTTCAACCAAAAGTGTATTGAAACTAATACAACATTTCTGGTGAATGTTTTAATTTGTACAAATTTTCGGTTAAATAGTTAACGTTAAGATTGTATAAACTGTATATTTTTGTTGTTTTATCGAGCTTTGTCATTTGATATAATAATTTTTATTATGCAATTGGCTTCATTGTTAAAAAAAATTATTGACGGGTTCGTTGTGTATTGGTTAACGATTTTGATTCGTTAAGTTGAGAAAAAATCTTGAAAGCTCGTGGTTTCGATTACCGGCGGTGCACAACATTAGTACTAAATGTACCTTTACCACAGGGCATAGACCGTTCAAAAAAGGCCCATCTAGAAAAGCAACGCGGTCTTGCTTGAAAATTTGTTATTTGTACAGCGACGAATGATTCTGAAGAGGGCTTTGGATGTGTGATTCACACAAAAACAGCGCTCATCAAATAAATCAACCGTTTTTTGTATGTCCTTGGAACTTGAGAGCTGTTAACTTCATTAAAAGATGTAATTAAATCGAATGAAAAAAGATCTTATGAAGGGATTTATTTGCAACTCGTCCTTTAACGACTTTAATTTTGAATCTTAAAATAGACTCCCTGGTCCCACTGGAAAACCCTGAATCTCAACATAATTAAATTAGGTGTCTTGACTCATGCTCTCGGAATTACCTGAATTAGATTTACAAATTCCTTTAAAAAGTTTCATTTCAAGCTGAGATTAATAAGGCTGAAGCGGCTGGCGCTTCAGTTAAAATATTCTTGGAGACGAAACTTAAGCCTACAGCATTGTAACATACGACGATACTAACCTGTGAACCACAGAGCTGTCAATCACCACATAAGACTTAATAATCATGAGAAATCCTATGTTTTCTTGCTTTCTACATCTTGTGTGTTCTGTATAATAATGCATTTTTGTTGTTATTAAAAATTGACTAATTCACTGGCCGTAACAATGAAACGCGTGCCATGATTTTCGCGCAGATTTGTCACTTTAGTAATGTCAACAACGCAAAAAAGATATGCAACATCTGCAACTTTTGCCTGTTAACAGTGTGCTGACTGTCGTAGTATTTCTCTTTCTAAGTATCGATGTTTTGAAGGAGTTTTAGGCTTACGCGGCCGGCTGATGATGCCGGAGAGTTGCTTTCCGAGATCTGTTGCCGTGGTCTGTGGCGACTGGAGCTTCTGGAAGTTTCACCAATGTCTACGATGGGCTTCTTCAACGTCAAAGTAAAATGATCTTCACCATTTCACTTTCACGCTGAAGAAGTCCATCGACCCACGGCAACAGATCCCCAGAAAGCAACTCTCCAACATATCGACGATACCACGTTGAAAGCACCGGTTCTCATCAGATAACCGAAGTTAAGCAACATTGGGCGCGGATGCTACTTGGATAGGTGACTGCTAGGTACACCGCGTGTTGTTGGCATTTCTTGGACCGGTCCGTAGTCCAGTGGCAACACTTCGGACTCGTAAGTAAATGGAAGGTTGTGGATTCGAATCCCGGCGGAGCACAAAAATATACCATTTATATTTCCAAATGTGCTCTTCACTGGGTTGAAAAATTCATAAACGTTTACGAAAGACCGGTCACCGAAAGGTCCATCCAACCTTACAACAACTGGGTCTTTCTTGAGAATTAGCGCTTTCTACAGCGACGATCAAGCTCGCAGAGGGCTCTTGAGGTGTGATACACACACAAACAGCGCTCACCAAATAAATCATCCTTATATTATTATTTTTTTTTTTTTAAGGAATCCTGTGCGGGAGGCTCCCCAATTCTTGTGAGTCTTGGGGGTCTATGTCACCCTGGAAGGGTGCCGCAGAGGTGTTGCTTGAGTTCTTGGTTCTGTCGTGAGGCGCTGCAAGGAAGTGGTGATTGATGTTGGTTTTGAATAAAACCGGATTAAATTGGGAAGGGAACACAGATACTGGTAGACCATTCCATAAACGGGCAGTTTGGCAAAGGAATGAGTCATGAAAACGCCAAGTTCTCATAGTTTTGAGATCGACTGCAAAGGGATGAATGAGAGTCGTACTACGAGTTTCCCTTTCTGAAAAGCGAGGGGGAGGGATTAATGAATGGAGCTCATTAGAACAAGCTCCGTGGTAATATCGATAAAAAAGACTGAGCATTCCAACTTTTCTTCTGTGCTGGAGCGGCTGCAGATCGGATGTCAGAGAAGGATCATTGATCAACCTCACTGCCCTCCTTTGCACTGAATCAAGTTGGTCACTCAACTTCTTGGACATACCACACCAGAGATGGCTGCCATACTCGATAATGGGGCGGATTTGGGATTTATACAGAGTCAATAACTGGGCTGAAGTAAAAAACCTACGGGCTCTGTATAATATGCCGAGTCGCCGGAAAGCGGAAGTTGTGCGAGACTCAATAGCATCATGGTATTTTAACTCTGATGACAGAGAAACACCAAGAAGATTTAAGTGTTCATGGTTAGAGAGGAGACATTGTCGAAAGTTGGGAGATAGTTGTTTGGAATCCTCTTTAAGGATATCAGACATGCTTGAGTCTTTTTGACGTTGAACTCTACAAGGTTGTCAGTGCCCCAACGGCTGACAGCCCTGAGATCTGTATTGATCTTTGAAGCTAATGATTCACGAGCAATAGATATCGCTGAAATTTTTTATTATTATTATAACGAAGTTTTGTGTTGAGGTAGGTTGAAACGCATATTATAGAGCTACTTTCGTCGGAATAGTTTCGATTCCACGTATTATATAACTCAGTGGGTGGAACGTTGCTTTGGTCGGTTGTTCGCTTGAACTACCCCTCTTTGATTCTCAGACCTGCGAACTAATTTAATGGCCGTGGGTGGCGTGTTTTCAAATAACGCACCGCGCGAAGGCTCACATACTTTTGACCCTTTTAACTTCTAAACATCACACACTCTTTCATGCGCGTCTCACATCGGTGACGAGGGTGCAACATCCTTACATCTGAAAAAATAAATTAATCGTTTCGTTAAGTAAAGGTTCGGTAGTTTTTATGGACTAGTATGTTTTTTTTTTTCAAATAGATTTATGAAGAGGAATGAAATTCACCAACCTTTTCTGCCTGGCCAAAAACAGGTATTAATATCATTAATTAATAATTCATTATTGTTTATTTTAATGAATTATTAAATAATAATCACCCAATAACATCCGTTGAACCAGGGTCAAAGTTATGGTCACCCAGGCGGGGATCGAACCAACGTTACTCCATTCCGAACACGCTAGAAAGATCAGCCCACTTGACCCCCTCGGCCATAACACCGAAATGTTATTTATTATTTGTATTCCTTGACTTGTAGGTTGATATGAGGCTGACTACCCATACTGTAAAAAAAAGTTCAATTTGCAAATTTCATTTCTCTTACGTGGAAGGTCGGCAGAAGTTGCCGAGTTTATGTCCATTTGAGATTTTGATTTTATTTTAAGTATACACGTGCAGCATTTGTAAGCAGCATGTTAATATATTTTTGCATCTTAGATTATAGATTATAGAATCACTCATCGAACTACAAAATTTCAGTGTGTAAACTCTCTTTTAATTTGCAAATTCAACGCGAAGTCGGACATTACTTTTGTTATCCTTAATTTGTTGTGCCTCTATCGCTGCCGATGTTCAATCATAGACATTCACTATATTATGACTCTGCTACCCACGCTTCATGTACCTGTAGCTGTTGTGTCATTTTCCTTTGCGTTTATTTAATTCCCCACCTATTAGTATCTTACTTTGGTTGAGTTTCGTGAAATTAAATGAAACATTTCGCTTTGCTGGGGTCTCTTTATTAATTTGCGAGATAAATACCTGTCTGGCAGATAAGAGAGTTAACGCTACATTAATAAAGTGTCATTGTGTAGATTCGTAAGCGGTTTAGCGTTACTCTACAGGTGTATTGTTTCAGGATGAAATGTCGTCAACAATTAAAAGGTACTTCGTAATGAAAATTTCAACTAATTGTAACCTAAATTCCTGCTTATTTCATTATGTAATATCTCATGAAAGTATAAAAATGGTTAAAAAACACAGAGTGCTATTTTCACAAGGTGAGCTTTTATTGTACTTTTGACTTTCTTACGTAATTTTCAAGACACTGAGGTAATAACAAATGCGAAGCAGCAGGAATCTGAACATTTACCAAAGTATGAGAATTACAATTTGTATGTTCATAAAAGTCTCAAGAGCAATTAGTTGTCTGCCCTTGCACCTGGAATGGAGAACCTTAACACCGTCATTATGGTCATTTTCGATGCCGTGGTCCGCCATCTCCGAATCGTCAGACAAACCCCTAAATGCCCTTTGGTGTTTTTTTTAACCTCACATTTATAGACCCAGAGGTTTGCCCAACATACACGGAGTTTCAGTCATTACATGATATTCGATATACACCCCCACCATCCATTCGCTCTCCTGTTATGTTTGTATTTTTGATTGATCGCAAACAGTGTCATTCTCTAAAAATATATCCATAGGTCCGCACGTGCGGCACGCGACACATACGTCAGAGGATAGCGTGGAAGGAGAAGGCCGAAGAAGGAATGGATAGACCAAATAGGTGAGATGACGAAAGAATGGAACCTGCAGAGTGAGAATAAAACAATAGTACCTATGTATGAGGAAAGTGATGAATGTTGAAGGGATGACGATATGCAAGAGCACAAAAAAGTGGAGACGCATCTGCGGAGGTACCGACCAAGCCTATAGGAGCGGTGGCTATACAGTTACAGTAACAAGCATCATCGTTTTTTGAAAACAATTTACTTTCACGTGGTGCACTTGTAGCAACAAAATTTACAAAAATTTATCAAATGAACATAAACCATGAAACTCTTGCTGATTCTCCTTAAAACTAGGGCGGTATAGTAAAAGTGAACCTTTTTTTTTACAGAAAAGGTGGCCAACCACATACCTATCTATAAATCATGGACAAAAGTAATTGCCACTTTTACACATGGCATTGTGATTTGTGATTTTAAAGTAAAATAAAATGTTCGTTTCTATTCGAACATTGAAATTTGACTTCTGGCTTGCAGTAAAGTCGATATCATTCATATCCATTCACCGAACCTGAAACTGTTAGAGAGTAGTAAAGCTTTAACGTGTAGATTTCAAATACCTGCCACGCGCCCAAATCTTCAGTAATTTTAAAGTTTGCAGGCTCTTCATTGTTGCCAGGGTGTGATTGATTCGCGAAAATTCAAATTTATTTGTCCGCATTACGCCGTCACTTTGTTTGGCTCGTTAATTATCGCCGACTGGCAACTTTGACACCCTCCGTAACCCAAGTGTAAAGCTTCACTATTAAACTCAGCCAAAGCGTTTGACTGCTAATCTATTCAAGCTAACTAGCTCATTAGATTCGCTGTCATAGTTTCCTTACATTTTATGTAAACGCTATGGCTTAGTTTAAACGTTAAATTTGCTGAATGCAAACCCGAGCTCTACCCTACTGGCGAACAACATAATAAATGGAAACGTGTGTGGATGGGATAACTCAAGGAAGTAATATTGATACAAACAAATAAGTACTTGCCCGAAAAACCTGCGTAATTGGTTTAAAAAAAAACACCAAATGTATATTTAGAGTTTCAGACTTTAAAGTATACCGATGCGAAGTAACGAAATCCTATGGTTTAATTTTTGGCGGGCGTTGGAAAGTCATCATTGGATGTTCTCATATGTTGTTGACCCGTTAGGAGGCAAATGCTCTCGTTGGGAAAATAAGGGAGTGGACCGGCAGTCGAAATGTGGCAGATTTGGGGACACCTGACTAGGCACATAAAGGAGAAGATGTATTTTTCGCTGGGTTGAAGGTTCATCCAGCGTTACAGTAATCGGGTCTTGACTAAATTTGACTCTTCATATGTCGTCTATCAAGCTCGTAGAGGGCTGTTGAGGTGTGATTTACATAAAACTGCTCTAAAAAACTAAAGTATGTATCTATAGTCTATAATCTAAGTTGCAAGGATAAATTCATTCAAAGTTCTCAGATGTATGCCCACAAACAAACACGTGTAGTTCGCGCTTACAAATGCTGATTGTGTACTTACAAATAAAATCCAAACCTCAAATGAACATTAGCCCTGCAACTCTTGCCGACATTCCCTGAAACAGGGGTGACATTGGCAAAGTGAACCATTTTTTACAGTATGGGTGGTCAGCCTCATACCAACCTATAAGTCAAGGAATACGAGCAATAAATATGTAAATATATTTTTTTATAAACTACACCGACGTCTAGACAAAAAAAATATAAAAGAATTTATCGTAAATCATTAAGCGCTGATACACAAATTTAATTTAGTGGTCAACCCGAGAAGCATTTCAACCTCTTTTCATCTGTGTTGAATTCGGCTGCAAGGCTGATGATGATGATGATGATGAGTTGATGATTTCTTTATAGCGCCGTTTCGTGATGTAGTCACTCCAAGGGCGCTGGTGCAAACGATATTTGGGATGTGCAAATTTCCACCCTGCTGTTAAAAAAACTACATAGGCATTGCATCCCGGAGAGGGTGGTCTACCGTGTTTGTCTGATGGAATATAAACCCATCAACGGCTTGGCTCCACCTTATCTGACTGACATAAGTGTCGCCTATTGAGATGGGTGTGAGGAGGCAGACACTCGGCGGATCTGCGGGTGATGGTGCTACCAATTCGGTTCAGCTGCGCCGTCAGATGTGCAAAAATTTCGGAGACCGTGCTTTCCATGTTGCAGATCCGGTGAAGTGGAACTGCCATCTGGAGTTAAGAGCTCTTAATCTGTAGGTGTATTTCGCCGAGCACTCAAATCAAGACTTATAAAAATCTTAACCGTGTTCGGAGAGGGCCATTGAGGTGTGAGACATACAAATGGCGCTCTCTTATCATGTGTAATTTCAAATGAAAAAAGCCTGATATATATACGTATATTTGATTCTATGCTCAAGTCAAGCGTAGAGAGAAGCTAGGTCGTTTACTTACAATATACGCCTGTATAGATAGGTATTGCCACGTAGCCTCGGTGCGAGTTGGTCGGTATACCAAAGTGGAGATTCTGTCTGCGAGCGGCGATGTGAAGGCTGGCTTTATAGTTGCCAGTAAGTTCACGCAGTAAATCTGCAACTAATTGCGCACTTGAGAAGAAAAATCTAGAAGACGTTTAGTGCAACTGCAACTAATGCATTTGCACCGCCCGCCGATATGTTTCTTTTCTCTCACAGCAAATGCCCATCGCACCGAGCGGCGGGTAGATGCCCCGACTGTATAAAATCTTACATTCAAACTCAACTGTAGACTTTTACAGAAATGTATCGAAGATAAACGTTCAAATCATGTGCTGTATTAGCTTTTATACATTTTTGGGAAACACTATGATTAAAAGCTTTAATTTACAGTTTTATATTTGTTTTTTATAATACTCACTGTGAGGGTTTTTCTTTTGATAGTATTCAATTAGGATGTTTGTAATATGTGAGGATATTCACTGCTAACTTTTCGTTCGTTCAAAATCCGCTTCAAGACTCAAGCCGTGCTCAAGAGAACTCTCTCACACCATTTGTGGCTCTGCTACAAATCACTTAATAATATCACTTATAAAACAGATAAGGAATCAAACATTTAAACACACTTTATTATTCCACAATCACAATGTATATATAATAAACCACAGCAATATTAATTATGACCAAATTCACATGCTTGTGGCTCTCACGCCAGGCAAGCTTCTTCTCTCCCTTTCTGCATTCTTTTGTTTTTCTTTTTCCATTCAAATTCAAATCTAATGTTCCATTCCACCAAACAAACAAATTCATCTCGTTACATCACACCCAGCAACAGTTGAAAATCGATGCAATATTTTTTGCTATGCCTGACTACGAGTATTTATAAAGTTTGCTTTCGAAGAGGGTAAAACAAACATTCTTTTTAATCGTTAGTAAACTTTTTTTTTATGTTTGTGGATGTATGTTATCGATAATGAAAAAATATAATACTGAAAAAGGAATAAGTAGATTGTTTTTTTTTATTTGGAATGAAATTGCAAATTATTGGTACGTGCAGAGTAAGTGCGAAAAAGATATGAGTATGCATAAAAAGAGTCATGGATTTCGAGGAGATGAAAGAAGTGGGCAAGGACAGAACAAATTGGGGGAAAAATGCGAATATACTGTCAGTACCTAACTGAATGGCGGCTGGATACGAATAATCACCATACTTGGGTTGATTTAAGCTCAGTATTGTCAACGTTAGCATAGCGACTTTATACTGAGTGAAAAGGACGTTATCATGTCAATCGTGTGGGTACTTTTTTTAAAGTTTAAAATCACACATGCTATCGTTGAAAATACCGAGTCTCAGCCAATACATCAGCAGAGTTTCCTCGCGTTAATAATTCCTCAAACTTCACACTTTCCGTCGGTCCATCAGTGAGTGATTAGTTATTCTCCCAAGTGGGTCAGCTAGTTCAGGAAGGGAAAGCGGGAACGCGGAGCAGGCTTCCCAGCTCACCGCAGAGACCTCTGGGGCCTTACACCAACCCAACCACGCCTGCTGTCGCCTCTCAATCAATGTCCACAGACAAGCAATGCCGAGAGGAGCGTGGATATTATTTCATTTTGATGTATTGTTACCATTTTACCGGGTTCAATTCAATAAAGATCGCGGTTATTTATTTTGTACAATTCATTTTAAGATACGTTACGTACGCTTTTGAACTGTTTAGCTCGACGGCTCAGATACAAGCCTCCTGCAGAGCGTCTACGTCTCTATCTATAGGTGTAAAAGAGTTATTCTGGCACATGCGAGACCACGCCAGAATATTCTGTTTAGAATATTCGAGTAAGCACTCACATAATATTGAACAAATACAAGTACAATCATGTAAGTACCTACATCTAGAGACCTCACAGACTCACACAAACACAACAATTACACATTCGAAACAGTATAATCAGTAAAAGAATTTAAACACTGCGTGAATCTACTTCTGTCTAAATCCTTTTATTGGTTTGCGGTAATTTTTATCGATCGTTACCGCCATTCCTTACCGTTGTCTATGACAATGCTTTTGAGTTCCCATTAGAAGGAACAGCCCATATCTGCAAATGATTCCTGTAGAAATTCTCGGTGTTGTTGTCCTTGGGCGTGTATCCCCAATAATGGAAATAAATGCGAGTAAATACTCAACACAAAAAATAAATATATAACATGAACACACACTAGATGGGCTGATATACCTTCCATACAGGTTTACTGTTTGTTTGTTTTCCGTTTGAGTATATTCTTAACATAAAGAAACAAAGACATTGTTTTTATAAGTACCTTCACTGAATATGCTTACTACTTCTTTGGGTTGGGCTACATCCAAATAGCGTTAATTAATGGTCAGTACAGAATATATTATGATAAGTTATACGAGTTGATTTTCAGTATTTACTCCAGCAAAAATAGTGTCTCGATTTCTGGCGAAAAATATGAAATCAGGTTATTATTATTTTTGCAATCATTTAGTTACAAAAAAAAAAGTTTTTTTATATTAATCTTCTTGGAAATCTAATGTGGTATTCGGTATACGATGAATTCACACTCTCTATTTTTAAAACAATATAGCGCTTTCATAAATAAACTTCTATTTCGCTTGCATAATAAACTATCGCATTCATGATTTTTTTAACCTATATGAATATTAAAAGTAGCCGTATGTGGAGCAGCACCATGTGTTGTTTTCTTTTTGTAAAAATGGACGCTCGGCGACACACAGTGGGTGATTGTAAAAACGTTGAGATGGATTGCCAGCTCGCTCCGACTTGGGATACAGGACCTGCAAAAACACGGCGCATGGGAGACGGCAAAAACAATTCCTACGAATTTAATCACATCGTGAAACGAAGTGTTCCCCTCCGCGGATCTGTCTCAGTTGACTAAACGTTTTAGTTTACTGGGCTGGAAGTCTCCTGGAAGCTTGTAGGTCCTTGGGAAGGTATGCTCAATACCCGTCCTGTATGTATGCGTCAGAAGGACCCACAGTTGATGCCAAGGTATATATTTTCTCAAGTGGCGGAAGGCCATCCCGTGAAATAAAAGCAACGACACGACTTATATGTTGGGATGAGGCTGACTACCCATACTGTATAATAATGGTTCACTTTGTCAATGTCACCTCAGTTTTAGGGAAGGTCGGTAAGAGTTGGAGGGCTTATGTTAATTTGAGATTGGGTTTTTATATTGTACGTTCACATGCGGCATGTTTAAGCGCGAACTTATAGTGTCTGCTTGTGAAAATGCATTTAATGTCTTTGCAACTTAGATTAGTACGTCTTTGTGTCTAAGCGTGTTTAGGGAAAGGGAATGAAAGTTTTCAGCCGCGCTGACGTGTTATTTATTAGCACTCTTGAATGCATTTAAATAGTCGGGGTCGGGAATTCCGTAAGTCTGGTCAAAAGTAAGACAGAAGGCACTGCAGGGGTTTAGGGCCTCAGAGCCTTCAGCGTTTAATGGGTCTATATATTTCAGCGGTTCAGCGGCGGACTATATACACCAGCGGTTCCATGGCTAGATATATCTTTAAGCAGTTCAACAGCTAGATATATATTTGAGCGGTTCAACAGTTAGCTAGCTAGCTTTACGGAGCGACGCGAAAGCTGCGAAGTAATGCGAAACTATCCTGAGGGAAAACCGCCACAGGCATAATTATTATAACAATGCACGGTGATAATAGTTATCACAATGTGCGGTGTGACGTAATACCATGATGGCGCTGTATGGCGGGCCAGTAGAGGAACACTGCCAGTCGAGCGTTCCAACTTCCGCTTTGTAAGAAAAATCCTTGCAGATAACATAGTCATAGCTTGAAAACTTCACACTTCAAACAAGCAATACATACATATGAGGATTATTATTTTTTTTTTTTTTTCTACATGATAAAAGAGCGCCGTTTTTTAGTATATCACACCTCAAATACATATGAGGACGATTTATTTATTTTATTTTCTACATGATAAAGGAGCGCCGTTTTTGAGTATATCACACCTCAGGGCCCTCACAATCACGAATGTGATATTTTATAAAGGTGCTTGAGATTACATTGGGGATTCACATTATAAGCATTTTCACAAGCAGACACGTATAAGTTCGCGCTTGCACATGCCGCATGTGAACCTACAACATAAAAAACCTATTATTTGTATTTTTCTTGCTTGCCCTTTTTATTCCATTGATGCACAAAGACGTCTTCCAAAATCACAGTTTTCACCATTTATTTACCAACTTAAAACTAGCCTTAAATCAAAGTTCTTAATTTTTTTTATCTTTCGTTTGATCTTGTTTCGCATTCAGTTCAGAAAACATTTGATTTCTTTTTCATTTTTTTTTGTTTCACTGTTTTTCTTCGTCCTTGTCGTTTTTAATTTTAATGAATAATTGATAGATACAAATTAAACAAATAAAATATTGTGTCTACGTTCGCATCACTCTATTATTTGAGCGCCCTGCCCGTCTCACGTGAACGCCTCATCTGATTACACATTACTTTATTTCGACTTCAATCTCGTTTGTTTTCCTTCTGCGCCGGCATTCCTGTAATAACGCGTCTTCCGTTGCCATTTTTCTGATGAATAATGCAGGAGTCATTTGTAAGAATTTCCATTTCTGAGTTTTTTTCCATCTCCTGGGAGGCGCCCTCCCATCCAGCCGAGACAACAACTTCCAGTTCGGTTCTACATATTTAATGGAAAAATTCATAAATGTCTGCGCTGCGTATTGAGACGATAAATTTCAAACCGAAAACTTCAGTGACATTCCTGTCGCAAATCGTGGCGCAGGAATAATCATTCCTTTTGTTTTGTGTGTCATCTTGTGATGTTTATGAATGAACTTTGTAAATTTTTTAATTATTTTTGTTTGACTTACACAAAAAAATAACACTTTTATTACATTTATGAGACTGTAATCGACATAGTATTCCTGCGTAGAAGAATTAGAGCAATTCCTATAACCTTTTTTTATTGTAAATATATTAACAGATTTTGTATTATTATATTCCTTTTAGTTTAGGTATATTGTCTAGAAACGTTTTGAGAAACCTTCTCTGGGAAAAATGATAACGTCTACTAAAGATATACAAAAAAAAAAGTTCTTCTTATATGACTTGAATAAAATTTTTCATGAAGTAAAGTTGCAACCGCAGTTTTTCGCATAAGTATAACATTTCACATTTCTGTACTAATCAAACGTTTTTCTTTGTTTCAGGTATGTACACAGATCTTCATCAAGACGAAATCTCTTCCATTTGTAACTGGCGAAAAGGAAAGTATTTTTCAAATTAACTTTAATGTAATACAAATCCATAAAAATCGAAATTCCTCACTTTTACAATACGCTAATCCCAAATTTCATTGGAAGTACGGAAACCGGTTTTATGCTGTCCATTATTGAAATGAAGGGGAGTGACCCCAGTGAAAAGAGTCACAGTGTACATAAATAGATTGTTGAAAAATATAAAAGACGTGCCCTTATATATCCAGTTTATTATTTGGGATGAGTTAAATTAATTGGTTTTATAATGTAATTGGATTTAGCTACTTCTTTCGTTTTTTCATACAAAAGATAATTCTTGATTTCAAAAGCAAAATCATTTGTACGGTTTTTCTGATTCATTTTTTTTTGACATTTCGTTTTCTTACTTTATTTCTTCATGCTGACATTTAAACGATAGTATTGTAAATATGAAGTAGAAAAAAATAAATCACACAAATTTCTGTCTGAATTGTTGATCTTACAGTTGCTATAAAATTACTGATTATATTAAAATTTAGACTTTCAGACGGCCTGAAAAAACCATTCACAAATCTAATATTTCTTCCCAAGCTGTATTTCTTTATTTAAATTCGTCAATGAAGCACGAAATACAATTGTAAATAATTCAGTATGCATCACTTTTAAAATTCCATTACCCTCTACGGGCTTAACTTTCTCCTCGGTTCATTCGGAAATAAAGTTCCGCGAATCCGATACTAGTGAATTCTTAGGAAGAAGCCGCCGCCTACGCCTCTACGACTCGTAGGCTCAACGGCAGATGCCTGCGTAGCAATATCATAATTCAGTTGGGAGATTCAAGTTGTAAACGCGAACGTCAATGGAGTGCTACAATATGGATAACTGTACCCAAGTATACAAATTCACGTTTAAACTCAACCGTAGCGTTTTACCAAAATATCTGTAAATAAGAACAGCACCTTAGATTTCATATAACTCTATTGTTAAGTTTTACGTTGACGTAAAGTAGGTACTGACAACTGTTGACACAAGGGTTGTTGATGGCTCTTATTGACAAACACCTACAATTATTTCAATGCTAACTAACGCTACCTGTTTATTTTAAGAAAATAAATCTAAGTTAAAGTAAGTTTGGTTGTTTGCACATCTTGCTTCAGACTTGGGACGATACATCATCATCGATCTATGCCATGTACTGCTTTTAAGGTCCTATAACGTAAATGGACTTTTTTAATTCTTCAAATAACGTAAATGGATCTTTTAATTCTTCAAATTTGACCTTTGTCTCATTTGTATTATAGCTTCAAATTGAAAATAAAAACTATCTAAGCTACCAGCAAGCGATGTGATCAAAGAACTACTGGATTCATCTGTGATGATGATGAGTTGATGATTTCTTTATAGCGCCGTTTCGTGATGTAGTCACTCCAAGGGCGCTGGTGCAAACGATGCCAGAAATTTGCTTGTCTTCAGTGCATTCCGGAACTTTCCATGGTCCTCTAGTTCTCTCACATGATGTGGCAGGTGGTTCCAGTGAAATCTGTGTGCAGACGATCCGACATTTTCAGGTTCTCTTTAGCCTTTCTGCCGCAATCTTGCTTATACAACTCGTCCCCCCCATTCCTTGTTTGACTTATCTGTCATTTGATTGAAAGCTGACCTTTCAATGAAATTGTCTTAAGAATCACATTCTACACAATCTGAGCTGAAAAAAAATCGCTAAACACGATTATGTGACAGTTGTTTTAAATATTTTTGAAATCAATTTCCAGTGTTCATAATTCCAGTACATTGTTCATTGGTCCAGTACACATACAAACATTGCTGATGTGAAATAACCTGATAAGCAAAAGCCAAAAAAGCGTAAAGGGGACGAACTGATAACATTTAATCCAAAACAACATTTAAACTGCGTGTCGGTTGGTACTTCACATTTAATAACGTAGATAGTTCCTTTTTGATATATTATGCTCTATCTAATGTATTTACTTAACGGCGTCCGTTTGAAGTCTGCCACCCACGCATATCCACCATTTTTTCGGTTTAAGGCTCTCGTGACGCCCTATCCCTCGAGTAGCTTACAGTTCAGGTGTGGGTGGACGTGTGAGAGGCTGCAAGGTGCTCTGTTTGGGTTGAACAGCTCGTTGGGCGTCAGATTGAGCCTGCAGCGGCTTTGAGACGCCCACGTTCCTCCTGCGCCTGAGGAGCTCTATCAAACACGAGCAAGAGTCGTGTAGACAAGGAATTGTATGTTCTCAATCTAACTAAATCACATGACCAGTCGATAGCTCAGTGTGTAGTGTGCTTGCACTCCATGCTGAAAGCTCGGGTTCGAATCGCAACGAGGGTTTCAAAAAAACAATAAATGAGCACCAGCCCCCTCGCAGAAGGTGAGATACCCCTACTACAACTGAAGTGGTTGGCGTAAGGCCGGCCCCCTTACCTGTAAAAATAAATAGGTTCCACTCGTCACATGCGTAGCCTGGTTGTGTTATCTCATGTGCTTTCTAAGTAGCTTATTGCAGAGACCGATGTGGAGTCATACCTGAAGTCCAAATTACAGTTAGTAGCAAATTAACAGTTTATCCGTAAAAGCCGTACATTAAAGATGTCTTCTGAAGACGATGGTTATGAGTATAATAATAACAGAAGGTCAAGAATAAAGTGACTTCTCCAAGAACGGTTCTTCAAGTATGCGAAGTGTAGATTAATTTTAATTTCGAAACATGCCAAACAACTGTAACTTTAGATTAAAATCTGCACGAGAAACATCAGACTTTTATTGAAAAAAAAAAATGTTTAAACCTTGAACGAAAAATAAATGTAAAAAAAATATTTCAGGTGGATAGAAAGGTGGCGCTGCTAAATATAGCATTTTCAAATCGTCAACGAAAATATGTAGATGCAGTTGTTTTGTTGGGATTTCTGTTACGTAGCTTAAACAACGTTTGTTGCTAACGTAATCAAAATTAAAATTATACACATAGTGTAGGGCGTTTGACCCTCTCGCAGCCGCCTAGGTCGATACAGTCGGGCACACAGCTCCCTCAGTAACTTCCCTTAAGCGAGTTAGGGCGTGTTTGTGTTCCCCGCCCTGGCCGCCCACGCGCAGCAACATGGCCGCCCACGCCGTCCTCTACAATGCTTGCTTCCCCAGACATGAAATTTTCACATTTCGGGATGCTTCTCTTCAAGCCTGTTGCTCAGTCGGGGTTGATTAGATCCCCACCCTCCTTCTGCAATCTCCTAAACTTTGACTTCCTAAATATATTTTTATGTAATTGAAAATATATGTTTCGCAACACAGCTCCTCCATGTCAATCTATAGTCTATCGTTGCAAAGATATTAAAAGCTCATATTTCATGCAGGCACATGCTAGTTCGCGCTTACACATGCTGCATGTGTATGTACTTTAACTGAGGATAGATTATATATAAACCTTGATAAAAATTACAATAATAATTACGACACAATTGGTTTTTTACTCGGATATTAGACGAACCGTTATAAGAGAACTTACATTATTCTCGACGTTTCGTGAGCGACGAAGCTAACGTCTTAATTAAGGAGACCCTTTCCGACCGTAATGCCAACTTAACATGGTTTTCAAACACCATCAACATTGATTATTTCCTAAAAAAATCTTTGTTTTTTTTTCTTTGTTTTTTTTTTCTTACGTATATACTCGTACATAGTTAGTTAATTTTCATTTTTCAATATCAATACTGAACTCTTTCTATTAACGTCATCAGATATGGCAGTCGTGTACTTTCTTTAGGTATAAATTATTTCAGCTGAGAAATATATTGTGTCTGTTTATATTCATAAGCATGTCAAGAACAGAAATATTATACAGTAATTTCAAAAACATACCACATTGAATTTCAGTTAATATATAAATATTATTTTTCATAAATTCACGCTTTTCTCTTCGTATCAACTTAAAAAACAGACCTCCCATACCCAGCCACCTTTATATAATCCTGACATCTTCTATTTTCCTTTAAAGCATTTTTTTCGTCTCACAGAGGATTACGTCATATTTTTTTTCTGCCCTCAAATAGAACTGAAACATTTTTTTTGTGTGCCAAAAAAAAAATATCCAAGTTTTATTTTCAAACCTTAAAATGAAAAAGGGAGATGCTCTGAGATGGTTTGATGTTTGAAATTTAATTAAAAATTAAAGTTGTCTAAGTGGGTTTCCATTTTAAGTCTTAATCACGGTCGCAGCACTGGGCGTTTTGTATTAATTAGTTTTTATCGTAATAAGTTTTGTTCCGAAAGCTTTTTGCGGTTCACAAAAAAAGTACCTATCAACCCGTCCGCACTTGTCTTGTCTTGTATCCTGCCGCCTTTCCTCTAGGGGTGGCCAGTACCTCCACACAAGTGCCTCCACTTGACTCTGTCCTTGCATACTTCTTTCATCTCATCTAATTTCATCACTCTTTTCATGCATTCTCTTCTCTTGTTTCCACTCTGTAGATTCCATTCATTCGCAATCTCATTTATCTGATCAATCCATTGTTTCCTAGGTCTTCCCCTTCCACGCTTACCTATTACATTCCCTTTATACACTCTTTTTGTCAGTCGTTGTCTGCATATTCGTTACTTTATTTTCTGCTACGATTTTTTTTTATGTCTATTTACCGCCGTCTGTTCGTCCCAATAGTGGTTGTTTGTCTTATGTCCATCAGAGGCAATTTAAATTGAGCATTGTTTGTATGTGTACTGGACCAATATTTCTATAAAAATATTTTTTAAAACTCAAATAACCGTGTTTTACGTTTTTTTCTTAGCTCAGATTGTGTAGAATGTCATTCTTAAGACAATTTTATTAAAAGGTCATCTTTGAATTAAATGGCAGATAAGCCAAACATGCACTGGGGGGACGTGTTGTCTACCTTGAGTTACCATACAAATGCTTTGCATACAGCATCTCCTCATTATGTAGTATTATTTACTTTTGACATATTTCAATAGCATTAAAATAATTACGAGTAGATCGCCCTGAGAAAAACCTTTAAAAAAAAGGTTTTCGTTTGGTTGACTGGGAGGCATCTTAAATTTATACCCATTTTTTCCCCTGTCTTTTTTTTTATCAATTATAAGAGTGCAAAACGCAACCAAACTACGCATATAGTGTAACTTCTTGTCGCGTAATACCCGAAGGGGTCGCATTTGGCGACTGAACCAGTTTATTTTTACAGGTAAGGGCCTTACGCCGACCTCTTCAGTGAAGTGATATTTCCCAGCTATAGAGGGTGTTGGTACTTATTTCTTGTGAAGGCTGAGTAAACCTTGCTAGTAGTTCATTGTTGGGCTTGAAATAAACATCGAGACGAAAAATCATTTCTGACACCCTCGTTGGGATTCGAACCCGAGCTCTCGGCATAGAATACAAGCACTGTGTGATAAATTAGTTGCACAGAACCAAGGGTGGGAATCCAGGTTGTTTTAAAAAAATGTGACAAATACCAATATAGATCGATAGACAAGGACAGTTTCTTTATTATTTTAATTATCTCATTTAAGGGAATAATCTTGGGTTGCCGCCGTAGCATATTTACGACTCAAATAAACCTGTTTTTTTACCACTAAACATGGATGATATTTAATGAAAAAATATTGTTACCGTTTCATAGGTATGTGTGATTTGTGTTAATTATTGTATAAGTACATAATAAACATAAAATTATAGTTTTGTTCATTAAAAGCAAAATAATGATCAAGCAGTTATATTTGCATCAAGCTTAAGCGTTTGCAAAAGTGAATCCATCCCCTAGCATTTAATTTGCTCAGAATAATTAATGAATTGTTGTTTACGTGTGTGTGAGTAATGATGTTGCCAGCCGCGCATTATATTCGCCCGGTGGTTTCCGTTTGCCATTCCTGGCGAGCTTCTCTGTTTTCGTCGGAAACTTCCTCGGCTGCAGCACTCTCCTCATTCCTTGTGGCTTGCTACCACCAAGACAGTAGGCAAGATTTTTTGGACAGTTGCTTAGTGTAATTAGAATGATATGAACAAGAAAAAATTTAATAGCCGTTTTGTGAATTCACTGCAAGGCCATTTGCAGAGCCGAAGCATCTCCCTAACAGACTTATTATTTTATTTTGTACTAAAAACATTCCTAAATAGAAGGATGGCAATGCAAAATGCACAATTAAATTAACTTCCTTTTTTTTCACGTGCGTGGCTTTCTATGCCTATTCACAGCCCAGTAGATGGTTTATTTGGTGATGAGCTGGCATTCCATGCTAGAAGGCCATGGTTCGATCCTCACCAAGGGTGTCAGAGATGGTATTGCGTTTCGGTGCTAATATATAATTCAAAATAAAAATACCGACAAGGTTAACTCAGCCTTCACAAGAAATGAGAACCAGCGACCTCGGAAGCTGGGAAACCCCCATTTGAAGTGAAGTGCTTGGCGTAAGGCCACCCTCTTTGCCTGTGAAAATAAAATAGTTTCACTCCTCAAATGCGACAACACAGCAAGAAGTTGCACTATATATGCAGCTTGGTTGAATTTTAATTTCATGAAAGCATATTTTCCATGAGCCGTTTGAACGTCTCTTGTTTGCAGGCTTGGCCTGTCCGCGGGGAGCTCACGCCGAGAAGATATCTCCCCTTGTAATTATTCACATGACAGAGTAGCGCCTTGACTATCCGCAGAACAACACGGAATCTCGTATCAGATCCTTTCAACGGCTTTCCACTATAATGTAGACGTAACTGCGGGCTTTCAGACGTCTTTCTTCAAAATTAAATAGTACTTTGCACACGCCGCATTCTTTAGTTCTTCAGACACGTCTGTGGCAATGAGTATTGCTTGTAACGACTGGTTGTGATCCGTGGCTTAGAGGGGAAGAGAGGAATAGGAAGATACCCCAAACTATGGACCGATCAAGTGAAGACAGCCGCAGGCATCTCGATCCTTGGAGCGCTGCGTGCAGCGCATTCAAGTGTGAACTGTAGAAGAGTCGTTGCTTCCACGGACCAAACCCTCAGCAATGAAAAAACAAGATTGAGAAGAAGAAATAATACTTTTTATTTCTTTGAACTCTCATATCACCATTTGAAGCAGGTTTTTCCCCCGATTTCATAACTGAGACGTTAGCCACTTGAAAACGACTGATATGGCAGTTCGTGTGTATGGTTGGTAAGAGTAACGAATGTCTTGTCCATTGATCCGCGTCAGAGGCGAAGATCCAAACTCTCCGTCCATTTCACTTCACTGCTCCTGGCGTAGCTTCGTAGATGTCTTTCAGGCCAGTAGAGTGTATTTTGGTGGCACGCTCCTTCACTAAGTGCCACACAGTTTGGTTCTCTGCCTCACAGTCACATCTTGGAGAAGCAAAAATGTTAGTAGTCAATTGTTATGTCATTGTGAGAGAATAGAGTTCATCTAGTTACTTGAAGACCGAAAGTACATACATAAGATGGTTAGATAATACAAGTAAAACATCGGAAAGAAAATGGATGCCCTGTATCTAGAACAAAGGTATAGAAAGGCTGTTATGCAACGATAGATTAAAAATCTTAAGATCTCGGAAAAGCAAAATGAAGCTTTGAATGTGCGTTTCTGTGATGTGGATAGTGCAAACGTTTTGATGTCCAATTCAAAAGCTTGTCTGTTCAGGAGATGTTGTAGCTCTGTTATGCCCTTGCAATGAATTCATAGAACGGTGCTTTAAAAATTTGACGAATCGTTATTATTATTTCATCAAGTACATCCAGGTAAGGTTAGGTTAGGTTTAAAAAATTGCATATCATTATTTCATCAAGGGCCTTCAGATTAGGTTCATGTTGTGGGGTGAGCATGCTCAGATTGAAATCATGTTAAGTGTTAAATATTTTACGTGTGGTTATGGTATTGGGCGCGTGCATTTGGGATACGAAGTTTATATAGTACTGCCAGAACGTGGGTCCACATAAATAGCCAGAGGGTCGGCTTAATCGTCGCGATATGCGGATAGGGGTCCCAATACCCTTCATGGAATAATTCAACATAAGTATGTTGCGTCAGGAACGGGATACTATAGACTTATAGAGAACTCACGATTGTTCTAAAGCAGAAAATATCAAATAAGTGTTTTTTTAATCGGATGCATTGTTTCTATTGGAAGACTAATTAATTGTAGATTTTAATGCCCTCAAACTTCCTCTACGAGCTCAGTTGCCACTAAAGCGGTGTTTTCAACGTAAGCATAGCGATTTTTTACTGAGTGAAAAGGATGCACTTATGTTAATCATGTGCAGCATATGCTTACGTTGAAAATACCGGGTAGGTACTCTGTTATTTGATATTCTGGTGTTAATATTTTTTTCGAATACGTGATTCCCTTATAGTGTATAATTTATTAAATTTAAGAGTCATATTACATGAATTCCCAAAAGCAAGTTCGCGCTTACAAATGCATGGGGACTTACAACTTAAAACACATTCTCAAATGAGCATAACCCCTGCAACTCATGGCGAAACAGAGGTGACATAAGCAAAATGAACCATTTATTTTTTACAGTGTGGGTGGTCAGCCTCATACCAACCTATACGAGTAAGTTAAGGAACCACGTAGGTACTTTCATCGCAAAAGGAATCGTTCTTTTTTACACCTTGTTTTGTATAAAATTAATTGACGTCTTGCAAAAATATTGCAAGGTCGTTTATCATTTTTACGATGCATTTCTCTTCATGGTCGGTATTAAGAATAACAGCTCCAGCAGTACCCCAAGTTTAAACTCAACCATAGTGTTTTATCAAAAATTGTATTGAAACTAAAACAACACTCCTAAGGATAGTTTTAGTTTCTTTACATTGTTTGTGTAAAGTTAGATTTGAAAAATTAGATTTGGCGTGGGAAGATTCTTTGAAATAATAACGTGGGAAGATCTTTCCAGAAGCTAGCGTTATGGGGACAGTCCATGATTGGGCAGCATCCCTGGGCGTCTCATCCGCCCACCTCTGGAGGAAAGCGCTATAACCGCCCACACAACGCCGCCCCTCTGACAACACTGAATCAACCGTTGACTTATGAAATCTGTGGACTAGAAATTATTTTAACGAAAGTAAGCATATGTATGAAACAACTTTGCGAATGCGAATTTGAATGCGCAGCATTGCGAATTTAATGGCTGTTCCTTGACTTAAAGGTTGGTATGCGGCTGACCACCCATGTTGTAAAAAATGGTTCACTTTGCCAATGTCACCTCTGTTTCAGGGAAGGATGGCAAGAGTTGCAGGGTGTATGCCCATTTGAGATTCGGGTTTTTATGTTGTAGGTTCACATGCGGCATGTGCAAGCGCGAATTTGTACGTGTCTGCTTGTGAGAATGCATATAATGTGAATCCCCAATGTAAAATATCTTTGCAACTTTGGTTAGATTAGATTAGATGGCTGCCCGAACCAGTCCGAACACAGCACCACATAGCACGCGCGCGTTAAACTTGTGATCGATAAAATTGACTAATTTTTAAGGTAAATGCATTATTTTAAGGCATTATGACATGTGTTATGATTGGGTATCGAACACACAAAATGGAGAAAGCAAGATAACATCGAAATTGACACGTAAAAAAACATGTTTCGTACGACTACACCATTGCTACGTTTGACAGGACTGAGACAAATGTGGTCTATAGTATGTGTTAATGCAGTAAGTAATTTTCTTCTCCTTTTAATTATTACCCAATGCAATCAACCTGAAATATTTATCCAGCTTCTAAACTACCGCCGCAACTATTAACTGCAGTCTTCTCCAAACTCTACAGCAATGAAACCCGCCCACTGCATTCTGGATGAAGCGGGGCTTTATGCGAGAAATTAAATCAAAAATAATTTTCTTCATAAATACGGTCCGGAAAATGGAGCTTTGCAGCTTGATTTATAGCTCTTTTCAAAGTTAGTAAATATTTTAATTTCCTTTCATGGAATGTCCATAGTTTTGGTTTTATAGAGCAAAAAAATGTATGAAACTAAGGTCTCGTCAAATATTTATAGTTTTTATTGCGAAAAAAAATCATAGAAAAATCTGTCTATTTCTATAATTTATATCAGTATATCAATAGTCCAATTACCTCCAAAAAGTTCCGCAGTGACAACCGAAAACTAGTGAAGGGAGTGTGGGAAGTCCTTAGACAAGTTGGTTTGACAAAATTTAGCAAATATAAGGTAAAGAAGATGGATGTTTGTTGTAAACTTACGACAGAGATTAGTTAAGCGTAGGTACATCGATCTTTAATCTAAGTTGCGAAGAAGTATTAACATTAAATATATTATATTTACTGTGTGCATACAAGCAGTCACTTATAAGTCCGCTCTTACACATGCCGCATGTGTTTAGTGTATTACGCAAAATAAAAATCTCAAATGAACTTAAACCCAAACTTTCCGACCTTGTCAACATTGGCAAAGAAAACAATAATTTACAGTTTGGGTGTTAAGCCTCATACTTATATTAAAGGGATGATGCTCAGCGGTCAAGAGAAATAAGTTCAACAGAGAGGCTTTGAAAAGATTAGAAGGGGTCTACGAGAGGATATATTAAAGAATACTTGATGTTGTCTTCACAGTCTTTGACTGTGGTCTATAGTCACACTACCGGTCACGGTCAAAACCTGAAAAACATCAAACAACAGACTGAGGATGTGCCAAAGAGCCATCGAAAGAAGAATGCTGGGATCAGCCTCAGAGACAGTGTTCCAAACCAGGAGATCCGTAGACGCGCTGGTGTCACTGATGCCACACAGCGAGTGGCCTGCTTAAAGTGGCATTGGGCTGGTCACGTCGCAAGGTAGGACCATGAAAGGTGGCCGAAAAGGATCGTCCAATGACGGCTAAGAATTGCCAAGCGGGGAGTGGGGAGACCCCAACTGAGGTGGCTGAACATAGCAGCTTGTAGACAAACATGAAGAAGATTGGAAGAGGTCTACGTGCAAGAGTGGACTGAAAAAGACTGAGGATGTAAAAGAAAAGGAATCTGGCTGTGAAAGCCTAGAAAGGATATTTTTAAATACGAACTTCATATGTGCCAATATAATGCTACAATAATATTAATGATGAAATTTGATTGTAGTATTGATGGCACAGCAAGAATCTAGGACGTGAAATACAATATTCACCACTTCACGTTCTGTCGCTGCTGGTGTTCGCAGGAATCACGGCCTGGTCATAAATGCAGTTCTGCGAATCTAAAATTTTACGTTTACAGCGACGATCCAGTTGTATGGAAACTATAACACCGCCTCTAGTGACCGTGGAAGTTTACATGCATATTGGATAAAACGCAAGGTTGAGTTTTATACTTAGGGTGCAGTATTGCTTGGGCCGCATCGATATGCTGTGCACCCCCTACTAGAGATCGTGCGACTTCCGCACTACAGAGGGGGTTGCAAACTTGGGATGCCGGGGACATTGTGACGTCAGCCGGCAAAGCTCGAACTTGTCGATGGAATATGCATTGAGATTAATTGTTAACGCATGCCAATTACAAGTTGAACCTTGTGTGCTTGCATTCCGTGCCGAAAGCTAGGCTTCGAGCCTCACCGAGGGTGACAAATGTTTTCCCTATACGTTGTTTATTTTAAAACAAAAAAATATACCGGCAAAGCTTTCTCAGCTTTCACAAGAAATGAGAACCAACTCCATCGAGAGAGAGAAATCATCACTGCATCTGCACTTGTCTGTCATGCATTAAACATGAATCTTAAATGGTAACTTATTTTTGTATTATAAATTATAGAAAAATATTGTATTGTTATAAACTTCTCCAATTTAATTTTGTTTGCCAAAGATCCAGATGAAAATAAAAGTGCTTATAAATACTCACCAGAAAGCAACCCCATTCCAATAGTGTTATTTTTCCTTTGTGGATAAAAACATTTTGAAAAATTCCCGGCATTTTCTGTTGAGCTGGTCTGTGATCCGTTCATAACGCTATAGCGGCTGCGCTGCCGACCGCGCGTGCTACGAGTGTGCACTGTGCGCACAAAGCGGAAAGCGGCCCCTCTACGGCAGGAGTTCCAAAAACCGTAGAAGTTTCAGCTCGTAGAGCCTTTACCGATGTCTTCGTTTTCCATTGACCCTCCAAAACACCATTTCCCGTACAACGTACGGGGAATCATTCTTGATTTTATTGTCCGGCCATAAGCCTCATTTCTAAAGGTCTGTGTAAAGAAAGAGGAAATGGAAGACCCAACAAAGTACCTGACATTGTGAAAAAGGGAGATATCTAGAGAGAACTTATAAGAATAAGACGTATGATTAGGGGGACTGTTTTCAGTGAATCAAAAGAGAAATGGAGATGTGTACGCAGAAAAACTAGCCAACACTGTAAAAAAGCCGCGGAAATTTTAACAGTCCTTCAACATTTAAGTAGACACTTTTTAAGCTATCGTTTCAGAGTAATCTCCCTAATGTACTCAGTTGGAGACATCTTCGAGTTCGAAACATCTTGCTTTACAGATTCTCAGTTATCACAGAACTCTCAAGTTTGTTCGTATTATTTTATTAGCTCAAGAGCTGTTCGTATTATTTGTTCAAGAACTAGTGGATTGAGAGCACTGGCCTATTTTATATAGCACCGTTTAGAAAGGCTAACCACCCCTAGAGCGTTTTTATGTTTTGAAGCTTCTGTTAACAAATGCGTTTTTAAACAGTCAACATTGGTATCTCTTCTTAACTCTATTGGCAAATTGTTCCAGCAGGATAGACCAGCTGAACTAAAAGCCCTGTCCTCGCCCGTTCTGTTCCGGCGAAGCGGCAATTGAAGCTTATTTACGGCGTCATCTTGCGCAGAACGAGTGCTCACATTCTAGAGATTTGTCTCACTGTAACAATCCCATATACATCCTGTGGACGTCCATTTGTTTTATAAGACCCCAGCACTTCGGAATCGAACTCTGAAAGAACTTTAAGAGTCCCTGACCTACGTCCTACGGAACGAAATTCCTCTGTGAACATTGTTGGGCGGACACCAAGGACGCTCTTAACTAACCCTTGTCTCTATGTATGAAAATGTACATTTAAAAAGGCACCCTTTGATCTCGGCACCTTGAAGTAATGCGCTCACTTAGTGTATCGCACATTTTCTTGTGCCTACAAAATTAAGGAATTCTTTTGACGTCACAAATTCATGTTTCCCTGAAAATGCCAACGTCCCTTCGTAACTACCAACGACAATGTACGAAAATATATTGGTAGGTACTTGCTTACTTTGGAAATTATCTTTCTGATTATCTATAATCTATAATCTAAGTTGCAAGGATATATTCATTCAAAGCTCTCAGATGTATGCCCACAAACAAACATGTGTAGTTCGCGCTTACAAATGCTGATTGTGTATTTACAAATAAAATCCAAACCTCAAATGAACATAACTGCAACCCTTGCCGACATTCCCTGAAACAGGGGTGACATTGGCAAAGTGAACTATTTTTTACAGTATGGGTGGTCAGCCTCATACCAACCTATAAGTCAAGGAATACGAGCAATAAATAACATTTCTTAAGTACCTATAAAAAAGAAAAAAAAAAAAAAAACAAACAAAAACTTAAAAAGAAATGCATACATAGTGTTAAAATGGAAACACGCAAGATTTCATTTCAATAAATTAAAAATATGTTTTGGAAAATATCCTGTTTGCTACCTTTGTTTCTATACGACTCAAAATATATCGTGCATATATTATGCATACTAAATTTCGGGTAAAATAATATTTAAAGGTAAGAATGGAAAACTGTAGATATTTTGTATAAGTATTTATACTCACTCACATTTTCAGCGAATGATTTTATATCACGTGTCTGAAAAATCTATTTTTATTATTTTAACAGCCCACTCTTTAATATCCTTGAATGGTTCCTTGTTCACATTGCCTACTTTCAAAATTGAATACGGATGTAAGTAATTAAATTATTTTAAGTAGAGCCTACAACGTTTTGTACTTTACTTTTCTTTGAAATTTTCTCAACGTTTTCATACCGACTTAAATCAACAATAAATTCAGCAATATTTAGCATGATAATGTAAAAGGCATACGTTCATATTGCCTCTACGCACAGACCCACATATTATCAGCTCTCCCCTTAGAGCCTGGAAGCGGGTTATCTGTAATTTTCACCTCTTGCTTTGTTGGTTCGCCGCGTAAGGTTATTACGATATTATAATAATGCCAGCAGGACTACCCGTGCTGCGTACAGTTGACTGCCAGACACTAGGGGTGGTTTTCAGTTTGGCGTTGCCTAGCATTTGTTTTCATACAGAATTGAAATGTTTAAGGTTGTAATGGTATTCCTTAATTTATAGGTTGATATGAGACTGACCACCCATACTGTTGAAAAAGGTTCACTTTGTCAATGTCACCCATGATTCAATGAAGGTCAGCAGGGTTTATGTTCATTTGAGGTATTGATTTGAAGGTACACATGCAGCATTTGTAAGCGGGAACTTACATATTGTGTCGTTTGTGGGCCAGCATTTTATATGAATTTCAAATGTTTATATATCTTTGCAACTTAGATTATAGATTATAGACAGAAAACATATTATTGTCAATACTTGTACCTCAGTACTGTCGGTCAAGTTCAAGATGAAAGAATATTCATAAACATAATGTTTTTTTTGACAGTTAAAATACGTCGTAGTATACAGACTGCTATGGCGTATGTAATCGGGTGATTTTTTTTAAATCAAAAGTTTTTTGCCACTCAAATTATTGTAGTCACGTCACATATTTTAACTTTTGTTGAAGTTTTTAGTTGAACAAATAGGTTTCAAAAGTGCTCTTGTACATTTTTTAGGGAAAAAATCTATGAATATAATAAACAACAACGGACTCAGTACGGAACCCTGACTCACACCCTTGTTTTTCTTTAGCGAGTGCCGTCGCCTCATCCACGCTTAAATCAGGATGACACGCGCCCGTGGAAAAGCCCCGTCTTCCCTCACCAGCCAATTACAACAGGAATTTCGCGCCGAGACGCCGCCATTAATTCTAATTATCTTCCTCCCGTGTTATTGTAATGTTACTTTGTTGTACACCGAGCAATATGTCACCGTAATGGCAGCTTGTCACCGGATGGATGATAGTTGATGGCTGAAATTATTACTAGCAATAGCTTTTCTTGGTAAACTCGTCGCTTTAAGTAAGTACAGAGCCCGGGAACACTAATTGTTTATTGAGAATATAAAGGTTGAACTAATCACTTAAGTGTTGGTGATTAAATTCCAACTTTGCGCCTTACGATTACTTAATTAGAAGGAATGCCTTTATTACACGCGGAAGGCTTTCACCGCCTACAATCCATGTTACCACTGTACAGTTTCAACTACAGTTTACCGACTTTAAACGGAATGAAAAATACTAACAAACTTATGAAAATCGTGTTGATAGTTTTCTGTTAATTTAAAGTTGAAATAATCTTTTTTTATTGATTGTAGAGGCATTAACTTTGTAATCGTTCATCTTAAGAGATAAAAAGAAAAACCACTTTGTTTTCGATTAGGTACTATGAGTATTTTATTTAATTTAATACCACAACCGGTTTCGCAAACATCCGTTCGCATCATCAGGTGGATGAATTAATACTATATTAATAATATAATAAGATAAATAAAATAGTATTAATTTATCCACCTGATGATGCGAACGGATGTTTGCGAAACCGGTTGTGGTATTAAATTAAATAAAATACTCATAGTAATCGAAAACAAAGTGGTTTTTCTTTTTATCTCGTAAAATAACCTGTTCCTGAAACTACGCTCATGAGCGATATAAATCGAGAACAAATTATGTTCATGTTATTTTTCTTCTGCAATATTTTTGTGTGATTTTTCAGCAAATTATTTCGCAATTTTTCTATTGTTTTTTTTTGGCTCAGAGCTGCTGAAACAAGACGTGTTGCCACAGTAAACACTTATTCCAATAAAATACGATTATCGGGTATTGTCCTCGTTGTCTCTCTTGTGCGCGCAAAAGGAAAACGAAGGCTTCCTCGTATAATATATTGAGTTGGTTTTTATGAAGGTTGCTGCTTTGCGGCGGCCAATGAGGCTGGCTACCCCCTCTGCCCTTGGCGCGGGCCCCGCCCCTCACGTCCCTACCCTCGTCTCTGCCTTGGCTGATGAAGACGCGCGGACGTGGTCGGCATAACGTCAACTTGCGGACGCAGGACAAACCTTGGGGACGTTTTTATCATTTTGCGGTCAGTTTCGGTAGCATTGAACCCTTTTTAAAAACGGTATTATTTACATTAGAATTTTTATCAAGTGTACGTATTCCATTGCTCACTATGTAATTCTTTAAATACAAATAAAGGAAGTTCAGTATGAAGATAAGTTTTTTCTGAAACAAAATATTGCAACTAACAATGCAATTCAATCGAATGCACAGACTTGTATTACTTTTCTTTTCATACTAATTTTATTTTAAATATACCTGTATGGTATTTCAGCCCATAAACACGCATAATGTATTACATGCAATACTCCTTTAGCTATAGATTCTTAATGAACGAAACATATTTGGTGATGATGAGGTTTTAAAAGGAGGAAAGCAAACAACAAGTTTATTTATAACGTTGTATATTCAGAAGCATTTTTCACATTTTTCGATACATTAATGGTAAAACTGATCTAGCGATATTTTAAGCTTACGTGAGTTTCTCATATAAATGAACCTTTTTCCTATTTTCTCTGAGAGAAAACACTAATAAAGTGTGAAAAACCTGAAGTTTAGAAGGTTTTCATGAGAAGCAATGATTAGTTCACTTACTATGAGAAGTTACACATGACAATGTTTTAAGCCAAGATTTCTCAAATCAGTGAATCAGTACTTATTTAGTTTTACCCTTACGGTGTCGCCATGCCCGTGTTCTTAAAGTTTTTTTTTTCATTCATGTGCCACCTTCAGTTTGGCTCTGGGATCGGTGGTATCAGCTCCGTCTACATATATGTATATATACCATAATCTGTCCCTCACCTCCCCTCATTTCTTTTGGTCTCCTCAGTGCAAAGTGGACCCAGGACATCTCCCCCACCCCCCGCGCACGACCACACAAGTGCCACTGTTTTCAGTTCGAGTAAAAAATATTATTTTGACCTCTGAATCACGTCCAGCGTGAAATGGAAAGCTTTTTAATAGAAACTTGTTACATGTTCTCCCGTTTTTTGTCTGTAAAGTAAATAATTCGATGGGATAGCGAATATATTTTTTCAACCATATTGTTCTCAGTCTTTCTTTTATAGGAAAGAAATCTGTTTTTTTGATTCGGGCTACCATCTTGTGATGAAGAAGACCAGCTGTTCATCCATCTTTTAAGTGGTCGGCTCGGTCAACTGTTGGATTTTGTGTAGAAGTACGAACCGTGTTGTAGAGCAGAACGAGCTTAAAGATAATAAATTATTTTCTGAGGGAAAATGGTTTTTCTTGTAATTCAGATGATATTTATTTTCCATTATGTTTTAATGAAGAAAATTGAATGGCTGGAGTGAGTAAAAAAATATTTTAACATCTTCAAATTAATTTGATTCGTAAAATGAGCTATTTTTTTTAGATTTTTTACATGCCATTATACTTTTTTCTTTTGTAGATATAACCTGCATATTGTTATAAACGTATGAGTTCGTGGGGACGTGAGCCTGAACACGTAGCTTGCTGGGGTGTGACGTCTTTTATATAGTGTGGAAGAATGCTCCTATCATCCATTATGGAAGTATCTCGAACATGCAAGAATCGTCTCTGCGGCACATATACATATGAGCAAAGATTCTGTGGGGAGACAGGCGCTTTGATCATTGTAGCCTATACTGTGAAAAATAAATGTTGTGAAATCTTGACTCCATTAAAATAACCTCAAATTAAATTATCAAAATATTTTTACATATGGCTGGTCATGTATTGCACCCTCCGCGTGACTACGCTGACAAAATTGTGTTATTATTATTGTGTGAGATTCCTTGACTTATAGGTTGGTATGAGGCTGACCACCCATACTGTAAAAAATGGTTCACTTTGCCAATGTCACCCCTGTTTCAGGGAAGGTTGGCAAAAGTTGTGGGGCTTATGTTCATTTGATGTTTGGATTTTATTTGTAAGTACACATTCAGCATTTGTAAGCGCGAACTACACTTGTTGGTTTGTGGGCATACATCTGAGAGCTTTAAATGAATATATCCTTGCAACTTAGATTATAGATTATTATAGATTATTATTATTGTGATTTGAATTCTTTTTTTCTGGAATATCCTAGTATATATACATTTTGAATATCTCTTTGTGTGACAATTGATAACCGTTAGAGAAATTTGTTTTCTAAGACCAAAAACACATTCTCGGAAAAGGAAATACCTATTCAGAGTAATTAAACAAATTATCCTGCTAATCCTTTACGCATTTATGTAATTTTTGACGTTAACATGGTTAAATGTGTCTCTCGAGACTCAATTAAAGTCAGCGCACAGTTGCTAAGCAACAATCGTGGCTGCCGCGTATTTCTTGTTAATATCTAATTAATCCACCAGATGTCAGCGTGTTGGTCTATTTGAGAAATGTCACGTGCGTGCTGCCGCCTCCTCAAGATTATGTAAATCAGTATCAGATCCACTTCGTCGCGTTTCTCGACTCTGTCGTTGTTAATCCCAAACTGAAAAGCGATGGCTCATCCGCAGCCTACAGTGAATAAAAATCGATGATCCGTAGATCAGCGATGGATCAAATCCTTTTATGAATAGCACTGTATATTTTCATGCGATACTCCTGTGGTTTTACATAATATCATATTTATAACTTAATATAATAATTATGAGAAAATATGTAGTTTTCTCATAATTATAATGTGTTGTCATTTCGCCGTATATAAAGCAATAAAAAAATCTAGAATTATTATCGTTTTGGTGTTCTGACAGATAAGTGACATATTCTTTTTACTGAGTCTGCTCTCTGTCAAAGGTGATTTTAATTGTATTGTCTTATAATTAAAAAAAATGGAATGGGGGGGGGTTTATAATAAGAGAATATAAATTAAAATTTTGCCTTGGCTTATAGGTTGGTATGAGGCTCACCACACATACTATAAAAAATGGTTCACTTTGCCAATGTCACCCCTGTTTCAAGGAAGGTCGGCAAGAGTTGCAGGGCTTATGTTTATTTGAGATTGTTTTTATGTCTTAAGTCCACATGGGGCATGTATAATTTGATATGAGTTTTTGAATGTTAATATATCTTTGCAACTTAGATTATAGATTATGGATCTAATGCAGATAAAAATAATAACAGAATAAGACAGGAGTAGACAGGAAGTCGACTATATGCATATCTTGTTTTACAAAATTTCTTCGTTCTTAAAGAATAGATACTTCCTGACTTCTGCAAAAAAATCGCAACACTTCGTAGAAAGAAAACAGATCATCCCAAGATGACCTTATTTCCAGTGATGCTCACATTTTTTCATCACGTTTTTATTGCACGTTTTAATCGTCACAATAAAGCAGGACAATCTACCCGCTCCGCCGTGTTTGCGCGCGCATGGTTTCCCCGCCATAATTATTACATTGTGTCTCTTGACTTACATCTTTTTTTATTGCGCTGTAAACGCGCGTCATAAACATAAAACTCCAGATTTCCCGCGCTCATGTTTTCGCTGCTGCGTCAGAAAAAATATGATCAATTGTGCGTCATTACTGTATACACACCGGCCCGAGTATAATATAATACATGCACACAAGCTGTTTACTTCTTTTTTATGTTAACATTCACAAAATTTATTTGGGATCCTCGTTTTTTTTATTTTTTACAGCGACGTCATTTTTCTCTTTATTACTTGCCTGAAAGTGACCCTTGATTTTAATGTTATAAATGGGACATGATTTTTCATACTCGTAGATCTTGTTTTTTATGGATTCTTACAAATGATGTAGTCAAACCAACCTCTTATCCGTTTCGTTATGTATGTATGTATGTGCTGGAAAGACCCACAGTTCTTAGACGCTCGTAGGACACGTTTCTTTTACGGGTTGGTGGATCTTCTTCCTCGCCTTTCTCAGTTCACTTTTACACGTAGGCCTCAACCAATCTTCTCCGATTCTGTCTATTCGCTGCTGTGTTCAGCCATCCTCTGCCTGCGGGTTCCTTGATGTCGTCCAGCCACCTCAGTTGGAGTCTCTCCACTCCCCGCTTGGACATTCTAGGCCGCCACTGGACGACGTTTGGAGGATAAATACGAAACTTGTTTTGTTCAATCTTGGACTCCAACAGTATCTACCTCCATCATTTGTCTCCAGCTAGTTCACAACCTGAAGAAGTTGCGTTGCATTTTTTTTTCACCCTCACCTATGTAAGCTTCTTTCGTTTAATTTTATTTAACAAATTTATGGAAATAAGTTTTGTCAGGCAAGCCTACATATTAACCCCCTTCCCATGTATCCTGCTTGTATATTTCTGTTTTTCGTTTTCAGTAAGAATCGAAAATTGAACATGAAGGGCGTTTTTCGTTTCGAAATAATAATGTTATGTTTTCATCTATTACATGACGTCTATATGCTGAAAACGTCTGAAACTTTCATGAAACGCAACATTCTCCAGAACACCTTAAAAAGCGTAATCATACATTACCAACAGATGGCGCGCGTTATGATATTATATCTCCTACTGATGCTCGCTCAGCATTCAACACAGTGAACATGCAAGAGGGATCGTGCGGAGTCAATATACATATGAGTGGCATGCAAAAGTGTTCACTCAAAACAAATACGTGACAATTAGCCGTTCCTTTTTAATGCAGCACAATACAAAAGTGGCTGAAGATTAATACTGCGTATGCAACATGAAAAATTACATGATCGCATTAGGGACGTTGACGTTAATATTTTTAGTGGAGTCTACCATGTCCCCATGTAGTTCTTCTGAACCATCAAGGAAGTTAATGCATATGAGCGGAAGTTGTGCTTCTCAATATCTGTTTCATATATTTCTTTATTTTTTGAGAGAATAATGTAATGGATCGTGCTAGCCACTAGCCATCTTAATGATTGCATGTTGGGGATGAATAGTACTACTACATGGCATGTACTTCAAATGAGACCAAATGTAGCCGAAAAAGATAGGGAAGTAGCGTCCAAGGAAGTTCAAGCGAGGAGTAGAGAAACTTCAGCTGAGATTACTTGATGATATTCAGAAGACTGAAGGGAGATGGTGGCTGAACAATGCATTCAATTTTAGGTAGAATTTGTACGGATATCTGGCTGTTTTTCTGCTAGGGGATGCCAGTACCTCCGCAGATGTGTCTCCAATTTGTTTTGACCTTGCTCACTTCTTTCATCACTCACTTAATACACTCTGCAGGTTCCAGTCATTTGCAATCTTCATTTACTATTTAATTTAGTCAAAATTTAGGAGTACAAAAGAGACAGGAAAATAATGAAGAGTGGAGGTTCAAGGACTTAAGATACAAAATATCGCGGACAAATATTGAATGCTGAACTATTGCCTGTTGAGATGCATTCCTGCGGCAAGATGTGTACACTCTACATTCTACAAGGCGGGATAAAAATGAAATAAACTCAATGTCTGCTAGAGCATTTGTGACAGTGTATTAGTTGGTTGTGTGCTATTTGTGATGTCAACATGTCAAACGGCGGCGCTTGCACCGCCCTCGTGGTTTATTGAATTGCCCATCGGACGGGAAAAACTTTTAATGGAAGCGTGCGGTTATCTTTTCCATTTCTCTCCGTCTCTCTCTTTCTTCTCTGCTAGTAGAACTTTACAAATAGCGGGCAAAACACATTCACTCGGAACTTCCTGCAATATTTTTAAACTGAAAACGATGTCTAACCTACTATTTACGAACAGGCTAAAATGATGATAAATTACTGTCTTTTTTTTTTGTTTAACAAAAAATATGTTTCTTTTCAACTGACATTTGACAACGTTTTCTGCACGAGTGTTGTAGCAAAAATTTATGTTACTACGATCTTTAGCCACCAATAACAAAATATTTTCTTGCCTTCGCCTTAACATTCTACGCTGGGTTAAATAATTAATATGCTCTTACCAAAGATCCATCCACATTGACCAGTTTGCTTGAGAATTGGCATGTTCTTTAGCCAAGACATGGTATTAAGATGTGATTCATAAAACTAGGAAAATCGCTCACCAAAGACTATTGTACTTCATTGATCATGCTAGATGTGTGCATTTGTTTTTATGCCATAAGTCGAACGCTATATCTACTGTACTACTGTTCCGGTTCACGTGAGCGTTATGCGATATTACGTGCGAACACGAAGCCCCATGTTGCGGTGCGGTTTTAATTTGCGAATGTAACAGATTTTATTCCCACTTGTAAGTTGATACGTTCCTCGGAAATTCGTGAAGTTGTATCCTGCACCCTCCATCCGCATTCTGATATCTTTATTATACGCTTGAGAATTTCAAAAGATAACTGAAATGCTTGCAAAGAGTTTTTAAAATGTCTTAGTTCTAATTTATTTTATTTGTATGTGATTTATTTGGTGTTAAATGTCTACGTAAGCTAGTCACAAGTTTTGAGTAAATGTAACTTTGTTCTCCATTTTAGGAGTATGCTCGTGCATTTTGCTCGTACAAAAGAAGTTAGTAGGTAAATTAAAAATTGTTAAGCATGAGGAAAAATGAATTAATTTACGGTTTTTTTTTTGTTTGTCTACTTTTAATGTACTTATTTTTGCTCATACTTCTCTCTGTTTATTCATTCAATGGTAATTGTAACGATGACACCATTTCCACCACCACCTTTTGTTCAGTATTTCTTGCACAGCATTGTGGTCGTATTATTTTGAGATCAAAGTAAAAATAACTCGCTCACTTATTCCGCGTTTTACTTCCAAAGCAGCATCCCGTGCTAAATTATTGAGAAGTTAATTTAATTTTTTGTTCAATTTACTTAGTGCGGCCGTAGCACCTGTACCTCCGAAACGTGGGCGGAAACAGACGAAGGTAGGCGGAGACAGGCGAAGCCACCCCTAACCCTCACCACATAGCGAGATTACCACCAACCCCTCCATCCCCGAAAAGCTCCATTGTGGCGTTGCCTAATGAAGTGTCATCGGTTTGGTTAAATAATATCCTTTTTGGCAATTGATTCTTTTATATTCAATTCTTGCGTGAAGTATGTATTCTGTTTTACAAAATTAATGTTCATTACCCTTTTTGTTCAATTTATTTATGTTGGGTAGTTTAAGCTGTAAAGAAAAAAATACCCAAATATATCACAATTTTTGAAAATTCCTTGAATTCCAAAATTCCTTGTTACGGGTTAAATTTACTTAAATTTATTCTTAGTAAATTTCCTACTCTTCACTTAACTATTTGTTTTTGTCCATATTGTTCTTAGTATACAACTTGATAAATTCACAAAGCTATTCTAAAATAAAAGTTATAATTTTTCATATTTCTCCTAATTCTACTGTGTGTATAATATTCATTTTGCTTTATATAGTCTCCCATTATTTTAAGATTTCAGTTTCTCTGAGGATGGCCAAGAGGCCGAAACCGGTCACAACTCGTTATTTTTGTTTGTAACTAAATAAAAATAAATAAAGTAGAACTAAACAAAGTTTGTTATCATTTTTTAATAATTAAATATATCACAGTTTAAAATCCTTTGTAAATTGGCAAGGTGAAAACTTTTTCTATTAATAATAATGAAATCAGCTTAATTTGTATCAATTGGCAAATACGGCTGAAAAATATTTACGCATGTACATAGTTTGTATAAACAATTTTAATCGTATTTTAGATTAGCTGACTGTAGATCCTAAACGATGGGTTCTAGAATCTTCGAATGGAGATTTTGGTAAATGCATTTCTGTGTGCCGTAATATTAAAGTTCATTGACGAAAAATAGTTTTAAAAGATGTGGAAGAGCTTTTTCACACTCTCCAAAGTGTTGTCAAAGTCGTGGGCGCTTGAAAAACGGTAGGAAAATAAAAATAATGTAGCCAGAGACAAAAAAGAAATGTGTCGCTGCAACAAAACACACCCCTGAAATTCGCTAGGTAATTAATTCACCCAATGATATTTTATTAATACTCTTTATTTCATTCAGCTTTCCAAAAATACTGGAGTAAATTATTCACTGCAAGTTTTCCTTTTAAGTATTTTTTTAATTACCCCTGCCGTAAGGTCACCGCTGCCCTCGGGGCTTGCGAACCCGGGACCGCGGGCGTGGGAGGCCGCTCTACCTGTTGCGTGGGAGGACCGCGGCCCGCACCGCAGAACACCTGGAGTGTGCTTAAATAAGTGTAACCGAAACACGAACTCTGCACCCCGAGTATAAAGCTTTACGCTTAAATTCAGCCATGGCGTTTACTAAAAAATGCATGGGAACTAAAATAGCGTCTAGTTGAGTTCATACGCAAAATTTATACTTTTTTTATTAGCTGGAGTTTTATACGCTTAAATCGAATAGTAGCAATAAAAATCCTATAATAATTCATGACTAAAGGCGTTTGATCATACGATGGTGCGAACAGGTGGGTCTTCATTTCCTTTCTAGATGTGCTTTTCAGATCCATCTCGCACAGGTCATCTGAGAGACCGTTTCACATAGTTAACAAGTATATATTTTATGAAAGCCACACTTTTTTGCCTGTTTCAGGGAAGGTCGGCAAGAGTTGCAGGGCTTATGTTCATTTGAGATTGGATTTTTATATTGTTGGTCCACATGCGGCATGTGTTGGCGTAAAATTGTACATGTCTGCTTGTGGGAATGCGTTTAATAAGAATCTTAAATAATATATATCTTTGCAGCTTAGATTTAGATTAGACACTGTGCATCTACATATATAAATTCAAAACGAATTGTAGACCAATTGAAGACTTTTTCATTTGAGTTCAAATGTGAATAACCTTACGTATCATTAGTTCTTGACCACGAAATAGTCTTCTACGTACTAAAAGACGTTCTAGTGAAGATAATTCAAGTGACAAATCCAGAAGGACTCAGAGTACTGGAAAGATCCATAGCGAGATGACGACTGGAAGTGGTGGTAAATTTTGCGTTAGGTGGGTGGTATTGCAAGATTATCTTTTTAGACAGACAACGGTTTATCAATGAGGCTAGCATCCTATCAAAGACGATGATAGAAAAATTAGATTTAAAAAGTTTGATTGTATTGTTCTTTAATATTTGTGCCACATATTCACCATTTAATTTATCCATTCTCCTTTGTTTCAGGTAAGCCTTTTTACTTCAATTCAGAAGGCAGAGGTTCAACAAGACATTGTGGTAAGTTTCAACAAATCTATACACGATGTGACTTACAAAACATAATGTTGTGTTTTTAAGCGAATTATTTTTAATAAGAAACTGATGTTTATTTTTGGTTCAGAGTTACATTTTCACAGTATAGTACTACAGTTGATTGATTTCTGCCGCTACAAGGAATTTCGGTGTTTATCTAATCTAATCTAATCTAAGCTGTAAAGATATATATCATTTAAGATTTACATTAAATGCATTCCAACAAGCAGACATGTATAATTTCGCGCTAACACATGCCGCATGTGGACCTACAATATAAAAACCTAATCTCAAATGAACATAGGCCCTGCAACTCTTGCCGTTCTTCCCTGAAGCAGGGGTGACGTGAAGTGTTTAGTTTATACTAAAAACAAAAATCGTTCTCGGAACATGGAGAATCGTTACATACCACGTTGTTAGATTTCGCCAGAACATTTGATTCAACACTTGATTAATCTCGAACAAATAAAAATTATTATCAAATTCAAATTATATGACAAATTTAGCGTTTATTTATTTCTAGAGAGACTTATTATAACAATAAAACAGACGTACCAAACACAGCTACACAATATCCTGCACATTCGAAACGATAAAAAGCTACTTGTATGTTGGATCATTCACCTTCTCAATCTGGAACTGACGAAAAAATAACAAATTATTTCTGTTTATAGCGGAAATTTCTAATCCCCCGACATCAATCACCACTGGCTCTGGCAGTTGTAAAGCCCTTGGTGGCGGTTTTTTTTTCTTTCGCAAGTGTTTGGCCTCACTTGTCAAAGCGGGTCATTCTGCAGTACATGGAGGGAGAAACTTTTATATACGTCATGGCGACCGCAGAAGCCGAAGCACTTTAGTGATCGAATGCCTACGCCTCGCTTAGGGAAAATCATTTGCACTCAATGTGCTTTAATCTCGCAAGTGTCGCTTTTTATTTTTATTTTCGATTTGAAAGCTTTTAAAGAAAGAAACTGGAGTGGCTGGGATTATTTAAAGTAATTTTTCACAATGTCGGATAATAAATGTATAGCATTTTTTCATGGTTGTTGTATGAAATAAATTTAAGAAATACTTTCACGCATTTTAAGGACCACACATTTTATAAACGTATTGTTATGTAAATATAAGAATAGGTATTAGTTATAGTTATAGGAATTCTTTATTATATTGTGTGGGTAGGAATCATTAAATAAAAATACTAGAAGCATCGAGAAATAATGATTACTACGCCTTTCTGGAACTGTCTAGCGAATATAGATCTATATTGTACTGTTTTGAAGAGTATAAGAAGGGTGCGAGTTGCTTGCAGAGCCAGTATTCTACGAGCTTTACAACTACATTGAACTAAGTTAACCAGTGAACAGAAACCGAGTGTAATGGAATAGTCGAGACTACCTTTGTGAAAATAAATTATTAAAAGTGTAAAATAAACAACTGTATAAGAAGACCAGTATTTTTAATTGAAAGACTTTTGGAACCCTAAATTCGTAACAGTATGTACGAGGCCGTATATACCTTCTTCGGCTGACCACCTATACTGTAAAAAAATAGTTCATCCTGTTTGAGAGGAATACAGAAAAAGTTACTTATCTAAATGTTATTTTTTTTTAGTGTAAGTACTGAGTGTATGTAAGCCCGAACTCGCCTAAGTTTTTGCGTTTATACCTACATGAACTGTGAATATTAAATTCAATTTCAATAAATTATTTTTTGTAAACATACATATCTGTCTGCTTATTTCATTATGATAACATATAGTCTGGTATTTAAATATTAAATATTTTTTAAAATATTCCAAAAAAAAAACGCCGCCTTTTTGTGAAGCTGCAAAAATATGTGGCGCGCGCTTTCAATGATTCACTTGAAAGCAAATGATGAAAATATTAAATTTATTATGGAATTTTTGAACAATTGGTATTTATGGGATAGCAGGAGGCCAGACATGAAAAATTATCTGTTCTCATGATAAAAAATCGACTAGACAGAACTACCATTAAATGGAATTTAGACGTTTTATTTTTATTTTTTTAATAAAACATTACTTTGATATTATATGCATAGCTCACAGAGGCATTGTCTGCAAAAGGCTTTGCTAGGCAATTATTTTGCCAAATTTGGCATTGTCTTTTTTTTTCAACATTTCCATACCTTCAACGAGTTCGTCTTGTTTTTTTTACATTTCAGTTTTTACTGTAAATATTTTTTCAATCATCACCTTTGATGTCTTGACTTGAAATACGAAAATAATTGCAAACATTAAACCATTTTTCTGTACGTAAGTATTACGTTCTGTGATTCACAAAAAAACCTTAATAGATCCTGAGATCGTCCATGGAGGACAACAAGCTATAAATAATAATAATTGGACAATTTGTATACAGCGCCGTTTAGTGGCACTAGCCACCCCAAGGGCGCTTTTATGTGTTGAAGCTTCTGTTAAACAAATGTGTCTTAAGCAACTTCCTGAAACTGCCAACACTGGTCTCTGTTCTCAACTCCAGAGGTAGACTATTCCAGCAGGATGGACCAGCCGAACTAAAAGCCCTGTCTCCGAAACCAGTTCTGTTCCGTCGAAGAGGCAGTTGAAGCCTGTTTATGGCGTCACTTTTATGTTAAGTTGTGGGATCGAGGGTTGATTAATTAAAACTATTTTATTTACGAATTCACAATATATTTTTACTAGTCAGCCATGCTGATGACAGGAAGAAGTACCAGAGACAACAATTATAATTTAGTAGTGATGTAACATATATACCTACCTAATATTTCTCAACACTCCTCCTCAAATTTAACTTAGAACATATTAAATTTGCCTATAAAATATGAGCATTTTTAAACAAGGAAAATAAACTTAAGTTACAACAAATTACTATTTAGTTCTTTATTTTACAACAGCTCTACTTTATGAATACATTTTATAAAGATTTATCATTAAACAAAATAACCTTAGTGACTCTTAACTCTAAAATCAACTTTAGGAAAATACTCTTTATAAACTAAAATTTAAATTAATCCATAATTTGGTTAACAAAATTTACAAACTTTTCTTTACACAGGCTTTTAGTCATTAAATCAGCTAAATTGTTATTAGAATTTACATACTCAATTGAGATGATGTTCCTATCTTTTAGGAGATCTTCCTTCGCATATAATAACTATAGAAGCATCTTAAGACTACGGCTGCCTTGTTTACTTGCTCTAAAACCACAATGTACAAGTCGCTTTGGCAGAAATTTTGTAAGTACTCCTAGTTACTGAAAGATCGTAACTTGTTCCGCCAATGTTCTATCTATCGATAGTCAATCTTCATTCTTTGGGGTTTCTGGATATTGTTGAACTTAAAAAAGAGTAAAACTTTGAACGTAAAAAAAGAATCAAATAAAATTATTTCGCAAAGGTTAGTTATGAACTTAATATTCTTTAGAGCTAACTTAAGCGATGTGATAACATGCCCTTAGGACTTTTACGTAATATTAAATTAACAAGTACACTATTCCAAGCCTCCCGGATGTTTTCCTTCAACAACAACAATTTACAATATTGAAAGTCATGACCTTTAGAGAAAATACGTATGTGTATGCGAGTACCCACGTAGTTGGATTGAGTGTTATTTTACCGAAGTATTCCTGCGGAGCGTTACGCGGAAAATAAATAAATTTAAATTCTCCATCTCTCTGGTGAGATTATTTTTTTGTATTCTGTCAACGCGGCTCCACACTCACATGTATCTTGCGCGGGCGCGACAAAAATTGTGACAGCAAACGGATTCCATTAAAACCCAAGTCAGGAATAGACAAACCGGGTCCTAGCTTACACCCAGTGGCGTGCCTACAGTTTTTGCCGTGCGCGTGCTGGATAATTAAAGTTGCCCTAAATTATTATAATACATCTTACCCCTTTGTTTTTTTTCAGCAGTGTTTCTTGATTTTTTCAAACTTAGATTTTGGATTTTTCTTATAAAATCTTCACAGGGCACAACTACATATATTTTCACCAGAATTCATTGTATACTATCAAAAAGGTGGATTCTCTATCCAAAACAAGGAATAAGTCAATTATTCTGATATTCGAATAACACACACCTAACGCGACATGTTTTTAAAAATGCAATGAGTCATTCATAAATTGCGAACCTGTAACTTCAGTCAGTTGGTAGAGTGCTCGCATTCCATTTCGTGCGCTCGGGCTCAAATGCCGCCGAGGGTGTCAGAAATGATTTCCTGTTTCGGTGTTTATTTCAATGCCCCAAAATAAAATACTAGCAAAGTTTACGCAGCCTTCACAAGAAATGAGTACCAGCCTCCTCGGGAGCTGGGAAACCCCCACTTCAAATGAAGTGGTTGGTGTAAGGCCGGCCCCCTTATCTGTAAAAATAAATAGGTTACACTCACCACATGCAGCAGAAGATTATACTGTATGTGTAGCTTAGTTAAAAAAGAAGGTTATTTGAAAATAATCACTATTTTTATTTCTGAGTGTACGCATGCTTAGCTTTTTAGCTAGTAAGATAGTCACGCTACTGCATATAAGTACCATGTTGTGTCTCAACGTATACCGTCTTGCGTATTACCGAATGGTGTCGTCTCAATGAACTGGATCCGGCTGAAAGATGGCGGCGTAGAGCTGAAAAAAACCCACTCATGACGTCAGCGTTTCATTCATCCATCATACATTAAAATTTAATATCCAGTACGAACATAGAAAGTGATGATATTAGTGTAAATATTTAATCTTTCGTTACAGTCCTCCATACGAATTATTTATACGCATGTTATTTATATTACTACCCTCGAGACATGATTGTTCATTTTCGTTCGTTCGTTCGTTTTTAAGATTCATATCACATGCATTCCCATGAGCAGACACGTATAAGATTACACGTTTACACATGCCGCGTGTTGACTTACAACATAAAATGCCCTGCTACTCTTGCCGGCCTTCCCTGGCACAGGGATGACATTGGTAAAGGGAAACATTTTTTACAGTATGGGGGATCAGCCTCATACCAACCTAGAAATACAGTATGTTTCTTATGGTTTGTGTATTAACACTGAAAATTCATATTGATTGATTATTTATGTTTTCTTAAAAATAAATTACTTACTAATTAAACACAGTTTCTTTTCACTCAATATATCAATAATTTATTTTAATTATAGATTACTAACGTTCTCGACCCTGTAGGTCATCATCAGATCATTGAAATAAATTGATATATTGTGGGAAAAGAAACAGTGTTTAATTATTAAATTGTTTTTAAAAGAACATAAATAATCAATCAATAGAAATTAAGTGATGATATGCAAAGTAACGTAGATTTTTTATAGCAAATGCGATAATAATATTGTTGGTAACTACGCAAAAAGCTGCCCGATATGTTATCGCCAGTGACAATCGCTCCAGAGGCTCAAGCTGTATTTAAAGTTTGCATCCATGATTGCGGCTAATGGGATTTAATGGTTGTAATTAATTGAGCGCTTGTAGACCATTAGCTGTTTGGTTTTGATTTGGGCGGGCGCCGACTGTCGTCGGGCGAACCACAACCGTTCGTGACTGATTCATAAATTATTTAAATCAGACTCCGAGTGCCAATCGACAATCATTATCGAGGCGGTGAAACTGTACGGAAGCGGAATCACTTCAGGTTAAATGATGACGAAAAATATCTTTGAAAATAAAAGGTTGTTCCACCACTCCTCCGTCCAACAGTCTTCGTATTGCCTTGCTTCTTTCTTTCATAATCATTATCTTATCTAGGCTTCGGTAGTCCTTTTACCGTTACTGTGCCAGACCGCCATTCCGCTAGGGGTGACCAGTAGCTCCGCAGATGTGTTCTCTTTTTGTTCTGTCGTTGCACGCATCTTTCATATTCTCAACATTCAATACTCTCTTCAGTCCAGTCATTTGAAATTTCGCTTATGTATCAACCCATTCTTTCTCAAGTATTACTTTTTCCACACTCGCCTTTCAAATTAATTGTGTTTACTTTTGTTATCAGTCGTTCATCGTCCATTCCATTTGCTGTAAATTACCTCAAAAGGTCGTGTAAAATAAATGCCTCAGACGCTACACCTTTTAGTCTACGGCCAACTACCCACCATTAATTTGACTATATTACTGTACACATAAAGCCACCACGACACAAATAATCATAAATTGTATTACAATTTAACAGCACCAAATCCAAGCTGTTAGTAGTTAATGGTTAGGATTCGCTGTAAGCAATTTAGGTTCACTAAGTAATCACACCTTCGCCCGCCTTTGTTTTTACCTTGCGCGTGGTCTATTTGCTGAAACACCCGACACAAAGTTGGCGTTCGTTCACAACAAGTTGGATACCGAGTCGGAGAGGATCTGACACTGCGGAGCAACTTGCACCGGAGGACAGTGTGAAGGACGGTGATTCGATTTACCTCACAAGGGGCGCGTCACACTTCAGATAATACAACTTGGGCGCACAATCCTCGCACGCTCGATATCCAGTCTCCAAGTATAAAACTCCATGTACAAAAAGTGTACAGAAACTAAAGCGATCTGTGCAGGTGCTGTTTCAGTTTTCATAGAGTTTAAAGTATGTTTTAAACGAGAGTTACAGATGTATGTTTATACAGGAGAAATATTGTAAATCAATTTCAAGTCGAACAGGCAAGAGCAACAAATACAATAAATACACATTCATACAACTTTTTAAAGTATCATATACTTAGATTTATTTTGCTGAATACACTCAGAAATAGTTTTTCTTAATCACTGATATTATTGCCTGTATTTGCGATGGGTTGAAGGAATATGAAGGAGAAGACCATAGCATGTATGAACGAAACTTAGGTACAGAAGCAAGAGCCGTTATGATGCAAACAAATTTCAAATACTATTCAAATTGTTACCTCTTACGTGTCCTAATACGTATTGTATCCAAAATTTTCTCTACCAGTTACGAGTATAATAAAGGGTTGATGAAAAGCAGATGACCACGGAATAACAATGAGCTCTTACTCTAGATGCCCAGTAATTAATAATAAGTAAATAATACAAATTGGAGTGACCCTCTCACGTCGGCGAGGTGACCTTTACAAACTTTCTCCCGGACACGCCGCTGCTGTATGTACGGGCGTACACCCTATACAAATAATGGAAATGCCAGTTAGGTTAATATTAACGACCCCACATTAATTTCAATTTGATACAACCAACCATCCACCCGGTGACCTTTGCGGAACCCGCAGCTGAATGCGTGTACTTGAAATGTATCGGGAAACAGAAAAAAGAAGCTCCGGAATTGAATTGTTCAATAAAATAAATGTAATGGTATGATTGGTTATTCAGTAGACGCCGTTCTGTACCCCAAGTACAAAATTTAACGTCTAAACTCAAGCGTTGCGTTTACAAAAAGATGTATGGAAATTATATAGCGTTGTTTTTGTTTTCGTATATTTTTTCTTGAACGCTGCCGTTGAGTTTGAAAGCAGAGTGTTATACTTGGGGTGTTCCAGGTAGTGGGCGAAGGAAATGCGAACGAGTTCTTGGAGAAACATTCGTATGCGACATTGGAACCATCTTTCTAGCTAGAGCTGCCCCGACATAGGAAATTGTGAGAAGTACATAGTACCAAAAGCCAACAAACACCGAGTAGAAAATTTTGCTGGAGGATTGATTTGTGTTATGATGATGTGACATTGCATATCCTCCAAAAAGCATAGCTGATTCAAGTCCCTAGGCGGACTGAATGGTTACAATCCATTTCTTTTCTTTTTGTGCCTCTTCAAGAAAGACTGGCGATCACTTTGAGCATATTTCACCTTTGATACTGCTGCACGAAAGAGGGATCGTTAGCGATTTTACGTGTGATTTTTTAATCCTTATAAAATCTCATTGATTCACTAAGATAACGAAGAGTGTAAACAAATACTTACAAACTGGATTTGTTTTTACGAAAATGATAACATTATTGATGAAGTTTTATTTTAAAGAGCATAGCTTCTCTACCTTGTTTAATAGAAAAGCGCGGTTGTTTGTCTTTAGAGCTAGGCACTAAATAAATAAAAAAGGTAGCGGAAAATACCACATATTGTGGCGTAGCTCCACCGTTCAGTATCACATTCGCCATATCTTTATTATTTGGTAAGGTAATCTCACATAATTTATCAATCGCGATGGGGCGCCAGGTGTTCCTTTGAAATTCGGATAGCTCTTATATAAATTGAAGCTTATTATTATCATCTACGGGGAGGGGACAGCTTTAGTTGAAGAAACGCGCAGATTTAGATTTGCCGGTTCACCTGCTGTATTACAGGATTATCGATCTCGTGAACTTGGCCCGCCGCCTCTCCCTCCTGCCGGCTGTAAAGCATGAAATTAATGATTGTTAGTTGTTGGAATAGCTCTCCGGCAAGATGGAGATTAGCTCATTTCCTCCGCCATTTATTTTTGTAATCGACTGGTATTGAGCGACATTGTCTTGGAGGTTTTCGCCGTGACGTCTTGTGGAAAACGCCTACATTTACCACATTAAAATAAACCAAAAAAACTAAGTTCTCGACGCAATAATTAATCGACTCCACAGGTTAGAAAATGAATATGTAACAGGTCATGGAATGCCCACGTTTTTGGAATGTCCATCGGTTTGTTTAAAATCATTTGAAGGCTTTGCTGTCTACATGCTCGCTGTATTTGTTATGTTGTATAAAGTCTGCTACGCCTTAAATAAGCGAATGCTTAAGGTCAGATTTTCGGTGAATTAAAGTTTGTTTGAAAATACTGTAGTGAAACAATAAATAAAAAAAACGATAAAAAAAACTCGGACACGGAATGAGGGACAAAAAATACCGTCTGCTTCATTGAAAGACAACTCAAGGGCGCTGAAAGAAAACCGTGGCTGAAGAAGCGGTAATAATGTTTTTTTTTTATAATTCTGGCATTTAAAGGAAAAATAGCCATGATTGTTTCCGATCTTCGGTAGAAGTGGCGCTCAATGAGAAGAAAGAAAAGGAAGAGCTTACGTTATTCTGAATACTTATGAAGAGATTCATCATTAAGAGAGCTTTCTGTATGTATCAATACGGAAGTGTTTTGTAGATGGGCAATAACACATTTTGTATTGAATTCCATGGCAGACGATACACCAAAAAAATGCCTTTAGGCGAGCGCCCATACTAAATCGGTGGTATTTGATATTCAGCATTTCTGGCAAGGTATCAAAAAATAATTTCGCACTTTAGTACGCGGATTCCGTACACTGACGCAAAAAACACCCAATTTGCGCTTTACAAAATGGCGCCCAACGTGGGGCTTGAATTAAATGTACAGTGAAAGCTAATTGTGTAATATCAGTAAAATCAATGATTTCAAAAATTTGCAAAATCAGCTGGAATGCAAAATTGTAACTTCCGCATTGATATTATGTGGGTCATGTTACGTGACGCAATGTCTTTGTACTTAAACAATAGGGGGAGATCCCATATGGGATGGCTCTCCATTGAGATGTTTTGTAAACAAAAATCTTTGAAAAAACGGGAAGTTAACAGAAATCCCATACTAATGGTTTTAAAATACCAATTGTCTAATATAACAATTGAACAGTGGTTGAATTATGCCACTTTCTACAAATAATTATCTTGCTTTGTAAAATTTTGTTTTGTGATGCACATTCCTTTGCTTGAAGATGGTCGAAAGTTCACATCTGGCACGAGAATACACAGACGGATGACATTCCTGGGAGACCGGTGGCGCCCGTCCTGAGATGGCCACATGTGACACAAACAAAGGACTGACCTGGAAAAAGGGACGAGCTTCAAGGACCACCAAAGAAGATTGCATCTTACAATTTAAAATTGTTGAACACAAAAACTAATGATTTGAAAAACTAATTCTCGCTTAGGAAGATACATGGACTTGCCTAAGAAGAAGAAAGCCTGCACTGGAAGACAAGTTCATCACCGGAAAACAACACATGTCTTCGCACCGGGAGACTGCCCTGCAGCGGAAGATGGACTTCCTCCCCTGACGAAAAGGACCCGCTTCTAGAAGACATGCTGCCCCCAGTTGGTGACTCATCTTGCCAAGCAGCCGTGAAACCATTCACGCTGGAATACTGCCATGCAGCCTCGTGAGCCACCGTAAGCACAGTTATGGAGAACTGCCAACCGGCTTCGTGCGCTGCTGTGAGCGCAGACATCCCTGCCATGCAGCCTTGTGCGCTGCTGTGAGCGCAGACATCCCAGCCATGCAGCCTTGTGCGCTGCTGTGAGCGCAGACATCCCTGCCATGCAGCCTTGGGCGCTGCTGTGAGCGCAGACATCCCTGCCATGCAGCCTTGTGCGCTGTTGTGAGCACAGACATCCCTGCCATGCAGCCTTGGGCGCTGCTATGAGCGCAGACATCCCTGCCATGCAGCCTTGTGCGCTGTTGTGAGCGCAGACATCCCATCCCGCCATGCAGCCTAGTGTGCTGCTGTGGACGCAGACATGGACAACTGAACCTGCCAAGCGGCCTTGTGTGCTGCTGTGGACGCAGACATGGACAACTGAACCTGCCAAGCGGCCTTGTGTGCTGTTGTGGACGCAGACATGGACAACTGAACCTGCCAAGCGGCCTTGTGCGCTGCTGTGGACGCAGACATGGACAACGGATCCTGCCAAGCAGCCTTGTGTGCTGCCGTGATAACAGCTACGGACGGCTGTTCCTGCCGGCCAGCTTCCTCAGCTGCCATAATCACCAGAGATATGGACCTCAGCCACCAACTTCACCATCATCCTGTCGAGAGGATGACCACACTTCCTAGAGCCTGTCCGGGACGGCCTTGGCTCTAGGAGGGGGAGTCTGTAGCGTAGCATATCTATATTATTAAGATTTTACTTGATTTTGTTGTACTCATATTATTACTGCTCGGAGAGAGAAGGATCTGGAACATAATATTATGCGGCCGACTGCATCCCCGCCTGTTGTAAGGGATGGAGTAGGGAAGCTTGAGGGCCAAGGGTAGTGAGGATTTTCCCCTCCAGGGGGAGATCAGCTGCCCAAATCGTATAAAAGGCCAACCAGTGGACGAACTCGTCAGTTGAGAAGGATCCTATGGGCTCCAACCCACCTTCTCTCTCCCCCCGACGTCATAATGCTTCTGTGCCAGGACATACATGACTGAAGGGGTTATTTTATGTATATTATATATCACACACTCCCCGAGCAACTAGGCCGAGCAAGCTTCTTTTCTAGGACTTCTCACACCTATGACTCACCTTCCTGTACCTCCCGAGCAACTAGGCCGAGCAAGCTTCTTTTCTAGGACTTCTCACCCCTATAGCTCACCCCTTTTTACCACCTGAACAACAGGGACAAGCGAGCTTCCTTTCTGGGACAACTTGGACCTAAGTTTCATCCTTCCACACCTCACAAGCAAGGCAGCGTGCTTTCTTGACCTCCTTGGCTTACGGGTGGAACCCTTTCCCTCTTTATCACAATAATTGTAATAATTATCCTATTGTCAAAGGGTAATTAATAATGCTCGCGCCTGTGACTGGCGAAAATATGCATAGTATGACCTGCTTGAGGTCATCCCCTTTCATTGTAATTATCATAATATTGCAAGGGGTTGGTTTCCCCGCAATTTCCCTGATCATGGGATGATAACATACTGTATTGCTAACTGATCTATTATTGTTCTGCTTACTGTTTTATATGCTTTGATGCTGTACATTTTATATTCAATTGAACTCACGAATTAAATGTAAAGGCAAAGAATCAATAAATGCATCACACCCAATTTGCGCCTTACATCATCTAAATAACGCGAGCATCAAACTTTTAGCGCGTCTGTGCCGAAGAAAAGAATTTCCTCGCGTACGCGTTTTTTTTTCTGTCGGGGGAAACATTTTAATAAATTATTAGGCACATCGACATGTTGTACTTTCCGGTCATGTTATCCGCTGTGTATTTTTATTTATTAACGTTATTTCACTATTGCCTTGGCGGGCTTTTACGGAAATTAAAAAACTTTCCGATTGAGCCTTTCAATGCCGCCGTTTACCTGGGCTCATATTCAAAAGTTTTCCGCGGTAGAAGCGAAAAAAATATCTTAATCACAACTTGAATGATTTTAATTATTCAAAGTACTGCTTTGAGTCGTGAATGACTTCATTTAGTTTATTATTAGTAACTTGAAATATTTTCCTCCAACTTTTCCTTTCGTTTAAACGAAACCCTCGTCACTTCAATATCTGTAGAAATGAGTTCAATTAAAAAACTTCTTATTTTGGTTTTCAGCAGTAACCACACAGTGAATTATAACAAAGTTTTTCATTTTTAACAATTGTAAAAATACTTCATTGACAGTCTCTCAATACAACGAATATATTATTGACGTTTTTTACAGAGATATTTCAAAAAAATTAATTCCACGATAAGTAACATTTTTATCCATGTTTTTATTGGATCATTTCCAATGTTATTTTCCTAAATACTAGCTACCTAAAACAACGCGTTTTTTGACCTATCATTGTGGCTCGCAGTTCAAAGCCCAGGCATACTTCTCTTATTTTAGGCAGTATCTTAATTAAACAGTCTGCACTCAGACAGCGGAATATCTGTGTTTGTAAAGTAATTATTGTTGTTTGCTTATAAGTAGGTACCTCAAATATGCAAACATTAATTATTGCGGGTGAGCCGAGGTCTAACTGCTGTTAACTCGACAAGAAAGAAAACTATTTGAAAACCAAATTAACTTACCAAAATCTTAATTTTCTATCTTTTAGTATTGTATAAAATTATGCTTTAAAATCAAAGTAATCTTTTAAACGTGTTTAAGTATTGGTTACCGTGCATCCTTTTGTATTATTTTTTCTCTATCGCTTATCAGTAACAAAACATTTTCGTAAGGAGTTCAGCCTTTGACAGGCTTTTGGGTCGGTAACATCGTTTTGAAATTGTGAATTAAATCAAGTTATTTCAGACATCCAGCTACATTTCCATGCTCATTGTAATCTAATCAAAATGCCGTTGCCTGAAGTGGCATTCCCCATCTGAAGCTGTACAACATATTCGTTCACTACACCCACGTCGCGTCCTGTCTGCCTTCGTGTGCCGCTGCTCTGTAGCAGTAAAAATTGCATTACAAATTGCTCCACATGATAAGTTGTCTGACTTGGTGCGCAGAACAAAGGAGAGCTGCATTTTTGTTGAAATAGTTTTTAGTCTGTCGGGGAGCTTTGTCAGTGCGGGCTCTGCCCACCGTCCTGAAACTGTTCGTGCATATTATGTATATGAGGGCACTTGCACCAACGACGTTGAAACAGCACACGCTCCGTTATCCGCAAAAATAAATACTTCGATTTAATAAAAAAATGTTTCTTGCATACCTGCTAAGTTTTTTATAAGTTTAAATCATTTTCTTCTCTTCGAGACCTCAAGAAGTTGAAAATTACGACTATAAAAGCATAGACGTTGTCTTTATTATAATAATAATATTTGGTGAGCGCTGTTTTTGTGTAAATCGCACCTCAAGAGCTATAGAAAGCGCCAATTCAGCACCATTCTCAAGTTAGACCCAGTTGCTGTAAGACTGGATGGACCTTTGGTAAAGATGTATGATTTTTTCAACCCAGCGAAGATCCTATTTGAAAATATAAATGATGTATTTTTTGTGCTCCGCCGGGACTTGGACTCACGACGTTCCATTAACGAATCCGAAGCGTTACCACTAGACTACGAACCAGTCATATATTCGGAGAAGGTTTAACAATACATTTTCCGAATTTTCAAACCATATAATTGAAATTGGGCATTCATTTCACAACCACGCCACTAAGCTTCTGCACCCAAGCTTCTGCGGAGCAACCCTTTCCTCATTAGAGATAATAGAAATTCACAAAAATAAAAATTCAACAAAAAAACGATAACACCGTGAAGTGAATATGAAGCGGTATGTTGTAACTGCAAAAGCTTGAAAGTGTAGTATATAGCAGGTACCTGGTGCTACCCACCGCCAATATGCATTTCTCTAAATTTAATTCGCAAAAACTGAAAAGCGCATCCGGTCATGTATGTGGAAAAGCTCGTAATGTCCGAACGGCTGCCATGCTGAAGTCGATAACCAGATGTTCCAGGTTTCTCGTATATTACATTTGACTATAACGCAGACTTTTCATCCTTTGAGCTTCAAATGAAACGATACTCTCAAAAGATGGGAAAGTTGTAAATTAAAAAAAAATAATGTTGCTTTAGGCTTTCAGAAGCGTCGAGTCGGTAATTTAAGGGCTGTTATCTGAGATTTGTTGCCGTGGTCCACCGAAATTATGAAAGCTCCAATAAACCACCACAACAAATCCGAGACAACATAGCTCAAATATTAGAATAAAAATAAAATTGTAGACAAAGTCGATTTTATGTGCTTTTTGTGGAACTTTGAGCAATCATTTTACATCACTAAACGATTATTTATTTGCTATCTTACCTTTCTTTAAAAGTAAAGGACACTTTCAAAGAAAGCTTTGTTTAATGTTTTTTAAACGTGTAGATGAAATCATCCTGAAATTAGTAAATGATGACGCTTTTTTATAAAATACTAGCACATTTTGGGAAAAGTAATACTTTACACCCTAGTTATATTCATTTCTCGAAGCCTCTCTCAAGGTCGGGCTTAGTCGGCGTTAGAGGTCATTGTCTGAAGAAGGACGCTGCCCGCTGCCTCCCCGGGCCTGTCTGCCTCATGAATGTGCCCATCCAAGTTCCGGCGCTAAGAAAGGGTCCACACCAATTTAATTTATGTGTTTCAATGTATACACACACCGCGTGATGCTTATTTCCTGTCAAAGCAAAAAAAAAAGTTGAGGCAAGTAAAATGTAGCCATTAGTATAATACATAAATTTGAGCAATAAAAAAGGAATGCACGTTCTTTTCAAAACTTATCACTGAAAATTCCGTTATCAATTATTACTTCTGTTCTTTCACTTTTTTTAGTTTAACATAAAATAGTTTGTTGTAACGCTGAATTTTTCCCTTTTTATTATTTTTTGTTATTAATTCAGTTAAAACGACGTAATCAAATATCATGTATGAAAAGGAATTTTAACATAATGTTGATACAGGAATTTGAAGGAATAAGAAAGCTTATATCGTAAGTCACATTTTAAAGAGACAAAAGACATTCTATTAGACAAAGCACCTTCTAAAGAAAAATCTTGGGAAAAAACGAAGAAGACCCGAGAACTTCATACTTTCAGGTTTTGAAGGGGCTCATAGTTGTCCCTTATTCGCAACTCAAGAGCATGGCAACCCACACAACAAGGCACTGCATTTAGAAGATGATGATGTAAAAATATAGTTTTTTTTAACTATTTTAGGGTAGAAAATTTGCGTCTTGTTGCCTGGATTCTTTGTCTGCTTACCATTTACCTCTCATGCTACTTCCCAAAAGTGTGTATCAGACGTAAGGGTTGCCACTTCTTTGGGGGTGCTCGTCCGCGTTCGATCCACCGCCCCCGCCTCCTCTCTTCCCGCCCCCGCCCACATTCCTCCCGCCCCCGCCCACGTAATGAATGAACCCTGCTGGAGCTCTGCGCGCGCAATCAAAATATCCAATCTCCGAGTGAAAACAAAGACTTGCAATCGAATTCAAAAACTTATTATATTCATCTGGCACAAAATTATGATTAACGTCTTTACATAGCTTGAATTTTCTTCAAATTCCCCTTTATTTGGTGAAATATAACATTGTAACATGATAAGAAAGTATAAATACTTTAAAAACGGAAATCGAAATGGTGTCCCAAGAAGCTGTGGGTATTTTGAGATATTCATAACAATGACAAAAATGATTCCTCTAAATTTCAAAACTTCAATTAATATTTGCCCCTTTTTTAATTGTTTTGTGTTGATTAGTGGTAGGTGGTATGTAACGAATATTAAAAAAAAATACTTGTATGAAGCTCAGAACTTGTGACCCCATAATTTTCTATGATGGACCTTGCCACTGAGTCGCTTTAAAAGCTCCTGTAACTAAGAGGATAATTTTCTCTTTCAATCAGCCAACCCAGTAAATAGGAGGTCTAATGCTTCCCGACTTTTTCAGTTTTCCGATGACCGCACACGTCTCAGGGTCAGCAATTTTGTGACCAAAGCAATTTGTCAAAAAGTGTTTGATAAAGTTCTGCGTTTTGTTTGGTGCTTCGTCCTTGTCTGCGCCCGTACCCAAATAATCCAATTAAAATGATAATTTTTCAAAAAAAAAATATCAGCCTTAATTTTTAAGTCCCTTTGGCGTCCTTGACAACGTCATAACCCACTTACCTTTATAGGTAACTAAATGGAAAAAAACAAACTCCGAAATTTATTTACGTCGGAACCGAAGCCGACGGCGCGGTGGAATTTTTTGGAATAACATTTTCAGTGTTTCAATTTAAAAAAATGTAATGAAAACATTTGTAAGTTGGCTTTGCGTTATTGTTTTGGAAGAGTGCCGAAAGCTTATGAAATTTCACGCGACGGAATATTCAAATTTATGCGAAATTATACGCGTGCGCTGTCTGGGCGGCGATGGGATCCAGGTGCCACGGTTTCCAAAATATCATTTTCTTTTTCGTCATGAAATCGGAATTACGTTTATAAATTTCTGCCATGAACTATGAGTTTGTGCGATGATGATGATGAGTTGATGATTTCTTTATAGCGCCGTTTCGTGATGTAGGTAGTCACTCCAAGGGCGCTGGTGCAAACGATGCCAGAAATTTGCTTGTCTTCAGTGCATTCCGGAACTTTCCATGGTCCTCTAGCTCTCTCACATGATGTAGAAAAATCTGAAATACACGAGAAACGTCCATATGAACTGTATAAAGATGAGCCGCAATTGTGTAGAGATTCAAGTAGTTTGAATTGTTGTGACGCGAAGTCGATATAAGCAGAGCAATAAAAGTAATCAGTACCTACATTGTAAACCGGTATTGTGCAAAATAAATAAATCTCAGTTTAATTAAAAGAAACCCAAGTAAAATCATAACAGTATAGTCTATGATGCAACAAACACTTAAAATGCATACCTATTTATTTAAATAAAGTCGTAATTTCTGGTGCAATTTTTGTTGCCTTTATGCATTTCGAGAAATGTTGTTTCTCAGGAGTTATGAAGTAAAAAAATATAAGTTCAAAAGTTACGTGTAGATTTAGTGCAATTATTTTACAGCTAAAAAATTCAAAAAGGCCATTGTATATTGTATTATTATTTTCCATCCCTTCATTGAAATTGAAAGGAAGCTCAAACGTTGATTGGATTCCTTCCACGAAGAGGGAAATCTTCTTTTCGTTAGTGTTTCTGCTTCACCTTGAGCGGGTCACGTCTGGATGATAATGACGCCTATTATTATCCGACTGTTTGAAATTTTTGTCTAAAATCTGTGTTCCACAAGATCAAGATACCTTTGGCAACTTTGTTTCCAAAGTTTAATTCGGCTCGAACAGCCCAAAAGTTTTCCATAGCACTTTTTGTCGAGGAATATTCGCTTTGAGCACCAAACGAAAGGCATGGAATTCAATTTCACGAAACTTGTTAATTATTTTGCGTCTGAAAATTTAATGCACCTTTGCATTACCGATTTCAATTTTCTTTGAAAGGTCTGTTTTGTTTGCGCTCATCGATTGAAATTTACTAATGTTTCGATTTACACAATGTCTGTGAAATTATTGAAAAAAAAAATACAATTTCAAATTGTATCCATCATTTTTCATTTGAGTTGTTGATTAATACCTGATTTACCCTTTGTGACATTCAATCATTCTTTTTTGTAGTCCCAAGGGCAAGGGAGACAAATAGGTCGTAGTGTTCGAATCGGGTTTTCCGATTGAGATGATTTAATACGTTATTGGATGAAAAATTGTATAAAAGCTTTTGAAGTGAATGTGTCAATGTGACTCCACGTAATCTGTCTGCATTGGAGTGAATAAATTTAATTGGAAGTCTCGGCGGTTTGCGGACGGAGCTGTCAGTCCGTGGAAAAAGTTTCAGGCACATGCGGCGCGAGTGGTGAGCAATGAACGATGAACGATGCACGGTGAACGATGAACGGTGAACGATGAACAGTGAACGATGGCGCTGAAAGGAAGCGAACCCAGCAGCAAGGAAGAGATACAGAGAGGCTCGTAGAACCGACGTTGTGACGGGGGCGGGAGCAAAGCAAGTATTACAACGCTTTAAGTTGGAACATTAAAATGCGTAGAGTCAAGATCTTTGTGCAACAATGAACTCCATGTCTGTCAACTAGGTCATAGTGCCCAAAAGTGCAAACACATCAAATTTCGCAGGCAGGAGCTTTGCAGTTGGCCAGTTGCCTGTAATAGTTTTTTCGTCAATGTTCGAGCGAACCATCCTACAACAAACAACCTTCAGAACAAGACTGAGGACATTACGAGCTTTTTTCTGGAAGCCTTAGCGCCCTTGAGATGGTCCTGGACCATTAAATGGGGCCATAGGAAATAAATCATCCATCATCAATCAATCAATCAATCATGTTATGGACTAATTATAGCAGAAAAAGTCTGAGAAGTCACACCAAATCGCACTTTATTGTGACGTATTGTTGGACGGCTTTAATGCTTAATTGTGTAGCTGTATTTTTGAGAGATTGTCTTGTGATTCAAGGTTGTATATGATGTTTAAAAGTTGTTAATGTATTATTTTATTTTAGATATTAATTTTTATGTTTTCACAATAAACAGAATCATTATAATCGCGATGCACAAAACAGGTTTACACTAATCTAATCTAATCTAATCTAAGTTGCAAGGATATGTTACATTGAAGATTCACATTACATGCATTCTCACAACCAGACACGTACAAGTTCGCGCTTGCACATGCCTCATGTGAACCTACAACATAAAAATCAAATCTCAAATGGACATACACCCTGCAACTCTTGCCGTCCTTCCCTGAGACAGGGGTGACATTGGCAAAGTGAACCATTTTTTACAGTATGGGTGGTCAGCCTCATACCAACCTATAAGTCAAGGACAAGGACAAACAATTGCGTAAATCAATCGCTACGCAACATTTGTGCCAGATCCCTTGCCACTTTTCACATGAGCGTAGCTGACATCGTATGCTCTTGAATTTTATTCTCGCCAAAAAAAAAACGCATATAATCAATCCTTTGTGTTGGGTGATGTAAGTTTTCACTTTCAAAATAAGGCTAAGCTTTGCTTGCAGTCCCTTACGGTTAGGCCACATGCGCCCTCCCTGCGGGCTGTCATTGCCAGTCGGGCGGCCGCGCGGCTCGGTCCTGTGTACGGCCTTACGCCAACTCACTACTTACCAGCACTAGTCGGCGGCGGTACACACTGACAACCAGCGCTCCTTCTGACACTTTACATCGCCGACCGCCGACGGAAACGGACGATTCGCGAAAATCGTGCAAAAAAAATATTTTTTCAACACGAAATATTTTGTACACAATAAAATTAAAAAAAAAACATACTCATTGTGTGCATTAATAAATAATATATATTGTCATCACATGTTTAAGATTATAATATTTATTTTTGCAAGTGAAATTATATATTTACGTTGCTGAAAGTACATAGTACATATATATATAGTAATTGTTGAGAAAAGTGCGTGTTTAAATAGTTGCTAAGTGTTAATTTTATGAAGAAAATTGATATTCAATAAAAGTGTTTAAAAATTAAAAATATAATTATAAAAATAAATTGTTGTTGATGTAGGTAAATACTATCGGACTTTTTATTTATATTTTTTTTACTATAGGATGAAATCCGTGTATTTTACATATTAATTTCTTTCCAAAATTTAAAAATTATATATTTTTTTATTATTTCACATTTAATATTTGAGTAATTTAAGTATTTTTTAATATTTTCTGTGTAAATTTTGTAACCTCTTGAACTCTTAAATTTTGTGAAGTGTAACAATGCTCGGAGATTCATACTTCAAGCATTTCAAGCTTCCAGCAATTTGTTACAAAATCATAAACTCGCCAGTCAGGATTCCCGGTTTTATTATTTTCTTCATTTCACTTTTACAACTCGCCATCACAACTTTTATTTTGTTTATTTTTTTTTTCACACATAAAGAGTGTTGTACAGAGAGTAACGTTCATTTTCCATTCTTTGAGTGAAACATAAAATTTTATCTAAATCTAAATCTAAGCTGCAAAGATATGTGTCATTTGAGATTTATATTAAATGCATTCCCGCAAGCAGACATGCATAATTTCGCGCTCACACCTTCAATGTGGACCTTCAAAATAAAAAAAACCCAATTCTCAAATGGACATAAGCCCTGCAACTCTTGCCGACTTTCCCTGAAACAGGGGTGACATTGATACAGAAAAATTATATTTTTTTCTCTCAATCATACTCCCGGGTTAAAGTCGATAAAACAGTGGATTTTTTTTCACTTGGCTGAACCTGAATAAAACAGTTTCAGGGTTATTCAGAACACATTTGATCCATAGCTGATCTATGAATCAATTTTGTTTTGTATGGGTTATTCACGTTAGGTGTCGGTTGAACCATGGATTTGTTGTGTGCGAATAGAGCGCCCTTTGAGATTAGCTCTCGATTTCAGTGGTGTACAAAAAATAAGATTAATTATCATCATTCATGGTAACTAGATGCATTTAAAGCTTAGAATCAAATACGATCGGAAAAGTGGACTGATTTTTGAAAAGATAGAGAACAATGAAAAAAAAGTTCAAGTGAACACAAAAAAATATGGCGTTAATAAAAGTTAATATTCAGAGAAATTAAACTCATGGATCATCCGCCTTTTAAATAGAAAATTCGCATCAAAAAAGTTTGTTATTTACTTGTATTGTTTACAGGCTGGTCGCTTGACGCTCAAAAACTTCTCTAGAATCAATGGAGTCGGAGCAAATGACAAAGACAAAATAATTGTGACGCCACCCAGAAGGGTTGCTCTAGAGAGAAAGACAACAAATATTTTGGTACTGGTTGCCAAATACCCGAGTCTCATAGAAGTGTTACGTTTGCCCGAGGACGAAGATTGCATCACTGAATTTTGATATTCTTGCGGCAACATTTCTCCGGGATGGAATCCCCGACTTCTTGGTGAGCCGCTGACCTTGGGCCGCTTGTGAATGGCTGTGACCTTGACGCCCGTGTTATTTCTTGGCGGGGTTTCATTCGGATGACTCTTTTATTATCTCATCGCACGGAATTTCAGGCGTCTCGCTTCCGCTCCCACGGCGCGCCATCTGTTCGCCTCTCTCACTTTCCCCGACAGATGAAAACGAGGAACGTGTAAAACCAAGATCACTCCGCCTAATCATAATTTTATGACACCGTCAAGAATTTTATTCGCACGATCACAATCTTTATTTACAAAATACATATTGACATACGGATCGTCCTATTTGGGGGCTTATTCACAAATAAATGAATTAAAAAAAAAAGTTTTTTACCTTTTGTAACGTACCTATACCTACTTTACTTTTATTAGATTACATCTGTTTTTCGTTCGTGTTGATCGTCTCTCTACTAGAAGTTACTGGATCACTTTTTTAGTAGCTGCACAGTAAAGGGTCTGAGTACTGCGATTCTGCTAAATTATTTTTTTTTTTTTTTTTTATTTCATAAACAATTTTTACAAGAAATATAAATCTTAAAAATTAAACATTTTTGTCCCGATAAACCAAAAAATTTCAGTTTGTCATCGGGTGCAACAATCAAATTAAAAAATATAAGTCTTAGTATTTAGTGCTAGTATGAAATAAAAAGTAAATTAAAGTTAAAATTAGGAGACAAGAGTAGAGTAAAAACACAAATATAGTTAAGGTAATTAATATAAAAAAGTTCTTTCTCCCAGCCAAATCTTCAAAGATATTATAATTTTATTAATGTTTGTAGATTCCTTTTTAAAGTCCTTTGGCAACAAATTAAATATTTTTGGCACAAGGTAATCCAATGTTCTTTGTCCATATTTGTTATTAATTCTTGGCACAACTAGTCCTTCATTAGATGTAAATCTTGTTTGGTACACATGCTCTAGTTTATTTTTATATTTATCATTAAACAATTGTTGACATATAATTATGTTCCATAGTATACCCTTAATAGGCAAGACATTTAATGATTGGAATAAAAATGGTATATTCTGCCTTTGGTTATACACATTTATGGGAGCAATTAATTTTAAGAGAGCATTTTGAACATTTTGTACATTTTTAATATTGGTGGCGCAAGAATGTCCCCATGCAGTGAGGCCGTATCTTATAATGGACTCGGCAAGCGATAAATATACCAATCTTAATGTAGGGAGCGGCAATATAAACTTTAACTTATATAATTGTCCAACAACAGATCTCAGTCGTTTGCACGTTTTTGAAGTATGTGTGTCCCACTTGAAGAAACAGTCAATTGTTACTCCTAGATAAGTATAATCGCTTACAATGTCAATATTTTCACATAAACAAGTTCTACAATTATTGGTGACATGAAGGCATTCATAATTATGGGCTTTTATGGTTGGCACAGTACTAATTCTAGCATGAGGGGATCTAATATGCATAATTTTAGTTTTTTTAGAATTAATTAAAAGACCTGCATCATGACACCAATTCTGCAGTTTATCAAAATCATTTTGTAACATTGTGTTACATTCATCTAAATTCTCACTAGATATGACAAGTGCAGTATCATCCGCATATACATAATATTTTACATTTGAGAAAATATATTTAATAAAAGATACATAAATTATATATAATATAGGGCCTAAAACAGATCCTTGCGGGACCCCAGCACTGATGTTCTTAATATCACTTTTAGATCCATCAATATTAACAGTCATGGTTCTGTTAGAGAGGTAATTTTCAAAGAGATGTAAAACTGGGCCTCTAATCCCTATGACATCTAAGTATCTAAGCAATTTTAAGTGATCAATTGTATCAAAAGCCTTGGAGAAGTCAATGAATAATACTAATACATGTTTTTTATTGTTTAATTCGTTATTAATATGATTGGAAAAACTTTGAAGTAGAATTTCTGTACTCCTACCCTTCTGAAATCCATATTGATTGGTATCCAGAATTTCAAATTTGTTAAGATATTGAGTCAACTTTGAGAAAATGTATTTTTCAAGTATTTTTTCAAGAGCAGGTAATATACTAATTGGCCTATAGTTTCCCATTACAGAGTGATCACCACCCTTGTAGATTGGTCTGATTAGGCTACATTTTAATTTCAGAGGAATTATTCCCTGGTTTATAATTGAGTTAATTAAATGCGTAACACTTTGGATATCAATCAAAGTCGGAGATTGCTAGCGCTTGCGAAAAAACTCCATAGATAAAAAGAAACACAGTACACCTTATATTTGGACACGAATCGCTATATCGTCGCCTTAAAGTCGTAAGGAATGTAGCACAATAGTGCTTCAGTATCAGAAAAAAAAAATTAGCCTCGCATCGTAAATTCAAACGGTGTTACTCACACGCAGCAAATCTATGGCTCGTGAATTTTCCATACAAAAAAGCGATAATCCACGGATCAGCTACAACAGAACAAATGTGTTGTGAATAACTCTAAATGTTTCCATTTTCTTTGTGTTGTCCTTTACTACAATTCTTTCACGGAATAAGTTAATCAACCTCAAATAATCACACCATCTTTCCAAATATTAACATAGTAGGTATCTATCTTCCTTTGTTATAAAAGCACTAGTGATTCTTTATGTAGAAGTTTAGAAGAGTAACATAAATTGAAAAACTAAAATACATTTTATTCAATTACTGCCCTTACCCAATTTTCATGTGAAGGCTCAGCTGTTGTTTTCCGACAGGCCTTCAGTTCTACCGAATTTCGCCCCTATAACTCAATCAATAAAGTTAGTTATTGTTCAACACGATCCATGAAGCTCCGCGAAGATCTCCACTCAACAAGGGATGCCGTTAATGCCTTCCTAGTAACACTCTTACTTGTGTGTTTAAAATTTATTTACGTCTTGACATAATGAAAACATTGTATCGATGTATTTATACAAGAAATTATTAAGACAATTAGTCGATCTATTATATAAAATCAAACGGATGTATGTTTGCCCTGTATGGACTCCTAAACTACTGAACAGATTGCGATGAAATTTACATGAGTAATTCTTTACATGCCAACTTAGCCGTCTGTTAAAAAAAACTAGAGAAATAATGAAAATTAGAGCAGAAATATGTTTAAACTATTTTCCGCTATGGCAGGGAAATTTTTAGACTAAAAAAGCATGCAACAGTCAGGCGCGTGCATGCGCGGAGATACTGGCCGCCCTTAACAGAACGGTGGTATGAAAACACCAACCAGACGAGCCATCACAAGGGGTGGCAGGGTACAGCTAGTACAGCTAGTTTTAAATACGAACTTGTTGTATATTTTTACCTGCATACCTTTTAAAATAAATAAAATGTTTTGTAGAATTTTATCGCATTGTTGCAACCCTTTAAGTTGTGGTAACAATTTAATTTTTCTCTTATTTGCATGTGTAACTGTTGGCAGGGGCGTGCATCCCATACAGAGGCATGCGCCTTATAGGAAGACAAAATATGGTAAAAACACCATTTAAGCTTGATATTCAGATTTAAAATTAAGAATTTAAGTTCGATTGGAGCCATCGTTAGCATTTCAGTCAATTTCTAATGAGTTATTTTAAAGGAATGTTTAAAAGTCATCGTCTTTAAAATAATCGTCATTCCTCTAGGGGTGGATGTGTAGACATTTCTTTCCAACTGCTTTTAAATCCATCGTCTTGTTATTGATCCTTTCCTTTAAAATTGTATATTTTGTCTTTCGCTTTATATTTTCCTCAATCATAACGTGATCTGAATTAAAGCCATAATGTCTAGATTGGGAAATTCACCCTGATTTTTATTGTCAGCTAATATATAAAGAGATTGTACCCTGGAGTATGCACATATATGTATGCGTCGTCAGCTGGCGCTTTCATATATATATTTCTCTTTCGTTCCAGGCATATAATACCGTCGCTTTTGTTAGTTACCCGAACTCGTAGTGTTTTCCCAAAGCCAGATGCTTCTAGTAAATGTACCCCAAGGCACGTTAAAACTTATGCTTTTCGTTTAGCAAAGAATGTATGGAAACTAAAACAACTCATCCAGTGAGAATTTTAATTGTCATACATTTTTGGTAAAACGGTTTGTTTGAGTTTTCCCGTTAACTTTTTATACTCGGGGTAGGTACCTACTGGACACAGAATTGCAATATTAGCCTGAACATTTTATTCCATTTCTCTACGAATAGTTTTCTTTTTTTTCTTCCTGATACTAATTACTTGATACATTTGAAATAGAAGAAAGAAGCAAGCATAATATGTTTGTTGTTTTTTTTTTTTCTTTTGAACTGCCGTATTGAGTTTCTGTTAGAAGTCTTTAATTTTTTAATCGTCCTTAATAGGGATAAAAGATCTCTGCTGATTTTTTTACTATAGTTCATTGAATAATTTATATTTTGTTTTGACCAAGACTGCTAGGTAAAGCCTTAAAACATTTATACTGCGAGGGAAGTTGTAAAAAAAAGTTATATTCCCCCTCGCAGAAGTGATTTCCCGTTTCAGTGTTCATTTCAAACAAAAATAAAAACACTAGCAGATTTACTCAACCAGAAGGAGAACCAGCGGTTGAGAGCTTCAAAATCCCACTTTAACTATAGTGGTTGCTGTAGGCCGTCCCTCTTACCTATAAAGATAAATAGGCTCCACTCGCCACATGCGACCCCTGCCGGAGAACGCAGCAGAAAGTTACACTATTCATCTAGTTTAGTAGCGTCAGCGTAGCGTCTTATATTATATGTATGTATGTTTGACATTTAAAACCAGTTGATTGTATACATTCATGAAGGAATAACTGTATTACATTTACAAGTTCGCTGTTCTCAGTTTCCCCGCTGAAACGTTTTAATGTCAAGAGCTCGCAGATACACGTTCAATAAAAGCCGTGAATTTCCCCTGTCGCGTTACGTAACACACTTGTACAGCAACAATGCGAGGCGATATGTTTCCGTTGGCCTACACACTGCACTGCATTCCCTCCCACACACGCTATTCACGGCGGAGAGCTGCTCGGATATCCCGCGCCGGAGTGCTTTCCTTCGTTTCTAATTTAAAACACAATCTCATTGTTGTCTTTTGTCGGGAGGTTTTCTTAAATTTTCCTGATTGCAAGATAATAATAATTGTGTTTTGGCACGCGCTAATTGCTTGGTGAATGGAGACGCGGGATACAAGAGCCGCCATTGTTGGTCCCTCCTACCAGCGTGTCCTGAGTACCCCAAGGAAAAAACTCAACGATAGCGTTTAATCAAAATATGTATGGAACCTAAAACGCTCACTAAAGGTGCTAATATTTTTTTTTGGTAAAACGCTTTGGTTGAGTTTGAACGTTTATACTAGGGTGTACTGTATAAAAACGAGAGATGAAAATCTTCGGGTCATATTGTTGATGTTTATCCAGCTCTCGGCCGAAGGGAAAATTTCATCACGAAAATAAATTAATTCAGTCCGCGGGACCGGCGCTTGAAGAAACATCCTTCTAGGAAATTTCGTTCTTCGTAAAATAACAGGTGTGACTTGGGCCCATTGTTTATAAAAACTTACAGTCTTG